>CM061059.1:34468860-35068860 GCA_030762865.1 Paraleonurus japonicus | reverse complement strand
CTTTGGGAAAATAAGCATCACATGGACAATAATGTTTGTCCCCAGATACTCCCTAACAGATAAGATTAGTCATATGTTAATCCTGATGAATAGGAGCAGAAGGATACATATACTTAAAGCAGGAACAAGTGGGAATTCATGTCAAGCATCTTGTTGACAGAAAATTGATGAATCGGTCATAATAATGTATGGCCACTTCCCAGACATGTACAAGCATGCTGCACATTTTGTGTTGGTGGATAACAGTTGTTGCTAAGAAGATTGAGTATATTGTATTGCACAATGTAAAAAGGATCAATCAAACTCATTGACCATCTGAGCCTAATCTATGAAAAGCATAACAGAGTCAATGGCATCACATAGCTGTTCAGTAGGAATATATATACTCACCACAATAACAAAAGTAGAAACATAGAACTTACTCATGGCATTAGCATCTTTAGGATCTCTCTCCTCATTTTTGAAGTGATCAACTCCTGGCTTTTCCTCAAACAAATCCCAGTTAGGACTGCAGTCTTTGGCTTGTGAACTGATATTTTTTTCCTCGGAAGTTTCTCTAGTAGAATCAGAACCACCCTCCTACATGGCGAATGTGTCAGAGTGACCTTTTCAAAACATTTAAGGAATGCCTAAATAGAATCATATTAGATAATTTTATGCTTTTGTATTAAAGTGATCTCATGAAGGTTTCATGCAGCAACTCAGTTACTTAAATAGAGTAGTTTAATATGTGAAAAGATATTATTTTGTTGCCTTCTCGGCTTCTGCTTCTTGGGTCATGAATGGGAAGGGGTTCTAAAGCCAGTTCTCAATCACACACACATGCTTGATAGGGAGCAAAGAATGAGTAATCAATGAACTTGAGGTGACATGATATGGGGATGCAGCAGCTATTTGCATTGGCTGGATGTCATCTGTTTGCTATCAATTACTTACTGTCACATTGGATTCTTTTGTCCCATTTACAGCACTAGTCTTATGAAAATGAAGGTACTGTAGCCTTAAAATTGTCCAAGGAGTGCTGTAATCTCAGTAATTCAAGGACTTATTACCAAATATTCACTTAAACACTCTAATGAGGAAACTAGGTAGAGAAAAATATTGGAATAATATACCCAATGCCAAAATATGTGATTTATTATGAAGGCATATAAAATGTTCAAATCAAGAGCAGATCTCAGCTGATATATTTGACAGATCAATGATTTAACACATAAGGAACAATTATGTCCATACCCTGTGTACCAAACAATTAATTGAAGGATGCCTTTGTAGAAGGTTGTGAACCAAAGCAACAATTATAAGCGCTCCTGAAGGAGGAGCAAAGAGTGCAAGTCTACTCAATTTTTTGCAGAAGGCTGCAGCCAGATATGCTGGAAGGAGTGATGATTTCAAGCATGAGTCCAGCAGCTGAGGACGAAACATTGCATGAAAAGATAATTAGAAATGCAGTTGGTAGATTATAATCAATATTAAAGAATGGTGAAATGAAGATGAATACGAGTGCTAAAGAGAGAGAGAGAGAGAGAGCAAACGAAAGTAAAACGTCTTGAGCAACTCATAGACCAGCCAGCAGTAATATATATGGCCTTCCGAGATATTATATAAACTAATGTACTCTATGGAGAAAAGATAATTTAAATTGCAAATGACAGATTTTAATGCTATTCTTTATTGGATATTTCACTAAGGCCAACCTTCCTGTTTAACATGCATTAAAAAGGAGGATAGAACTTGGCTACACCATCCTCTCAACTCAAGTTCAACAAGCAGCAGAGGGTAATTTGTGAGATTCATATAAAACTCGTTTATATTTAAACGAAATTGATAATTACTTACCTCAAAGAACTTTGAACGATGTTTTGCCATAAATACAGAGGGCTCCAACAGAGCATAAAGTTTATTATAGAAGTTGGGATATTCAAGACCATGCTGTGTCATCAGTATATATAGGCTGCTAAGAGCCATAACACTGACAACCCCACCTATGTCATACGATCGCGTCAAGAAATCACTGCATATGTGAACAGATGGGGAACATGTCAAACCCATTTTTAAGCACGCAAGTACAACTAATAGCTTAAACAATATAAATCACAAAATTCAGCAAAAATTACGATAGCATGATCGGGTTTGAGAGATATGGAATGACAGCCTGATGAAGTGTAACAAGAACCTGTATATAGAACAAAAACGACATATGAGAGCAATATCTGGAATAAAATATGAAACATAACAGGACAAACTGTCATGAGATGATGGCCGAAAAGATAATTCTCAGTGTCATAACAAAAGAAGGGAATCTACACAAATTGAGTTAATGACTCTTAATATGACGTGGCTCTAGGCACTTCTCCACAAGATTGTTAGCCTCAAATTTAAATGTTATATGCAATGGATTTCAAAGGTAATTAAAGACAGTTATTCAAATTGCAGGCAACTGATTGGAGCAAACATCCATAAATGAATGATAACTTAGTAAAACTCATTTATGTTTAGACTGAAATGTTGAAAAAGACTTGTCTAGTGTGGATATTTATTTTACAAAAGAAATTTCATTATAAAGCAAAATATGGATCCATTGATATCAAGTTTTAACTCTTACCTCTTTGTATACATCAAGAGGAAGGGGCAATCGGAGAAATGATATCCATGCTTTAGTAAACTTCAGTTTCATTTTTTTTGTAGCATTTTTGGATGATAAAACCTGTAAATACCAAAAACGGAAATGTTTAAGGGGAAATGAAGTCAAATACTAAGGATGTACATATGATTCCACCAGAGAACTTACGTTGTCATTAAACTTCTCAGACTTAGCATGTTCATCTCCCAAGGCAACATGTCCTTTGTTATTGCTTTTCTCAGTGAGCGTGCCTATTAATACACAGAGAAAAGGAAATGCAACACTGCTATCAACAACAAAAATACTCCACAAGTTGATTAAAAAAATGGAATATACAGATGCAGCTAAGGGAAGTAAAAAAATGGGAAGAATCATCATGTTCAGAAAGTAAAATTCTTTTAATGCGACCGTCCTCAAGTAAGAACTCAAATTATCATTACAAATGTCAAAACCACTAAAATTTTTGCGTAGAGGCTAGTACCAAAAGAAGCCAATCTTAACAAGATGTTCAAATCAGCACTAACTTTAAAGTACAATAAATTGTAATAACCACATACTAGATGTTTTAACTCAATGAGCAAGGATTGTTCCTAGCTTAAGCTTATCTAATGGAAGTAAGATGAGGAGGAGATTATTGTATTCTTTGGATCATATTTTCCAGGCAGCAGAAAGGAAGTAATGTATGCCTCACAGTTGTAAGTTAAAATAAAAAATCAATGAAGTTAAAGGATATTGTCTTCATTCATGCAAAATAATTGAATGACAAGTTGCATAGATAATAAGACACCAACCAAAAAGCTTAATTGACAAGGAACCATTTGTGATGGCCAGGAAATATTACCTGAATCATTCCACATCTTTAACTTCTCCTCTGTAACTTCAAACGGTGGGATGCGAGATAGTAACTTATACATCTTTTGAATGGAAATCTCCATGCTACATATACAGTATGAGAAGTATTTAGTACCCGCACCTGGTTTTGTTTTTTAGGTGTTTGTGGGTGGGGCCCATGGGAGGGGATGGGGGAAGAATATAGAAGTCTACTATGCAGAAATGAGCTTAAGAGTTATTATATCACTTAAAACTCTACACATGAGAGATTTAACTATTCCAAGATAATTATAGAGGAATTGAGGAAGTACCACAAAGAAGCCAATTGCCAAGCCTATTTGATTCTAAAGGAATCGACTATTTCAAATACACAATGTGCAGAGGCACTTCTATTAATCTATTCGTAAATGGAAACGTCACCTTTAAAATATCATGCATCTAATCCATATAGGTAATACAATCTACTCTCACTAGAAAAATAATCCAAATAACGGCTTCCTTTTTTCTTGTTAATAACATTTTATCTCTGAAAAATTATTCTTGCACCTGTGCCAGCCATAGGGTTTACCATTACAATGTAGCACCTCGAGTGACGGGATTTCAAATATATCAATCAGGTATTATTGTGATTGGAGATACTTAAAGACTTAAAAGTTATTGCATGAGTCATTTCTATAGGAGGTGGTGGAACATGTTTTTTATACATATACGTAGGACTGTTTCCTTAGTGGCCAGGACCTTGAATAGATATGTCAGAATGAGGTTATTAGCTGTCACACACAGTTAATGTTCAGATATATAGGCATTTTGTACACGCTTCAAACTGTTTTTGGCACATAAACAACCTCATCTGCATTAGCATTTTCTAAAATATTTCTAAGCAACTTTAAGGAAAGAGGAAGAATTTGTAATAGAAACTCTAATGTGTACACCTTATAGCAATGGAGGACGTAATGGTCAACCAAACTGTTCAGATTATGAATAAGAGGCTGGATAAAGTTCAAAATTTCAGTTCAAATTCCAAACAAAATTTTAAACGAGAATATATTCTGACCTTGGCCTTGACTGGAGATTGTTGTCAACATCCACCCTTACATTTCCGTCTTCAGTGGAAAGAATTTATTAATAAATGGAGAAATAAGTTACATAAAATTAATAATAACTCAATGTTTTAATTGATAACTAACAGAGGATAGAAACATAATAGATACCTTTTCTCTCCAAAGTGAGAGCCTGCTTCTCGAGGATAATGTAAGTAAAGTAACTGTGCAGTACAATAGTAATTAAACTGGTAAGTGGAGGCAATACTACAATGCTCATGAAAGGGAAAAAAATATCCTAATTAAATGACTGTGACACATTGTGCAATAATAAAATAGAACAATGTAAAATTTTCTTGGACAAAATAATGAAATTCTTCTTGTGAACCTATTGTCCTACTGTTTGTTGGCCTCTGCCCCTTCTCTAAAAGCTTTTGATGACCTCATTGCAGGATATTTAGTTACATGTTATATATAACATCTAATGTGCACTAAAATTATGGGCACACATGGTCAAGAGATGCCTGAAGAATAGTGGAACATACCCAACATCAACGTAATTGAGATACTTTTCTGCAAGCAAATCTAATAGAACATCAAAAACTCCCGATTCAGAGACAAGCTGCAAGCATGAGACACAATCCACATAAACAAATATGGGATTTAATTTACAAGGAAGAGGAAGAAAAACAGTAAAGATGGGAACCAACTTACCAGAGCACGGATAAGCTTGTGATAAATAGCAGAATGAAACTTCCCCGCATTCCCTACTTTCACAAACTCCATTATGGAGTCCAATACAACTTCCTGCAGAAAGGCGAGTATAGTAAAGCAATTGCAATAAGAGCTGAGTTAAAACTTAAGGATAAGATTGATGATGATACCCGAATAGCATCCTCTGATTGGGAGGAGGCAACAAGATCAATTAGGCAACGAATAAACTCGTCAAATTTGGAGCGCAGCCATGTGAGGTAAATAAGATTGGGGTCAGGATCGGAGGTGGGGTGGGGATTGGAATAGGTGGAGGAAGGGAGTTGGGCTAGGAGGGGAGTAAAGAAGGACTGAAGTGAGAGGAGAGATTCGAGGGCGTATTGGGGAGGAGAATTGGGTGTGATGAAGGTAAGGAGAATTGGGAGGTTGTTGATGTGGGCTCTAGATGAAAGTAGCTGTCGTCCCAACTCTGATACATTATGCTTCTCTCTCTTCTGCTTCTTTTTCGATGCATCGGCAGCCATGGCGGATATGAATTGAGGTGCTGCAGGAGACAGGGTTTTAGGGATAGGGTTTTACACTTTTATCATTTCTATTTCTATTTCGATTGGTAAATGCCCTACACGAATTTGACTCTCTTTATCCTAATTATTTTATCTCTTATTTTAAAAAAGATGCAGCCTCATCAATACTTTCTCCATTACAGCAGCTCAAATTAGACAGAAGAAAAAACAACACAAATCGAATAAAAACGAAACAGGCCATCAAAATGAGAATTTGAACGCAAATAAGAGAAGACCCAGCATAAATCAAACATAAACAAGTGAACAAAAAGCGAGAGAGAGTAAATAAGAGGGATGATTCTAGTTGACTGGAAAAAAATCAAACAAGATAATACTGCTCATTTCAAATACCACAAATAAAATCTGAGAAAATACCTGTCAACACATTCCACCAAAATTATTCAAAAGTTCAATATTTTTTCGACACTGAGAACGCGGCGAGGGGAAGTGGAGTTGGCGGCGCTGAGGAGACAGGGAGGAGGACGCGAGCAGTGGAGGCGGAGGCGGAGGCGGAGGCGGTGAGACGGAGGCGGAGGCGGAGGCGGAGGCGGAGGCGGTGAGAGAAGGAGGCGGAGGCGGAGGCGGAGGCGGAGGCGGATTTGTGAGAGAAAGAGCGCGCGAGTGTATTTAATCGTACAACGTCTGTACAAGGGCAACGGCCCATATTCTTAATATGTATATTAGGTTTTGCAAACCATATAAAAAAGATTTTTACCCGCATAAATCCTAAAAGATATGTTAATTATCAATTTGTAACCTAAAAGATAAAAAAAAGATTACTCCCTCCGTCCTATAAAAGCTTTCACACTTTCTTTTTAAGTCACCCTTAAAATGAAAAACATTTTATAAACTTCACCCTCACAATTTTCACAAATTTACACAAATGTCATTACTTTTACTATCACATACACATAACCCAATAAATATTTTTTACTTTATACATAAAAGTTTATAAATTTATTTCTCAAAACTTCAATCATTACTCTTTTTTTTTAAAGTGTGTGTCCAACATATGAAATTTTTTTCAGGAATGAGAGAGTATAAAAAAGTGGTAGCATTACTTATTTTTAAAATTTCATTCTTTTAATATTTAAAATAATATTGATGCTAAAAATGGTTACTTGTATTTACAAATGCACTTTGAGTTTGAATTTATACGTATGATTAAGCATAAAAAATCGAATAAATCAAACGAGGGTGAAACTGTTTACACTCAAAATTGTAAATGAATTTGTATCCTAAAAACAAATTTATGTTTATAAAATGTTATATATTTATTTAACTTGTTTTTCTTCTAATTTTTTATTTAAAAATGGTGTAAGAGTCAAGAGTTATTTACTATATTTTCATGTTTGAAAAATGGGTTTAAGATGGAAAATAATTAAAAAGCATAAAAATTTTTTTTTAATTATTTTGATAATTAGGACCATTTTCTTTTGGAAAATTTTCAAGGTTGGCCATATATATATTTAACATTTCAAGTCATGTCCAAATGGACCGGCGAAGCTGGATGACCCACTATTTTGTCAAGCTTGTTGAGTTGTTTGGTTTATATATAAATATGACTATCATTACTATAAAAAAATATTTATTTTAATTAAAATTATTATTACTCTTTTTTAATATTAAAAAATATATTATATAATAATCATGATTAAAATATTATAAATAACATTAATAAATAAGGCAAAATAAATTTAAAAAAAATATATATGAAATTTTAAAAAAGAACGACTTTCATTCCTCCCAAAATGGTGAGGAATGAATCTATGTCTTTAATTACTCATTTTTAATATATCAAACATTTGATTCCCCTCAACCAAACATCACTCTCCTTTCATTGCTATTCCTTAACTCAAAAGGTGTGAACCAAGCACCCCCTCAATCGTCTCAATCATGGCTAATTTATTTAATATTCACCCCATTTCATAATGACTTTTATATTTTTATTTTCCGTTCGTTCCACAGTAAATTCCACACTTTAAAAAATAAAATATTCTCTATAAACTACACCATTATAATATTTTCAGTATTGCACAAAATGTCATTACTTTAGACTCACATACATACACAATTCAACTTATTTTTGTTGTTTTATTCATAAAAGTTTATAAAATTACTCTTAAAAACTCATTACTCCACTTTTCTAATTTTGTGTGTCTGATCGTAGTGTAGTTCTAGTGGATAGAAATTATGACCAAATTATCGAACCCAAAGGACTAGAGGTGAAATGAAGCCATAAAATTGTACGTTTTCTTGAATTATAGAGGCTAGTCAAGTTTGCAATATTAATCACCAAATAAACTACACAAATTCAACAAGAAATCAAACTATGCAACTAGCAATGAAATACCAAGTGGGAGAGAGTAGTGCTCGGGTGTAAATCACCAAAGACTTATCAATTTCGGATAAAAAATAATCGGTTGTTCATTCAGGAGAGATAATAGGGCTAACCAACAAATATTCAATTAAAACCGTATTTGGTAAGCCTAGGTTCTAAAAGATCAATTAAACACGTAGAAATGTAAGAGACGACACTCTCACTCCCTCACTAATTACAAGCAATTCAACAAGTAATCAATGTGCCCCAATGAGGTTCTAGTTAATTAACCAAGTATCCTTGAGTTAACCAAATATTGACTTCAATTACACAAGCTAACCTAACACCTATGCATCAATTTAATAAACCAAGTATCCTTGAGAAGATTAAACCAATAAACACAAGATCAAAGCTCACCCAAACAATTGAATCATGCAAAGTATCATTAGGACAAATAATAATCTCAACAAAAAAAAAAAAAAAAAAACACTCAATCATAAAATCATCAAAATCAACTCATCAAAGGGTCAAAACACCCAAGCACATAAGAGATTTAGTCAATCATGACTAATTGCAAGAAACTCATAAACATTAAGCATGGAAGAAACATGATTAAACGGAAATTAATAAACAAAAACTTGATATAAAATGGTAGAAGTCACCTTAATGGAGTGTAATACAACTTGTTTGCTTCAATTCTAGCTCCTATTACACTTGGAAAATGAAAAACTATAAAAAAGTAAAGAACACCTTTCACGTGTGTGTGAGTGTGTGTAGAGAAGTGTTGAAATTAAACCTAAGGAAATGTTTCTAAGTGTCTAATCTTTTTCAAGGCTGATAAGAGGAGGTATATATAGTGGGTAGTAAGTGAGAGATCTTAATTTGCTAATTGGTCCCTTAAGAAAGCCTAAATTTCGCCCAAAATACAGAAAAACGCATAAAAATGCTAACTCAGCAGATCTGACTCGGGCACTAACTCAACCGACCACTGACTCGGCCGAGTCAGTAGTGGTTGGCCGAGTCAGTTGGCTACGTAAAAATGCGACTCGAGCAATGCTCAGGTGTGACTCGGCCAAGTTGGATTGGTTTGGCCGAGTCACTTGAATTCTGTTCCTTAGCAACTCGGGCATCATGATTTGTGACTCGGCCGAGTTAGGTTGGTTCTGGCCGAGCCACTTCTCTTTGTTTGCAACCTCCGCTTCGTTTGCTCATATCTTTTGCATACGAACTCCGATTTGCCCGATTTTTGTTGCTATTTTACCCTCTTCCGGCTCTCTATCCAATGATTCAAGGCACTTCTTCATAATGATTGATTTGATCACCTGAATTTTTTTTTCAAGTTGACTGTTTCCTGCATAAATGAAATTCGTCACACTTGGCCAATTTGAGAGCACATTCGAACACAAATTATAATCAAATCAATGTAATCATGCACTAAAAGTCTATATACAAATTCACCCTAATCAGTGCCACACATATATGAAAGTTTTTATGAGACGGAGTAAGTTATGTGAAAAAGTTATGATAGGATAAGTCACGAAGCTGATCAAGAAGTCTGACTTACAGTGAAGGAAGATTCCACTAAGTATGAAGTTGATCTATCTAAGTTGTCAGTGGAGTACATTCACTGCATTAATAATTTGCATAATTAATTTTTTTTGATCGATAAATAATTTGCATATTTTATAATCTCATACAAGAGCAAAATTCACATGATTACATTGGTATTTTTTTAACAAGTCAATAATATCCCAAAAAACTTCACTAGATTTGGATGAAATATCTGCTCTAAAAAAAGTGTACCTCAGCCTAATCTGCATAATGTCAAATGGATATTCTATGCACAAACAATATACTAAAAAATACCTTTGCAGCAATCTTCAACTCTATCTTTTCTTCTCCATTGTGAAAACAAGGGAAAAAAGAGCAAAGAAAAGAGAATTTTAATAGAGTGGTTATTGAGAGCGTGATCTGAATATAATGAAACAGGTCAAATTCAATAATGGGTCTAAAGGGCAAATGAAGCTCCGTCTCACAATATTTCGTGAGACAGTCTCAGATAAATTTTTTATTTAAAAAAAATACCTCTTATCCACTTAATTATGATCTGTGTTGAAGAGATTCAAAAAAGGTTTACTCTCTCGGTTCCAATTTAGATGCAACACTTACTATTTGCACGGAGTTTAATGTGAAAAATGTTTAATAGTATTAAATGAGATAAAATTAAATTTTGGAGGAGTTGAATGGCCTTTTGACACGAATTTTAATGTGAGTTAATGTGAGGAAAATAATTGGTATAATTTTAAGATGTTTGAATGGCGTAGTTTAAAGTGATAAAGTTGATTTATTTCGTTTTTTTTTTTTTAAATAATACATTTGATTTGAGACGATTCTTTTGGACAAATGGTGTACTTCCTCCGTCCTAGTAAAAGTTGTCACTTTCTTTTTGTCTGTCACAATAATAGCTTTCTGTTTTTCTTTTTTGGTATTCTTAACAATATATTTAAATCACTTTTATCTCTCTTCATCACATTACTTTACTATATTATTATTCTGCCACAATTTATTAAATATTGTATCAAAAAGTGATGAGAACCTTTTATGGGAGATAGTATCTAAATTGGAAGGAGGGGGTATTAATTACCAATTGAAAAGTAAAAAAAGAAAGAAAAAGAAATGACATTTTCATTAATATTTTAGTGATCTCAAGGACAAATAGGTAACCACAAACATTTCACTTTTTTGTGCGTAAATTAGTTCAACTTTGTCGAACAGATAATTATTCGAACACCTTACTCAATAATGATTGCACGCCTCTCATTGAGCACACTCGATCATTTACCACCCAGAAACATTCAAACAACCTTCAAATCAAGTTTCAATTCCGAAGACGCCCTCTTATTTCTCCAGAAATGCGCCAATTTCAAGCAGATGAGGCAAATTCATGCGAAAATCATCCGAAACAGCCTCCATCAGCATCAAGTAATCGTCGCAAGATTGATCAGGCTCTGTTCCTCCTACAACGAGCTGGATTACGCCTCTTCCGTGTTTCAACAGATCGAAAACCCATCGACGTTTCTGTGGAACCTACTCATCAGAGCTTACATTGTCAATGATTGCCCACATCGAGGTATTCTTCTCTACAATTCGCTGATTTGTGAAGGCGTGAGTGTGGATAAATTCACTTTCCCGTTTGTTATGAAAGCGTGTTTAGCGTGTTCTTGTGTTGAGAAGGCGAGAGAGGTTTACGGTTTCGCTGTAAAAACTGGGTTTTCTGGAGATGTGTACTTGGATAACGTTTTGATGGATTTGTACATGAAGTGTGGGGTTTTAGATGATGCACTAAAACTGTTCGATAAAATGCGCTACAGAACAGTTGTTTCTTGGACCACTGTAATAGCAGGGCTTGTTATTCATGACAGAATGGATATTGCACAGAAACTGTTCGACAAAATGCCGATGAGAAACGTAGTTTCTTGGACTGCAATGCTCAATGGCTACGCGAAAAGCAAAAAACCCGAGAAGGCATTTGAACTGTTCGCGAAAATGCAGACTAATAACACAAGCCCGAATGAGTACACATTGGTTGGTCTTCTAATGGCTTCTGCTGAGTTAGAAAACCTCAAATTGGGGCGTTGGGTGCATGATTTTGCAATCAAGAATGGGTTTAAAATTGGGGTGTTTCTTGGTACTGCCCTCATTGATATGTACAGCAAATGTGGAAGTATAGAGTATGCTAGACTAGTGTTTGAGAAGATGGAAAGTAAGAGTGTGGCTACTTGGAATACTATGATCACTAGCCTTGGTGTTCATGGGCATTTTGAAGAAGCCCTCGAGCTTTTCGACGAAATGGAGAAGGAAAACGTGACGCCCAATGCAATAACATTTGCAGGCGTGCTCTCTGCCTCTCTGCAGACGGGCGACCTTGAAAAGGGTCGTCGATACTTCTATCGCATGGTTGAACGTTACGGGATCAATCCCACATTCGAGCATTATGTTTGCCTTTCGAAGATGTACTCCCGTGCGGCCGAGGTCTAAAGTAATCGAAATTGTGTTTCATCTCTTATTCCGGCTGTTGGATTACTGTTTCGTGTGGTTTGAATGTCGGCTGAATCAATATCTCTGATTCGAAATGCAGAGGAACAAGCAGTGACGGATCCAGGATTTTGAAATTGAGGTTACGATTGATAGAAAATTTAGAAATATTAATTTGTACAGAAACATTGTCTTATATTCAAAGTGTGTACAATCAAATTATATATGCAAATAAATAGGAAATTGTGTATTATTTATATCAATTACAGCTGATTCCATTGAGTCATTATTTTTTAGAAGCTATCTATGACATCGTCATTCACGAAAAAAAAAATAGGTTAATTATCAATTAAGAGGGGTGTATTCAATTGGGATTCTATTGGATTTTTTTGGACTTTAAAAAGTATGTGGATTTAGAAAATCCATAGACTCCATGTAGAGTTTCATAGAAAAAAAAAATTTTTTATTGATTTACATGGATTTATAGAGGAAACTATTGATGCAAATGTATATGGAACACACTTACATATAAAAAAAAAAGTTATCCAAATTGTTTAGAAAAAATATCAAAAACACATTAGTTCCAAAAAAATACATTACTATTATTCATCATTATTATTCTCATCTTCATTCTCATCATCTTTGAAGTCCTATAATAATTTTATAAAAAATCTCAGAGATAATTTTAATGATTATAATTAAAATTAATAATTTAAATGATTTTTTTATATTTGTTCTTAAATTAATATAAAATTCAAAATTTATTGATGTAAATATTAAAATTTGAAATATAATTTTTTTAATAAAATATATAAATATGTTTCTTTCATTTTCATTTTTTCTTTATGTAACACCGCGAAAAAATATTAATAATATTCTCTAAGCAACTTTATATCATTTTTTCTTTTCAAATAAATGTGACCTATCATGAAATAATTGAGATTTGTTCTATCATTCCCATAATTGACATTTTTTTACGAAATAATTGAGATTTATTCTATCATTCTCATAATTGAGATTTTTTTCAAGCGTCATTTTTCTGAAGAAAGTTGTGTAAAGAAAGTTGCGGCGGCGGGTAACGCAACAAGGGAGGGTGTGGCCGCTGGTTTGCGCGGAGGAGGCGCCGCGCACCGCGGTTGCGGGCGCTCTAGAATGGCGTCGCGACGGTGGTCGTCGGGGATCGAGATCGGCGTGGGCGGCGGCGATTGGGGCTGAGCGTGAGCGCAACGATTAGTCGTAGCAGCAGGATCAGGACGGTGGTGATCCGCCGGAGACGCAACAAAATTAGATTGTTGTTTGAGAGGGTGAGTGTGCAATGGCGGTTGGGCAAGTTTTCCCCATTTTCTGTCTACTGTTTCTCGGTGGTGAAGGCAGGATGTGGCTAACGGTGGTGGTGTGTTGTGGATTGAACTGGGATTGTGAAACTTTAACTGGGATCACGAACAAAAGTCTTGACGACAAAATCCAAAATAAAGAGCAGAAAAAAATTTGTAGAGTACTTTGTTAGAAGAACAACAAAGGTTTTTTTTTTTCTGAGAGAATCCGTCGAAATCTCTCATTGTTAGAAGAGATTTTGGAGAGTGAAATCTATTTATATTTTGGAAAGAGAATCAAATAAAATCCATAGACTATTAAAATCCATAGACTCTTGAATACCTCATGATTTTTTAAGATTTTTTAAAATCCGTATTGAATACCTCAAGATTTTTAAAGACTTTTGAAAATCCAGATTGAATACCCTCATATTTTGAAAGTCTAAAAAAATCCTACAGACTCTAGAACCAATACACCCCCGTAAGAGTCTGAAAGATAAAATTTATCAATTTGAGACTTAAAAAATATTTATATTAAGAGATTTTATCGGTCCAAACCCTGAAAAATGTTTATATTAAGGTCGCAAATTGATAATTAACCTATTTTTCAGGACTTGGATCGATAAAATTCTTTCATATAAATATCTTTCAGATGCCGAATTGATAATTTTTATCTTTCAAGCCCCGGATTGATAATTAACTTATCTTTCGGGGCTTGTACCAATAAAATTTCAAAATAAAAAGGTTTCATAAAATTTATTTTTCTCAAGCATAAGTTGTTGATAATTCGGTTGTTTTCCCATTGCTTTAGATTTCTTTGATTTTTACATTTCATCCCACATGATAAAAGTTAAAATACAATCATATACTCAAATTATGATTTTATTAATAAAAAGAAAGAAAACCTGAAACCACAAATTATGATTTTATTAATAAAAAGAAAGAAAACCTAAAACCATATGACCACAAGTTGATCGAGAGGCCGAACTCGCTAAAATACAATCATATACTATACATATATAAACTACAATTCCGTAAAAGATATACAATTACAATAACAAATGGCATCCTACAAAATTAAAAAATATTGTAATTTTAGCATAACTAATTTCATATGAGTGTGTCTACTGTGAATCAAATTTCACGGTGAAACTTGATCCATATTGAAAAAATAGATCAATTTACTTTTCAGTTATCCCGACTAATACCTTTTAGTAATATAGGTAATACTCTTCTGTTATCATGACCGACATTCATTAATAATATAGGTAATACTCTTCAGTTATCACGATGAGATTCTTTCAATATATGACATACTTTTCAGTTATCACGACTGAAACCTTTTAGTAATATAGGTAATACCATTCAATTATTACAATTAATACCATTTAATAAATGATCAAGTTTAATCGTGAACCTTTGTTCACAATGCACTTTGCCATTTCATATACATATTAAATGGAAAAATATTACAAGCAAAATCTACTATACTAACAAATATAATCAAATTACCGAGTAATACAATTCAACAATCAAATATTAATTATATCAAGGAAAAAAAATAAGAATAACCGTGGGCGCAGGTTTAACGGCAATTTTGTAATTGGACAAAATAATTATTTTTATACAAAAAAATGAAACTGAAAGTTCAGCTGTAAAGAGCAAGCATACAAATAGTATGTCATAAACAGCATTACACAATCAACTAATAGAGAAAACAATGAGCTTTAAATGATGTATTCTTGTGAGTATAGATACACTTGTGTAAGTTGACTATGCAAGATCAATATTCTATAGAATGAGAGTAATTTATCAGGCATTGAGGAAGGGTGTATAACTATTTATACATATATACGTATATATGTGTGTGTATGTCTGCAATTAAACACCATTTCCTGGTTACAGCAGAGTATCTCGGAGTACACGGGCCAAAATCCGCGAGGATAATCGACTGAGCACCTCCGGAAGCACTTTGGCAGAGATTCCTGGCAACACTGGAAGAAGCTCTTGGATCACCTGAGGTACATTTACACCCTGTGGAAGCAGAGTGTGTGTTCTTTAAGCTGTAAACTTATGGTAGATTATATGCATCTCTGTGAAATATTGCATTTAATAGAAAAGGAAATATACATATTATTGTTGAAATAAAGGAAAAATGCATATTTTTACTTTTTATTTTTATATCCAATGTACTCTACAGGTCATGTGGCCGGGCAATCCAAATAACGCGGGTCAGTGATGGGCAGGTCAAATTGTCATCTCTAAAGATTAAGTTGTTTTTTCTTCAAATATTTCTAATCATCTATTTTATAGCTTGAACTCTCTCAACCAGAACTATAATTAAATAAGATAAGATGTCTGAAAAATCTCAAGTTATCCTTGGGCGAAAAATATAGTAATTTATTGGGTTTTATTTGCATAAGTTCATTGAAAACGTAGGCAAAGAGTGAATTCAATCGCATCTTATAAATCATAGAAATCTCTATCCTAGGTAAAGTTAACCTGAATTAATGACTATGTATGCACAAACTCCATAATCATTATTATTATTGTTAACTGAAGACTGAAATGCACAACCATAAACTTACCCCATTCGACGAAGACACAGTCCCAGCTGCTAAGAATTCAACGATTTTCTGAACATTGTTCAATATGACTCTGTCTTCCTCGGTTATTGTGGGAAGAAGTGCAGCTGTCCTGAACGGCCCAAGAGTAGGAACCAAGCTAAAAACCGGGGTTACGTTTCTCATTCCAACAAATGCCAATATTTGCACCAATTGTTCCCTTGAGACAGCATCTATGGCCTTCACAATCTGGTCGTAGATCAACCGAAAAATAACATTATTACAACTCATATCTATCAATAGAACAAATCTGTTTATTTCAGTGATTAATGACAATATATGTAGAG
Source organism: Paraleonurus japonicus (assembly GCA_030762865.1). Lineage (NCBI taxonomy): Eukaryota > Viridiplantae > Streptophyta > Magnoliopsida > Lamiales > Lamiaceae > Paraleonurus > Paraleonurus japonicus. Next base: position 35,052,513 of record CM061059.1, on the reverse strand, counting down.
AAATTACTCGAACATAATTTTCTACACACGTCACTGTAAATAAATTACTGAAAATAAGTGTCTGATTACCACCATCGTACAATATCTTGACAGTTTAATGTACTACAGATTGCCCAGGAAATCAAATTCATATGATTTTTGATTTAGTGTAGATTGTCTTTCAACAGATGGTCAAAACAGTCGACTTACAAGTAGGACAGTTTCAGTGTGAAGAACTTCAAAGAGATTTTTGTAAGATGTCATATACTTATACGAGTTTGGATGACGTGGCAGAAAATACTAGTTCAATCATAACATAGTTGATTCAGTCATCATATTCAAAACCAAAAATCAATAAACCTGATAATATGCAACCAATTGTGAAAGTAAATTTCTTTGGGTTTGTGGACAACATAATCCTTTAGAGTTAAATTTGTATAATTTGATAATCAAGCCTTTAACCCTAGAATAATAAGCCAAAAAAAAAAAAAAAAAAACTATCGCAAAACATAAGAACAACCTTGATATGTAAATTAAAAGTTACCTCGTCTAACAAAAATTCTCGAAAAAAGTTCCCTTTATCAGACAGTAAAAATCCCAAGGCTGCTCTTGTTTGGATTGGCTGCGTTTGAGATGCACCCATAAAAACGGGAAGCAAATTATTTGATTGATTTCCTAGAATGCCAAGCTCTGCCATTCTTCCATTCATATCTTCCCCACCTCCACTCTTTGCAGCATCTATGAAATTCTCAAAAGCTTGCATTACATCTATAAATCTTTCAGCATCAAAGACTCCAGTTTTTCCATATATTGTGTATCGCAAAGCGGACCTTAGACGTGGGGATTCGTCAGTTAGTAGCCTCTGATATCCACAGAATGAAAAAGATCAACTTGAGAAAATTATTGATGTAACTTAGGAAAAGAACAGTGCACTATTGGTTTTTTGTTTAAAAATTACCACAGATGAAATCATTAAATAAGCAAACATCCATTTTTTTAAAAAAAACCCACTGGAAGTTATAAACATCTGTACTTTTATTAGTGTAGATTCATGTTTGTTTATATATATATGCACATACATATATAGCTTAATGACTGGGGCAAGGGGATGTTATATGAGCTTAATGACTACAGAAAAAATTCTCGAAAGTTGGTGGAGTTTGGCAAACTATTTATCAATCATATCAATCCAAGTACAATGCATTATAACAATTAGCAAAGTCAGATCTCCATAAAGTTGTACCTGTGCAATGTATGGATAGGCTTCATCCACAATGGCGAACTCAGGATTGCCCACCAAAGCTATGCCCTCCAACACCCCTATTGCTCTAATTATAAGTGCAAAATACGGAGGTATCTTAAAAGGGTAATCAAATGTTATTTGTGCTAAATCTGATGCCAAATCCTGAAAGTTGATATTTTTGGCTCCCCCACCCTCAAGTGCCTGATCGAAAACCTTGGCCAGCACAGGCAAAATGGGTTCTAAATTAACTCCTTCGTCTATAAAACCAAGTTTAACGAAATCTTTTACAATAGCAGAATAATCTCGATGAATTAGGTGAGCAATAGCTTCAATCATCCCATATTTCTGGTCGTCTGTCAATTTTGTGACCAAACCTAAAGAACAAGAGCACAAAGAAAATGTAAATACAAAAAAAAAAAAAAAAAAAAACATGGAAAGAAATTGGTAGACAGACTTGAAGGGTTGTAAAATAATTTAGAATATATAGATTACAGGAAAGTATGAGATCAGATGTTTAAAAAGAATTCATGTATCTATAGGCACACATATGTTATTTGAGACGATGCTATTATGTCAACCTAGAAGGTAAAGAAGATTTTACCAAAATCCAGAATAGCCAGCTTCCCATCAGGAGTGCGAATTAAATTTCCCGGATGTGGATCAGCATGGAACAAACCTGTATCAAGCAGCTGTAGATCCAAATTGAAATGAGAACATAAAATAGCTAAAATGATGAAGCGATGCACCTACATTAGACACATAATCTGGTCATTCAAGTAACAACTTCCTGTACAGTGTTGATAGTATCTTGGTTTGCTCTATCATCTTTAACTTAATCAACTTGTCTTCATTAGCAGGTATTTACTAGAGGTTCAAACATATGCTTAGACAAGCTTCTCAGTATGAGCACAGAAACAGTCAACAGCATTATGTGGTCTTCTGTGATCAATAAAGTAAATACATTAAATGGTGCAGCTGCTATGGTCAAGTGCGAAGTCTTATCCAATGAAAATCATAATCATTTAAACATAAAATGAATCATGAAAAATTGAGTCAATTCACATAATGACATTCAAAGGTAGACAACATGGTCAAAAACCTATATGGCATCCCAGAATTTTTATTGTTCAAAGTACAGAACTCAAAAAATACTGAAGATCTTCGAAAAAAGATCATGCTCATTAAACTTTTAGACAAAGATTCATTGGAGATAACTAATCAATCATTTAGAAACAAATAGAATACTACAAACACAAAATGCCTGACCTAGAAGCACGGAAGCATCTACATCCCAAATAAGAAGTTTTACAAATTAGTGACAACAATAATTACCTGCTTAAGGTAGCATATAACTCCAACATTTACCAGTTGTCCAACATCACTTTCAGTACTTTGAGACAGCTTCTCTCCTTCTATCCACTGTGTAGTAAGAACCTTCCTTGCAGTGTACTTCTGGTAAGTCTTTGGCACAACTACCTAGGAAACAGAATTCCAAGAGTTCAATTAAGAAATTAAGCAGATTTCTCCGTTGTTTGTGAAAAAGAAAATATATTTCAGCTGCAAAATAACCTGAGGAAGGTCCTTCTTCATCATTTCAGCAAATAATGTTCCATTTTCCCCCTCATTGACGTAATCCAGCTCCTCAAAGAAACGAGAAGCCCACTCGTCAACCAATCCAACAACATCAATTGAAACCTGAAGGGAATAAAATCAAAATTTTAAATCTCTCTTTCAGAAGTAAAAATATATAATAATAGGACGAGTGTAATCAATACCTGAGGGAATTTTCGAAGAACAAGACCCAAGTTCCTTATGATAAACAGATCAACGGTCACAGTCTCAAGAACAAATGGCCTCTGCACCTTAACAGCAACAAGATCCCCATTTTCCTTTAGCCGTCCCTTATAAACCTGGCCGAGGGATGCTGCGATTCATTTCCAAGAGAAGAAGAAAGTATTAAATCTGTCAGGTACATGGATGAAGTAAGAATACAAAATTTAAATTAAGAAACAATAGATATTTAGTGCATCAAGCTGATCCTATAAGAACAAAGGTATAAGAAAAGTTCAAATCATTTGAGATTACCCGCAGCAATAGGTGAAGAAGAAAGCTCAGAGTAGAGATTTTGCCACGGCTGTCCAAGCTCCTCTTCAAGTAGAGCCATAGCTATATCATCTGGAAAGGATGGAACCTACAAACATAATAAATATCATTTAGACTTGATAATAAATATCATTACTGAAGATCAGAAAATGGATATAGTTATTCCACTTGATAATTCATTTAGACTCTATTCTAAAAACAAGAAGCTATGGTTGACTTTTCTATGAAAAAGGTTTTTAGGCAGGATACAACGAAATTGAGATTATGAAGGACGAGATCAAGTCAGTATATATCTAATTTTGTATGAGTGGGAGGTAAGGGAAGTAGAGAAATTAGCATTCTGATCTTCGTTATCTCCCATTCTTTATAGAAATGGGAGCAGAGATATGAAATCACAATTTTATATATCCTGTAATTGATATGGCAAGTAAAGTGAGATTTAACAACTCTTATACACTAGACCAAAACCAAATTTACATATTGTTTGAACAATAATATAAGTGGCACAAGATGTAACCCCAAATTGAGAAAATTAAAAAGACCAAATATACTTAGATTCCTATTAATATATTTCAAGTTTCTAGCTGTATCATGGCTGGAGGGGAGGAGAGTATTGCAATATATAATAGATAACTAAGAATGTAACGGGAATTTAAACTCAAGATGATGAAAGTATAACTTTTCACCTTATCACAAAGCTTCTGTAGTTCAGTCATTGCAGATGGCGATAATATGTCAGGTCGGATGCTCAATGCTTGCCCAAGTTTTATGTATGCTGGACCTAAAGAGGTAACTATCTCCCTCAATTCAATAGCTCGAGCCACCTCATTCTGTGGAAACGAAGAACAAGTTTAGGTGTTGGAAATAATGTGTAAGAAGCCATAGTATCTAAGATTCATTGTATTGAAGTAATCAAGCACTTCTTTGGATAAAGAACACATTCATCCATGAGTGACATGTAAGTCATGCTACTTGACACATCCTTATCATAAAAGTCACCTTACTGTTTAGATCAATGCGAATGTGACATCATGGTTGATCCATGTTTACTTCAACACAGTCTCCTCCTGATATTTGCAAATTATCAAGAGGAGAAGTGGTCTGTGCTCAAGCAATCTCAGAAAGTCAAGAGTGTACTTTTTATAATTTCTTTCTTTCAGTCTAATTTCCCATATTGTAAAGAGAGAATCCACAAAAAGTAAGTATTTTGAGTTTAAGGCATTCACAGAAAGACCTTTACATGTAAATTTCCACTGTATTGTTGTCAAAAAAATAAAAAGAAAGAAAAAGAAGTGCAATTTCCTATTATAGTATTATTATTATACTACATCGTTTGGTACTGGGTAGGTAAACTAAAAGTTGTAAGGGAAACTACAAACTGGAAATTAGGGTGCCTATGGTTTATAGCTCAGAAAATGCATCTAACCCTTCGATAAGTCAATCAAACGAGTAAATTTGACATATAACAAAATGCATATTTGTGATTTAAAGAAGAGAAACAGCACTGTGTCTTACCTCCTTTATCTTATTATTAATTAGATCCCAGGCAAGACGAGAGAGAAAGCCTCCAGCAACAGACATTAACTGCAAAATACGAGTTGCAACAGCCCGTGGCCTTTTTCCCCAGTAAGCAGTAATGCTATCAGGATCGTACACTAATGGCAAAAACTCACTGCTCTCATCAACCTGAAGGAGAAGACAGGTTGAAGTCATCAATAATTTTCATTTAAAAGAAAGATTCTTCACAATCTAAAAGCTGCATCAAGCCAATTTAGATATCCATCACAGTAGTTTTATCAAATAAAATTATGTGAAATAAATGCCTCCCATATTTTACACTATTTTATTATTATTTCTTTACAATTTAGTGAGTTTCAGTGTAACTCGAATTCTAGGATATATCAACAAAACTATGTGAATATTCATGCTCACATATTTTAGTAATTTATTTAACAATACAGAGTTATAACTATTACAAGTCCGAAGGCAAGTAGCATCATCAATTCATCTTCTTGTTTGGTGAAAATCATGTGCCATTCTTTTTCACACTTCTCTAGTATGAAGGTTGTGGCATAATGTAAGTGCTAAAAATCATGAAAAGGAATTGACTGGTTTGTGATACTCAAGTCACTATTATCAGAGGCAGTGAGGCACATTACACAATCAATACCAGGAATTAGTCACATTCTAAATTATTATACAGAGAGAGTTAAGAGAGAGATCAATTAGTATGGCTAAAGCCATAAACATCAAAATCATTTGACTGACCTCAACTAGGCGTAGCTTGATATTTTCATCAGCAAACAAAGTGTCATTCAAATTCTGACCCCGAAGCCCTCTCATTAGAGAAGCCAACTGCTCGTTCTCTTCCATCTCTGCCCTCACCCTTTTAATCTCCTGCGAAACATCCTGCATTCTCTGCCATTTCCAAAACCAAACAGTGGTAAGAATCACTACCTCAATCGCACTTGCGTCAACTAAAAGGGTCAGCCTTATGCATCAACACGAATGTTATGTAAACATCAATCTACGAGTTGGTTGGTAACAATATATAAGAGAATCAAGGGGAAAACTCACAGAAGTGCACGACTCCTTAAGCATTTAAGCATTTTATTTAATTTTTTTTCCATAAGTTTGAGTCACCATTTATCTGATTAAAAAAAAAAATTCTCAAGTTTATCTCTCCAGTTTCCAATTATTCAAACTAATAAAACAATGAGTCAGAAAAACTTAATCATTCAGCCTATCAACCAGAACAGAAAGAGGAAAAACACTATAAATTCTATACCACTCAGCATGATCAAGTTTCACACGAAGCAACTGTTATTAAAATGAACTAATTGTTTCAAAAACCCAAAAATTAACAAACTCAATAAAATTAAACACCCGAAATTAACCAAAACTTACAGTTGATGCACCGTTCACCATCTTATACGACGCCGTTTTCGAGGAGCCATTAACGACTTTCGGAGGCTTAGTATCCGACGGTTTAGGCTCGGTGGCAATGGCTCTGATGACGGCGTTTCGCCTAGTCTTTGGAAAAAACCGGCGATTAGCCGACCTGCTATTCCAAGTGCCGGAAAAACACGGTGAGGCGCAGCGTAGAGGATCTACTCCGCAGTGGACGAGCTGAGAAGCTGCGTCCATGGCGAAATTTTTTCAGAAAACGAAGAAAATCAAATTCCTACTTCTCGCGTGCGATTGTATGGAGACTCGAGAGAGAAACCGGCAATGGTAGATTAAGAGGGTGAGAATTGACTTGGAGAAGAAAAAGTACAAAAATGGCAATTTCGCTGTGTGTTGTGCGTTTATTCGGCAAGAATGCTCACAGTGTGAATAATTAAATTAAAAATAAATAAAATAATGTTCTCTGGTGGTGGAGAAGATGATACGTGTAAGATGTTGAGCAAATTAAATTTTATTTATTATTTATCTATTTACTTCATCTCTAATAATTTGTATAATTTCTTTATATATACACCCCAAAATAACTTAGACGTCAAAAAAAAAAAAAAAAAATAGAAAACCCACCCTAAACTCTACTTTCAAGTTATTCATAATTTTATAAAAAATATTAATACTTTTGAACTCACATATATACATAATTTAATTTATTTCTGACTTTATACATAAAGACATATGAAATTACCTTTCAAACCCAACTTATTACTCAATTTTTTTATTGTGTGTTAACTAAATAATATTCCCTCCATCCCAAGAAGTTATGCACACTTCTTGGGACACGAAAACTAAGAAAGATTAATTTTATTGACTTTTATGGAAATAAAGGGTAAGAGAGAGAATAAAGTGTAATGACATTTTGAGTGATTCAATGAGATAAAGTAAGAGAGAGAATAAAGTAGAGTAAACTAAAAGTAATATTTTTGTAATTTAAATGATATTGCAAGAGTATTAATATTGTGTGATATTTCCTTTTTAAGAGTATGCATAATTTGTTGGGACGGACGAAAAAGAAAAATATACCTAACTTCTTGAGACGGAGGGAATACAAATTAATTCGAAACGTACAGAGCATTTTGCAAAATGTGTGTTATATTGGCGCGATTCGGGGAGGCATGTGTAGCCGTTCATTTTTATGTACCAACTTGCATTTGTTTCTCATGAATTCTTGTCCTGCTTTTTCGTGGCTTCGATTTTGTTCCTTCATAATTATTTTGAATTCTTCTTTTTATGTATTTCTTTTTGCCAAATAAGATATTTGACTCATCACTCGGCTCGTCCACTCTTATTTTTATGTTAAAAATTTGTATGAATTTGATTCACCGAATTGGAGGTGTTTTATTTATTTATTTATTTTTTTTTCAAAAAATTGACCAAACCAAACTGTAATATTAATTTTGATTTAATTTTTAGTTTACAGTTTGGTGTTTGGCTAAAAATAATAATTTTTTGAAATTCGATTTGGTGTTATGTTTTTACCAATAAAAAATCGAACACACCAAACAAAACCGAAATAATATAATATAGAGTCAGTAACACGCAGGTACAAAATATTAGAGGTATTTACGCTGGGATACATGTACAGTAAAACCTTACGTAAAAGTGCAAAAAATGGACCCAAAAAGTCAACAATACCCTTTAATTTAAATTCTCCTTAATTTCAATTTTCAAATTTCAAGATTCCAAAATTACATTTCAAAATTCAAATACATAAATCCTATCACACTAAAAATAAAAAATCTCCCTAAAAATTCAAATTTCAAATTCCTAAAATCACTACACTAAAATCTCCGCTTCTTCTCTTTCTTCTTTTCTCCAAAATCACATTTTTTTTTTTCAAATCTCCGGTTCTTGCTATTTTTTTTCCAAATCTCCGATTCTTGCTATTTTTTTCCAAATCTCCGATTCAAATCTCCGATTCTTGCTGGGTTTTCTTTCAAATCTCCGATTCTTTGCGGGTTTTTTCTTTCAAATCTTTTTTTTTTTTTCAAATCTCCACGATTATTGTAAAAGTAACACTTGCACAACTTTAAAAAATATTTGCACAATAACAGGAAAAAAATTGAACAATAATAAAATCTCAATCAAAACAAATTATCACTCAAAATTTTGAAAATATATTTGCACAATAACACTTGCACAATGTGAGAAAAAAATTTGAACAAATGAGAAAAAAATTTGAACAATAATGAAAAAAAAATTGAACAATAGCAGAAAAATATTTGCACAATAACCAAAAAATATTCGCACAAATTATCACTCAAAATATTTGCACAATAACCAAAAATATTTGAACAATTGCAGAAAAATATTTGTACAATAACAGAAAAAATTTGAACAATTGCAGAAAAATATTTGAACAACACCTAAATTTCTATTAACAACAAAACATTAACAACAAAACCACAAACATTAGCATCAATTCAATAATTCAAACAACCACTCAAGGCTCGGCCAGCAACCCACAAAGTGAAATACATTATGCAAGCAATGAAAAGAGAGAAACTTAAATCATAAACTTGAGGCTAGACATTACAATGATTAACCAAAGAAGCATAAACAAAATTAAAGCATATGCAGAAGAGCACTTACTTCCACGGAACCTTTTTTGGCAACATTGGTCCAATCTTTGGCAGCAACCCCAGACTTCCAATCGAAGTCGATGGTTATAGTGGTTGAAGGTTTGTGATCAGAAGCAAAAAAATAAGCCATATAGTCACCAGCCTCTACTGCTTGAAATGCAAAATGCCCCTCAGTAACATGGTCAGAATAGTGATAGTTGTTCTCATATGCTGATGTTACCTACAATAACAAATGACCTCCAACTCTTAAAACGTTTAATAAGGTTTAAACAATAGGAAATGGGAAATTTTGATTTTTTCCAGCCACAAACCTCCAGAAAACCTTACTACTTAGCAACATCCATTTTAAAAGACAAAAATGGAGATATAAATTAAACAATTTTTTTCTAATAATTATCTTCAACCAAAAAACAAAAGTTTCTATACCAAGTAGAACCCATACAACGTAGAAAAAGAAAATCAGTCATATAAAAAAAAAAAAAAAACGAAGATAAAGATATATACAAACTTCACCGGAATAATTAGACACCAAATTTCTGTGAGAACTAATAGTCTACAAAAAATTAAATAAAACCCACAATAAAAAAGTGAAGTTGGCAAAATAAAAAAATTACCCGAACAGTGATTTTGTGAGAATCGGGTAGAGGGATCCCGTCGTTAGGGTTTACAATATGGTATTTTCCGATAGTCATTGAATTGTTCTTGATGTCCTCCGATATGCATTTGGTGTGACCCGATTCCAGATCACCGGCGAAGCCTCCGATAAGTGCCAGAGAGAGAAGAGGAAGACTATTAACGGCGATGATTTGCTTTGGGCTATGACCACGCTAGGTTTCGAAGAATATGTAGTGAATAGAACCAGGCCACTCCTATTAATTAATTGAGTCAACCTCATTTGAAATTTGAATTTTAAAATGGTGGAGAAAGAGTAAATATCGGATAATGAGATAGAAAAAATCAAAATAAGAGAGAGAGAAAACAATAAGACAAATTTAAAAAAAGGGCAATTTAGTCACATTACTCCACATAAAAAAAGTCATGTACCTCAGCGTAATACGTGCCCAAATCGTGTACTCCACTGTAAATAATTCTATAATATAAGTATATATATATATATATATATATATATATATATATATTTTTATATTTTCTAGATATAAATTATAAATTTAGTTTTTATAATTTCTCTCCTATTCTAAATTTCAAAATATCAATTATTTATTTAATTTTATAAAAATATTTCGATTTAGTCGGAAAGTCGAAACTGAACCAAAATATTTCGATTTGGGACCATTCGATTTTGAAAAATATGATTCGGGTTTTGTTTGTTTGTTTTTTTTTAAAAACTAGTCTACTATTGAGTTGACTTATTCGGGCGGTTCGACACACCCCTAATTTTATATCTAATATTTTATCATATATCAATTTTTAAACATAATAGTATTATATTTAACTTAATTAAGCTTATAAATGTACATAAGAAAATTTGTGATTGTATCAACTTTTGTTTTATCTAACTATATTTGAGAAAATTATATATTTAATATATCTTTAATTTGTGTGTATTTCAAAATATGAAATTTAATATAGTTATTATATTGATGAATTGATTAATTAAATCTTAAAATTCTAATTATGCGAAAATTAATATTTGATTTATTTATTCATATTATTTTAAAAACACAATAATTTTATTTATTTATTTATATTATCTTATTAATAAGCATTAAGCCTTTTATACATAACCTTGCCTGTGAGAAAATTTAAAATTATTATTTAATATTTGTTAATCGAGTACAATAAATATCATGATTTAAATAATATTTATACATAAAATATTACAAAAAATATTTATACATAAAATATCAAAAAAAAAAAAAAAATCGTAGCCCGTGGAAACTACGTACACTAGTTGTATATAAGTCTTTGTGACATATTTGAGGTTTGTACACTCTAAAATGATTATATGATTGAATGAAATCATGGTTGAATGGAAAGAGTTCATGAATGGAATCACTACAAAAAAACACAGAATTAACGAGGGGAATTAACGAGGGGAGAAAACCCTCGGTAATTACCGAGGACCGAGACGAGGGCCCAATTTAACGAGGGTTAACGTGAGGGATTTGGGCCCCTCGTTAATTACCGAGGGCTTTAGCGAGGGAATTGGGCCCCTCGGTAATTAACGAGGGCTAGGCCCTTGGGAAGCCCAACACAGTATTAGCGAGGGCTTTGGGCCCCTCGCCAGGCCCAATTTTACCGAGGGCAACGACCCCCTCGCAGGCCCAAAATTACCGAGGGCTTGGGCCCCTCGCTGGGCCCCTCGGCAAGCCCAATTTATAACCAGCTCACCAGTTTCTTTTCTCCCCCACGCAGAACCCCTTTTCTCTCCCCACCGCCGCGCCGCGCCGCCTCCGTCCGCCTGAAATTGGACCACCCACTAGTTGGGCTTTGTTGTACTCATTCCTAGGAACATTTCTACGGTAAGTTTTTATGATTTAATCGGTTAATTTTGTTGATATTTTAGTGGGTAAATTTTGTATTTTTTCATATGCATATTTATGTAATTTTGTTGTTATTGCTTAATTATTTAGTGTTAATTTGTGTAATTATTATGTGTATTTTAATTATTAGTAATTATTTAGGATTAATTAGTATTATAAGATTAATTTGTAGTAATTAGTATAAGATTAATTTGTAGTAATTAGTATAAGATTAATTTGTAGTAATTAGTATGTATGTTATATATATAAATTCATTATTAGTAATTTGTAGTAATTAGTATAAAATTAATTTGTAGTAACTAATTAGTAGATATGTTATATAATTAAATTTGTAGTATAAAATTATTAATTATTTAGAGTTAATTAATTATTTTTCATATGCATGTATTTGTGTAATTTTTTTGTTATAGGTATTGATTGAGTAATTATTTAGTGTAAATTTGTGTAATTGTTATGTGTATTTTAATTATTAGTAATTATTTAGGAATAATTAGTAGTATAAGATAATTAATTAATTAGAGTTAATTAATTAATTAATATGTATGCTAGCAATTAAATTTATTTTTAATATTATTATAATTTCAATTTAATGGCTATAATTTATATATTTATAGGTGTGTACGCAAATTGAAAAAAGATTCGATCCGGTCGTCTAATTTCATACACTACACGCCATCACTATCACCGTAAGTATTCTTTTTTAATTAATTATTTAATGCTTTTAATTTAATTATAATAATTATTTGATTTAAAATTAATTATTTTGCATGCATGATATAATAATTTATATATATATGATGATCGATGTTCGATCAAATTTTGCATGTTAGTTCAATTATATTAATTTTGAAAATTGAATCGATGTTCGATTCAAGTTGATGTTGGAGTTGAGGGTTGATGAATTGTTTGGTATTGCTTGCTGTAGAATGTGTGTTCCGACTTGATTAATTTTAATTAAGTTGAAATGGATGCACTAGGAATTAACTTGATTGATATATTAACGGGAATATCGAAATTTTTAGAAAATATATATATTAATATTAGGAAAAAATATATTAACTGGAAGAATTAATTATGATTTAATTAAATTTTGAATCTTCATTAATCAAAAATGATATATATTGCTATGAATTATTCAAGCCGTAGTTGGATGTATGGTCCAAGAACGATTAATGGCATGATATCTCCCGAATTTCTTAGTGGAATCGAATCGTTTATAGAATTCGCTACTAGTAACCGGAATGGATGAGTGGAGGAAAGATTAGGTGTCCTTGCTCGAAATTCAAATGTAGGAACCCGAGTTTTAGAGAACCCATTGACGTGAAATCACATTTGTTTAGACATGGGTTTATGTCTAATTATCACAATTGGATTTTGCACGGTGAGCAAAATGGAATTCTATGAAACTATGATCCATTATAGAGAGAGGTAATGATGATGGACTTAACTGGTCCTAACATTAGTTTCCAAAATTGATTACATGCTAAAAAATGGCGAGTCTCATTCTAGTTGTCATTCAATGCCCGTCTTTTAAACATTAAAACTAAGAATAGAGGTATGCGAAAGGGGTTACAATCAAATGGTTGAGTTGATTAGTGAGATTTGCCCTGTAAAAATCTGGTGCCCAAGAAATTTTCTCGATAATGTTGATGGGTGGGATTAGAGAGGATTGATTGTTGTACAAATAATTGTATGATATATTGGGGTAGACAGGGGAACTTGAAAAGTATTGGTAGGTCACGATTCAAACCTCGCTAGACGTGGTCTGGATGGTCGATGGAAAAAATAAGTCCTTTCAAAGAGATGTTCTATTTTCCTATCAATTATTCAAAACTACCGCTAAGGATATGATATATAAACTATAATGATGATAAAATTATGGAAACAGTGGACTATTCATATCCCGATTTTGTAGTTGAAATATATTGAGTTTGAGCACTAATATATCATGGCCGATGATAGTGATAATGCCCCCATGGTTGTGTATGAAAGAACAATTCATGTTTTTACGGTTTTGGTGTCTGGTCCTAAAAATCCAAAGGATAATTTAGATGTATTTTTACAGCCACTAATTCATGATTTGAACATCTTTGTGGGGAAATGGGGTGGAAACGTATGATGTTGCTAGAAAGCGAGAATTTTATGATGCGAGCCGCATTAATCTGGACCATTAGCGACTTTCCAGTTCGGATGGAGCATTTGCTTGTCCATATTGTCTTTGAGTACTCCGATGATTGTAAATGATGTGGTTTGATAACCATCGTAAGTTCTTACCCAGGGACATCCGTATCGCAGAACAAATTTGCATTCATGAAGAATTTAGTTCTGAGATGACCCACCACCCATATGAAATGCTTCTCGTACCGGGAAAGTATATCGAAGATGAGGCCCACAACAAAAGATTAGATTTGGAGGAAGAAAAGTATTTTTATTTGCCATATTGGAGTACCCTCTTGATCCGGCATAATTTGGATGTGATGCACATTGAAAAAAATGTGTTTGATAATTTGTTCTACACAATGATGAATGTGGAAGGGAAAACAAAAGACACAAATAAGTCTAGGGATGAACTTAATGAATATTGTTGCCGTCCCTCTCTAGAGAAATGTCAAATTAAAATAATCCCAAAGCTTGTTATTCAACAACCCGAGTTGAAGTTTCCCGATGACTATGTGTCTAACTTTGTCTCGATGTGTTGGAGCAAATTGAAGATGTTTGGGATGAAGAGTTATGATTGTCATGTATTTATCAGACTACTTCACGAATGTGTGGAAAGCAATCACCGAACTTAGTTTGTTCTTTAGGGAGTTAACTTCGCATCCATTACGATTGAGAACATGGCTCGATTGAAAGCAGAATATTCCAGTTATATTGTGTAAGTTGGAACGTATCTTTCCGCCTGACTTCTTCAATTCGATGGAGCAACCCGTGCACCTTGCATACGAAGCAAGGATAGCTGGTCCTGTGCAGTATAGATGGATGTATCCATTTGAGAGGTAATTTATAACTCTAAATTATTTGATTACCTAAAATGGTTATACTATACATATATACAACACTTGAATTTTCTGAATGTTGATTGATTAAGATGATGAATTTTAATTGTTTAAAGTATTAATTTTAATTCATGAAGAGTGCATATATAAACACATGATAATAATATAGTTGACAACTTAATTGAATATATATATATATATATATATATATATATATAGAGTTGTTAAAATAAACGAGCTGCTCGTGAGCTCGGCTCGGCTCGGCTCGCTCGAATAGCTAAACGAGCCGAGCTCGAGTATCATTAAAGCTCGATTGTGTTATCGAGCCGAGCCGAGCCTAGCTCGCGAGCTACTCGGTAGGCTCGTATAAGCTCGTACGTATATATTTTTTAAAATATATATTAATTATTATTATTTTTTATTTGATATATTTGTGCAGCCCTAATTTCTAATTTTACACACAGATTCACAACCCTTCCAAATTTCAAACGCAGCTGCAACTCTCAGTCTCTCACCACCATACACAGCGTCATTGCCGTCCCCTCATCTCTGCGCCGTCGTCGTCCCCCTCGCCCTAGCGCCGTCGCCCCCAGGCCCCAACCCCAGCCACAGCCCTAGGCTCGTCGCTGTCGCCCCCAGGCCCCAGCCCTAGGCTTGTCGCCGACGCCCTAAGCCCGTCGCCGTCGCTCCCTACTCTAGCTCCGTCGCCGTCGCCCCCAACCCTTGCCCCGTCGCCGTCGCCGCCAAATCTCCTGCCCTAGCGCCATTGACTGGTAAGAATAATTTCACACTGAACGCACACAACATTGTTTGGATTTTTTCAGTTGCTAGTTCTCTGTTTTCATCTTGGGTTTCGATTGATTTTAGTTATACTGTAAAGATTATCCTTTTATCAACTATGCTTTTGTATTTTTTGGTTTATATGGATTGTTTTGGTTGGTCTAGATCTTGTCTATTATTGGTGCTTATTGTTAAGCTAGAAAAATTGTGGGTTTTACAGATGGGCTTTGCTACATAGTAATAATACTCTATCTCAAAATTTAAAAAATATGTTAGTTCTCACAAAAGAAACGCTTCTTCCCTACATAGTAGTAATACTCTGTCTCAAATTTTTGTTGCATAGTTGTTCAGTAATTGTTTAATAATTCATTACATAATTATATCTATCAAATAATTTTAATATGTACGGTCGCTTTACATAAATTGCCACACAAACAATGAACAATGATTACCGAAAAAACCAGTGATATCAGAAGATCTGATTAAATTGTTCTCAGCTTTTTTAAAGTTATTTCCACTTCTTTCTACAACAAACGTAATATATGTCACATAGAGAGAATATGTTGATCATTAGTCCTTTATTTTCACCTCATAACAGAAGAAATAAAGATCATTAGTCCTTTATTTAAAAAGGCAGAGACAATATGAAGATTGTGAACAAGACTAATGTGCATGCATTTGTTGAATTATGGCATTATCAAAGATGGAGTTAACATGGCAACTCTTGCAAGATTTCACAAGTATTATATTGTCTTATATTTATTTATATATAATGACTTTCTCATTTTTATTTTGTAGGATTCATTGGATGTTGTTGAATCATCATATCATGAAGTTGAACTCCCTGATCAAGATTGGAGTGGTGCAAGAAAACAATGACTTTTGATGTTTTGTGTTGATGTATTGCAAACTTGAATTTTTTTTTTGTTGATGTAATATGGAGTTTCTAGAATGATGGATTCATGTTTCATGTTTTAATTTGATGTTTTTTTATTGTTAAATTCATGAATCGATGATTTATGTTTTAAGTTCAGATTCTATTATAATATTTTGCAATTTTAGGTTGATTTTTTGCTTTAAAAAAAAATAAAGATTAAGCAATTTCGAGCTCGAGTTCGAGCTCTATCGAGCTTAGCTCGTTTTGTTAAACGAGCCGAGCTCGAGCTCGAGCCGAGTTTAATTCTGAGATAAACGAGCCGAGCCGAGCCCCATTTTTAGCTCGAAAAGCTTAACGAGCGAGCTCGAGCCTAGCTCAAAACCTGATCGAGCCGAGTTTGAACTCTTGATACTCGAGCTCGCTCGGCTCGAATAACAGCACTATATATATATATATATATATAATAATAATAATAATAATAATAACAATTATAGAAATGATAATATATATGTGTGATAATAATAATAACAATTATAAATGATAATATATAGTGAATATATAATACAATTTAATTGAATATATATGTGATAATAATAATAATAATTATAAACATGATAATATATATAATAATAACAATAATAAATGATAATATGTATATAGTGAATTATAGGATACAATTTAATTGAATATATACAATATTAACAATTATAAAATAATAATATATATACTAAATATAGTATATAATTTAATTGAATATAGTATATAAACATGATAATATAGTTATATGTGATAATAATAAATATTATAAAATAATAATATATATAGTAAATATATATATAATTTAATTGAATATAGTATATAAACATGATAATATAGTTATATGTGATAATAATAAATATTATAAAATAATAATATATATAGTAAATATATATATAATTGAATATATATGTTATAATAATAAAAATTTAAAAATGATATAATTTAATTAAATATATATATAGTAGATAATTTAATTAAATATATAGTATACAATTTAATTAAATATATAGTATACAATTTAATTATAAATTAAATATATATAAAATATTGAACATAATATGATATTAATATAATTAAAAGCAAAATCATATCGAATGATTAGCTTTGCCCAAACGGTAAAGCGCCCAAGCTCTCTCCTCCACTCTCTCGGAGGTCGCGGGTTCGATACCCAGCTCTCGCGAAAAAAATCGCCCAGCCAGCCCCTAGGCCGCGGCCAGGGGCGCAGGTTCGATCCCCCCTGGCCGCGATTCTTTTTTTAATGTTTTGATATTAGCGAGGGACTAGACGAGGGGCCCGCCCTCGCCAGCTGGCCCTCGCCAATGCCCTCGCCAAACGTCCCCCTTGGCAATTCCCTCGCCAGCTGGCCCCTCGCAATTCCCTCGCCAATCGAACCCTCGCCAAATCCCTCGCCAACCTTGCCCTCGCCAACTCCCTCGCTAACCAAGCCCTCGCTAAATCCCTCGCCAATTCCCTCGGCAATTAGCGAGGGCAGCTGCGCTCGTTAATTAGCGAGGGCCAAGCCGAGGGAAGGGTTACCGATAACGATTTTGCCGAGGGCCGTCTTCCCTCGCTAAGGCCCTCGCCAAACCCCTCCCCCTCGTTAAATCCCTCGCTAAATCCATTTATTTTTGTGGTGAATGGAAATACAAATGGAATGACAAAAGAATGGTCATTATTATGAATTATTGGTCACAGATATAACTTAAGCATTGTGTAAATATATTTTAAAGGTTTAATTACATATTAAATCACAGTCTTTTAAAAAATTACATTTTATTCTAAATTTTTGAATTTTAGTAAAAAAAACGTCAATTTAATAATTTTTTGCAATTATAATTTACAAACAGATTTGCCGCTGCGCGACGCTTACGTGGCATCTACATGCTGCTAAAGATAGACGTCGTTTAATTTAAACAAGGTTTAATTGCAAATAAAATCACCACATTTTCACAAATTGCAACCTAACCTGAACTTTTGAATATTGTTAAAAACTCCAATTCAATATTTGTTTTGCGATTCGAGCTTACGGGTAGATTAGCTTCTCCCCGTCGCTGATGTGTGTGGAAATTTGAGAATCTTTGTTTTCATTGTTTACGTGGACGTTGACTATGATTTTAATTTCATTTTTTATTTTTTATTCTATTTTATTACACATTGTTAAATAAAATCTATTAAAATAAATCAAAACTAAAACTTAGAAGTTAAACTAATTTTACTCCAATTAAATCAAATGTTTCCAGAAATTTTAAAAATAACAAAGTAAACTATGCTGTTTCGCTCACGTGCGCACATAATCCGGCAAATGTTGTACATATCATCGATGATTATTTGCATTTTTAATCAAGCCCAGAATTCAATACATCAAATTCTATTCATCATTCCAATACTTTCAACACTTAAAATTTATTCTTTCCAACTTCTCTTTGCGTAATATATATTTCCAACAAGATATATATTCAGCCATTTAGCCGGTTTTTAGCTGCAGTGCGACACGTTTACGATATTCTGCTAGAGCCCATATCGGATATATGTTTCTATATGTTGGATAATGTAACATGCAATTTTTGAAGAAAACACCAGTGATTTCCTGAAAATAAATCAAATTTAAGGGAAGTTAATAGATGAAAACTATTTGAGTTGGTCTTGTGTAAACCAAGTTTCATCGTAAAATTTGTTTACAACTAATACTTTATAGTTAACAAACTAATACCTTATAATAAAACAACTAATACTATTCAAAACTAATACCTTATAGTATAAACAACTAATACTCTATAATGAAACGACTATAATAACACCCTTCATACCAGTTTCACGGTGAAACTTGTTAACACAAGACTTTGCCAAAATATTTATATTGATTGAGGGTTGCAAGGGAAGAATTAACGACAATAATTATTGATTATACCTGTTGAGGAAAATCACCATTTTCCAATTGAGAGTTGATCAGAAGTTTTGCTCCACGGTGAAGAGGTGCTGGGTCTCTATCACCCTATTTTTGCAATCAGAATATGATGATAACTGTTAAGACCTTTTACTTTCTTGAGATAAAATTTTTTTTGGTCCCGTAATTTTTATCTTTTCTGTAAATGGTCCCAAGGTAGCTAAAAATTTATTTTAGTCCTGAAATTTTGTACACTGCTCAATTTATGTCCAATTTTTGCCAAATGTCGCTTGGACATGTCATGGGACAATTTGCAAAAAGGTCAAAGTTACAGAACAAAAAATGAGCCAAGAATGACACCATTTTGCAAAGATTGGATGTAAATTGAGAATTGTACTTAGTTATGGGACTAAATTGAATTTTTTAACTAGATTGAGATGATTTGCAAATAATTAAGGTGAAAGTTATAAGGCAGTAGTGTTTTAACTCTACTTTCTTCTATGTATGTTTTAGTCTTATTTCAATTTATTAGTTTATACTAAATATATGCTTTTATAAAATAAACTACAAAGATTGTGGAAAAACCCATGAAGATAACTATAAAAAAATGAATTATCTTTTAATATCTCACAGTTAAAAACATGGAGTTAATTATAAAAAAGATATTAACCTGGCCTGAACGTATTAAACCCAACATAGCCCATGAAGTCTGTACCAAGTTTGAGTGGCTTCCTTCGAGTGGAATGTATTCCTATCCTCATGTAAATAAGAACAAGGATTTTTAAAATAAATTTTAAATTCAGAAACTAAAGTAAAAAGAAAAGAAAAATCAAATATTGAGCCCCTTGGCTAGTGATTAGGGTGATATATTGCATGATTTGACGTGTGTTTAGATATATATTTGTGTTAATTTCATTGCATTAGTCACCATGATTGACATAATTGTGAGTCTAATAGTCGAGAAAGGTAGTGTTGCATTTGTTGCAGGATTTTATATGGATAATGTGAAGAATTGGAAAGACAAAGAAGTGAGGGTCGAAACGCAACGAGAATCAATTGAATCGGAGCTCGGGAGCTCAAGTTACGAACATTGGATGTTGGAATTGAGCCAACTCGGGCCGAGCTCCAATACCTCGAGCCGAGTTGGTGGGGGAGAAAAGTTCCAGAATGCACTATGGCCAAAGTCCAGCTTCAGCTCGGGCCGAGCTCTGACAACTCGAGCCGAGTTTAATCAACTCTGGCCGAGTTGGTGGCTCCAGAATGAAATCCTCCCAAAAGTCCAGTTTCAACTCGACCCGATCTCAGACAACTCGAGCTGAGTTGACCAACTCGAGCCGAGTTGGTTTAACTCTGGCCGAGTTGATACTGAGTTTGCGCGATTTTTGCTGAGTTATCTGATTTTTGAGGGACCTATGTGCAATTTTCGTTATTTTAACTTTGCTCTCACTATAAATACTTCCCATTTCAGCTGATTGAAGGAGGATTCCACACTTAGAGCACATTCTACACTTTGAGAGTTTTCTTAGTTCAAATTTCAGCATTTCTTCACACACACAAACACATAGTGATAGGTGTTCTTACAATTTTGATAGATTTTCATTACCCAAGTGTAATAGCTGATAGAATTGAGCATACCAGTTGTATTAAACTCCATCAAGGTGACTTCTACCATTTATATCAAGTTTTGCTTATTAATTTCAGATTGTTCATGTCTTCTATTTACTTAATGTTCATGGGTTTCCTTCAATTAGCCATGATTGACTAAATTTCTTATGTGCTTGGGTGTAATGAACCCTAGATGAGTTGATTTTGGTGAATTAGTGATTGGGTGTTCATTTATTGAGGTGATTACTTGTCTTAATGATGATTTGTATGATTTGATTGCTTAAGTTAGCATTGATCTTGTGTTTATTGGTTTAATTTTCTCAAGGATACTTGGTTTATTGAATTGATGCATAGGTGTTAGGTTTACTTGTGTGATTGAAGTGGATATTTGGTTAACTCAAGGATACTTGGTTAATTAATTAGAACCTCATTAAGGCACATTGATTACTTGTTGTTTGCTTGTAATTAGTGAGGGGGTGAGAGTGTTGTCTCTCACATTCCTACATGCTTACTTGATCATTTAGAACCTAGGCTTATCCAGCACGGTTTTATTTGAATTATTTGTTGGTTATCCCTATGATCCCTCTTAGAATGAACACTTGATTGTTGATGATCCGAAATTGACGAGTCTTTGGTGATTTGCACCTGAGCACTACTATCTCATCCTTGGTATTCCTTGTTTATTGTTTCGTTTAATTTCTTGTTGAATTTGTGTTGTCCTTTTGTTGCTTTAATTTTGCAATCTTGACGAGCCACTATAATCCTTGAAAACGTGCTATTTCATGGCTTCATTTCATTCCTAGTCCCTTGGGTTCGATATATTTGGTCGTTAATTTCTATCCACTAAAATACTATGATCAAAATGGCGCCGTTGCCGGGGACTAGTCGAGCGTGTTTAGGTGAAACTTGAGATTTCGTTGGATAGCTTTACTAGTGGCATTTTATTTACTTGTTTTGTTGTTTGTTGTTTCTGTTGAGAATTTGATACTTGGTTTCTTTTGGTAGGTGCATACTTGAACTTTGAAAATTGATAACGAAGCACGACCAAGAAGAAGAAATCGAAGAAGGAACCGAAGGGTTATTGTTAGAGAAATGGAAGGGGATCCGCCTCCTCCAAGGGATGCTCATGCTAATGAAGGAGAGGTAAACATCCAAGGGATACACGTTGAGTTGAGAGGTGTCCAACCTCAACAGGGAGAAGATTTGATCCCTCAAAACCAACCTAATCCTCAAAACCCTTACCCTTACCCTTATCCCTACCCATACCCATATCCATATCCTCCACCTCCTCAAGGACAAAATCCTTATCCTTATCCACCTCCATATCCACCATATCCTCCTCCATATCAAGATTAAAACCATGTTGCTCCTTACAATCCTCCACTACCAAATCATCCACCACCTCAAGATCCTCAAAATCCTCCACATCAAAGGGAAGGAAGACCCATTCGAGCTTATTTTGAGCCTCAATTACGAGAATATTATGATGGTTTAGCTAGGCCGAATATCCAAGCTAATAATTTTGAGATCGCACCATCTATGATCAAACTTCTCATGGAGAATCAATTTAAAGGGAGAGATGGGATAGATGATCCACATAAGCATTTGGATCAGTTTTTGGAGCTAGCGGATACTGTAAAGTTCAATGGAGTCACAGAGGATGCTAAAAAGTTGAGGATGTTTGCATTTACTCTCACGGGAAAGGCCAAGCAATGGCTTAGCAAAACCTTACCGCCGGGGAGTGTGCGCACGTGGGACGAGATAAGTCAAAAATTTTTGCTAAAGTTTTATCCCCCTTCCCGAACCGTTCAAGCTAGGAATAAAATCATCGGATTCAAGCAAAAACCGAAAGAGAGCATCAAACACGCGTGGGAGAGATTCAACAATTTGTTGATCTCATGTCCTCAACATGGATTTCTAGAAGAGCAAACAATTTGCTTCTTCTATTGTGGGATAGATGAGGCGGCCCAGCTTCATCTCAATGCTTATGCCAAAGGTGATTTTCTATACTTAACTTCTCAAGAGGCAATAGAAATCCTATATGGAGTGGCGAACAATGCGTCCCAATGGAATACAAATCAAAATGCTTACCAAAGAGTTGCACAAGTCGAGCAAGGGGATTTGATGAAGTCTATGATGATGACGTTAATTGAGAAAGTAAGCGCTCTTTCACCTAGTCAACCATCTCCATCTCCCGTAATGCACGAAGGGCATTTTGAGGGCCAATCAAGTCAAGCTGAGGATGTGAATTACATGGGAAGACCCCAATTTCAAGGAAGGTATCAACAAAATTTTCAAGGAGGAAGACCTCAAATTCCTCAAGGCCAAGTCCCGTATAGACCTCCACACCAACAAGGAGGGAACTCGTTCAATACTCAAGGACAATCCTCGTCTCAACCCTCGTCTAACGCAAATGCATACAATCAAGGGTGGAGGAGAAATGATAACTTCTCCTATGCTAACCCAAAGGCGGCCGTTCAGTATCCCCCGGGTTTTGATCCTAGTGCCAAACTCCCTAGTGGTGAGGGGAAGCCGTCGACGGATGAGTTATTGGCTTTATTGTTGAAGAAGACGGAGGAGAAAGATGCAAGATTTGAAGCAAGGCTTGATAAGATAGAAGGGAAGTTTGATAATCAAATTAAATCTCTTGAATTCCGAATGGGACAATTGGCCACAACCGTGGGGAATATACAATCCAAAGGCAAGTTCCCATCCACAACCGAGGTCAATCCTAGAGAGCATTGCAAGGGTATTCACTTGAGAAGTGGAACAAAATATGAGGGACCTCCTATGCCAAAATAAGATGGTGAAAAAGTCAATGTTGAGAAAGAAGTTGAGGAAGTAAGTGAGGAAGAAGAGGTAGAGTTGCCAAGTGAGGATGAAGAGGACAAAGGGATGAAAATTCAAAAAGGGAAAGGAAAGAAAGTTGAAGATGGAGAAAGCTCAAAGAAAATCCCAAAATGGAAAATTGCTAAGGAGCTTCGAGAAAAGAAAAATGATGAATACCCCCGTGATGAGTGGGGAGTGCCCATCACTCCAATTCCTCTCCCGTATCCAAGAAGATTCATGAAAAAGGGTCTTGCGGATAAGTTTGCTAAATTTCTTGAGATCTTCAAGAAGATTCACATTAATATTCCTTTTAGTGATGCTCTCGAACAAATGCCTCACTACATGAAGTTCTTGAAGGATGCCATTGCAAACAAAAAGACACTTGGGAATTTTGAGACGGTGAGCCTCACGGAGGAGTGTAGTGCTTTATTACAAAAGAACTTCCCACAAAAATTGAAAGATCCGGGGAGCTTCACTTTACCTTGTGAGATTGGTGGGTGTGATCCTATTATGGCTTTATGTGACCTTGGAGCAAGCATCAACTTGATGCCATTTTCTATCTACAAGAAGCTAGACTTGGGAGATATCAAAGAGGTGTCAATGACTCTTCAATTCCCCGACCGATCCGTGGCAAGACCAAGGGGTATTGTAGAAGATGTTCTTGTGAAAGTAGACCGATTCATCTTCTCGGCTGATTTTGTCATTCTTGACATGGAAGAAGATGAACACGTTCCTCTTATACTTGGTAGACCCTTTTTAGCCACGGGGGAAGCAATGATAAATGTAAAGGACGGTGAATTGACGTTGAGTTTCAACAAAGAGGTGGTGAAGTTTTCTTTGAGTGACTCTTTGAGGAAGCATGATAGCGTGGAAAGTTGTAGCTTCATGAACAAGATTGATGGGCTTCTACAAAAAGAATGGGAGGATTTCTCTAACTTTTCTCTTTCAATTGATTCTTCTTCATTCTTAAGTAGAAATTTGCATTCACATGATAAGATTATGCTTGATGATATTGTTTCGTGTGATGATTATGCTTGCAGTGAGAAAGTGGAGCATGCAAAGACACTAGAGAGAGGAAGCATGAGGACTCCAATATTACCTTTGAGAGTTGAAGTGAAAGGAGAAGAAAGAAAAGTTGAAGCCTCTACCCGAGCATCTACAGTATGCATTCCTTGACACCGAAATGAGGTACCCCGTGATTGTTTCATCTTCATTGAGTCCTAGTGAGCTAGATAGACTGTTGGTTATTTTGGCTAGAAATAAAAAGGCACTAGGATGGTCAATAGAAGATTTGAAGGGGATTAATCCCTCAATTTGCATGCATAAAATTAGGTTAGAGGAGGGTAGTAGAGCAATTGTACAACCTCAAAGACGTGTTAATCCAATTATACAGGAGGTCATTCGGAAAGAGGTTATTAAATTTCTTGATGCTGAGATGATTTTTGCCATTAGTGATAGTCCTTGGATTTCACCACTGCATGTTGTGTCTAAGAAGGGTGGTATGACAGTTATAACAACTGATCAAAATGAGGTGGTTGCTACAAGGGTAGCAACGGGGTGGCGTGTTTGCGTTGATTATAGGGAACTTAATAAGGCTACATGTAAAGACCACTTCCCCCTCCCCTTTATGGACCAGATGTTAGATAGGCTATGTGGGCATAAATTCTATTGCTTATTGGACGGATATTCGGGGTATAATCAAATCATGATTGCCCCCGAAGATCAAGAAAAGACTACTTTTACTTGTGTCTATGGAACATATGCTTGGAAGCGCATGCCTTTTGGTTTATGCTGCTCCGGCTACGTTCCAAAGATGTATGATGGCCATCTTTCATGATTTGATTGAGCGTGTGGTTGAAGTTTTTATGGACGATTTTTCTGTTTTTGGTGATTGTTTTGATAATTGTTTGGAAAATTTGGAGCTTGTGCTAAAAAGATGCCAAGAGACTAACCTTGTCTTGAACTGGGAAAAATGTCATTTTATGGTTCAAGATGGGATTGTCCTTGGTCATCATATTTCTTCCAAGGGTTTGCAGGTAGATCGAGCAAAGGTGGTAGCCATTGAGAAGCTTCCTCCACCAACAAATGAGAAAGGGGTTAGATCGTTTTTGGGATACGCGGGATTCTATAGAAGATTCATCAAAGACTTTTAAAAAATCTCTAAACCCTTATCTCATTTACTTGAAAAAGATACTCCTTTTGTGTTTGATGATGATTGTCTTGATTCTTTCAGGAAGCTTAAGGAGGCTTTGGTGAGTGCCCCGATTTTGATTTCCCCTGATTGGACATTACCATTTGTGCTTATGTGTGATTCAAAGGAGAACCGATTCCATGCACTGTGACTGAGAAAGAGTTTCTTGCAGTGGTGTACGCTTTTGATAAGTTTCGTCCCTACTTGGTAGGGGCGAAAACTTTTGTGTACACCGATCATTCTGCAATTCGCTTTCTCATGTCCAAGAAGGATGCGAAACCAAGATTGATTCGTTGGATTCTCTTGCTTCAGGAGTTTGATATGGAAATCAGAGACAAGAAGGGCAGTGAGAACGTGATTGCAGATCATCTCTCTTGTCTTGAAAGAGGAAAAGAAAGCATGGAAGACAATAGTGAAGTCAATGTGACATTTCCGGATGAGAGACTGTTTGGAGTTATGGAAGTGTATGGTATGAAACTTGTAAAAGGGAAACATCCATAGTTCGCCGATATAGCAAATTATTTGGTTGGAGGGAAGATGCCCGATGAGATGCCTTCATATGCTAGAAAGAAGTTTTTGAAAGATGTGAGGAGTTACACTTGGGATGAGCCTTATCTTTTCAAGAGAGGTTTAGATTCAATCATACGAAGGTGTGTCCCGGAAGATGAAGTGGAAGACATCATTGCACATTGCCATTCCATGCCTTGTGGTGGACACTTTGGAGGAGAAAAGACGGGAATGAAAGTGCTTCAATCTGGATTCTATTGGCCGACAATATTTAAGGATAGCAAAGCTTTTGTGCAAAGATGTGATAGATGCCAAAGAATGGGTTCAATTGCTAAAAGAGATGAGATGCCTTTAACGATTTTCATGGAGGTCGAGCTTTTCGATGTGTGGGGGTTAGACTTTATGGGTCCATTTCCTCCATCTTTTGGTCATCTCTATATTCTTGTGGGAGTCGATTACGTCTCTAAGTGGGTGGAAGCCATAGCCACGAAGACTAATGATGCTAAAGTTGTGCTCAATTTTCTCAAGAAAACCATCTTTTCACAATTTGGGGTACCAAGAGCTTTAATTAGTGATGGGGGTTCACACTTTGTGAACAAACTTATGGGAAGACTTCTTGAGAAGTATGGTGTCAAACACAAAGTCTCCACGGCATATCACCCGCAGACGAATGGTTTGGCGGAGGTCTCAAATCGTCAAATCAAGCTCATTTTAGAGAAAACAGTGAGGACTAATGGGAAGGATTGGTCCATCCAACTCGATGATGCACTTTGGGCTTACAGAACCACCTTCAAAACTCCATTGCAAATGTCTCCTTATCAGTTGGTTTTTGGAAAGCTGTGTCATCTACCGGTGGAACTAGAGCATCGAGCTTATTGGGCAATTCGAAAGTTGAACTTGGATGAGACCATGGTGGGTGAAAAGAGAGTGCTTCAATTGCATGAGTTGGATGAGTTCAGGGAAAAGGCTTATGAGAGTTCAAGAATTTTCAAAGAGATGACTAAAAAATGGAATGACCAAAGGATCAAGAGAAAGGAGTTTAAGGAAGGGGATAAAGTGCTTCTATTCAATTCCCGATTGAAACTCTTTCCGGGGAAACTCAAGTCTCGATGGAGCGGTCCGTTTGTGGTTGTCCAAGCATTTCCTAATGGCCACGTTGAATTGACAAATGAGAGAGGTGATAAGTTTGTTGTTAACGGTCATAGAATCAAGCACTACCTTGTACCCTCTCAAATTGGCCTTGTGGATGAGCAATTTTTGGAGGAAAGTTGAGCAACTCACGCTCCGTCCGGCATAGGACGTTAAAAATAGCGCTAGATGGGAGGCAACCCATCCCTTTTCTTGCTTTCTTTGTTTCTTTGTTTGTTTTTGCTTTCAATAAGTGTGTTGTGTTTGTGATAGGTGATGGATTGTGCTTCGAGGGAATTAACGTGTGTTGAGAAGCTTGGGGGTATCGTTGGTGCAAATTTTGAGTCATGATAAGTGAATTTTGGGTAAACAACCCCGGGCTCAAACTTAGACTTGTTTGCAATGTCTAAGTTTGGGGGGGATTTTGTTTGTTGAGCACTTGACATTGCACCGGCGCACACGGGTTTATATGACACTGCACAGGCGCACTACCCGTTCTTTTCAGATGGTATTGAGATTTTTTCTGTGTGTATGGAAATGATTAATGTTGCTTAGGATTAGGCTTGTGAGATTGATGATGATGTTGAGTAATTGTTTGAGGATTTTATGCTTGGATTGCAAATTTCATTATATACTTTTTGCCCAAAATTTTTAATTGCTGAGCAATAAAAAGTTTTGGGGGTATGATCAGTTTACAATTCCATTTGCATTGCATATTGTGTGGTTTGTGTTTCATGCAGGAGAAAATGGTAAAAAAAGAAGGAAAAATTTTGTTTTGGACTGAAAGAGTCAACTCGACCCGAGTTGAGGATGGTGAAAACTTCCAGAAAGAAATGTGGGCAGTCAACTCAACCCGAGTTGGTAAGTCAACTCGAACCGAGTTGAGGGGTGGAAAAGCGGCAGATTGTTCAACTCGATTGCCAACTCGGCTGAAACATATCAACTCGACCCGAGTTGAGGCCCGACGGTTACTAAAACGGGTTTGACCTCTTTTAAGTCTTTTTTCTCTCATTATTCTCACACTTCTTCATTATTTCAAAAACACAATTTCCCCCTCTCATCTCTCAAAAGAAATGCACGCATTCTCTCACTCGGTTCTTCACCGAACAACTCGGATCGAGTTAATTCCCTAGAGTCTCAAGTTTAGTTTTTCACTTCCCATTGAACAAGAGGTATGTTTCCTACTCTATTTCATCTATTGGCTAGGATTGAAGCATTCTTTATGTGAATTTTGGGAAAAACCCTAGAATTGAAAGTTTGGGGCTTTCTATTAGTGAGACGAATTGATGCTTAATGTGACCTATTTGTGATGAATTTGTTGTTATTGAGTGATGGGTTTTCCAATCCTTGTGTCAATTTGATATGGGTATGCCAAAGTTTTGTGGAATTGGAAAATTTGAAGCCTTAGGTCTCATTTTTGCTAAATTTGGAATAGAGGGAATTTGTTGAAATTGATGGATAATTCTTGTTTAATTTGTGATGAGGAATTACTAATTGGTGAATATGCATGATGGGTGCTTTCAATTTTAATCCAATTGGGTAATTTTGTATCTCATAGGGTAGGCTTGGAATTTGATATATTGTTGTTGAGAATGGAGAAGTTGTGCATGTTTTGAGATTATTAGAACAATTGTTTGGTAAATTGCTTAATTGTGAGATTTTTACATGCCCCTTTGTGAATTTTGCTTGCAATGAAATTTCCTTGGGTTGAAGTTGTGAAGATAGATTCTTACATGCCTTGTTGCTAAATTGCAAACTTGAAAGATGTGTTTAAATTGCATAGTTTTAGCAATAGGTTGAGGTTGTGAGAATTTCATAATTATTGCTTGATATGTTGAGAAAATTTTGAGACTCGCCTAATATCCTTGTTTGAATAGGAAATGCCGCCAAGGAGAAGAGAAAGGGTACGAAGGGACATGTATGATGAGAGGGAATTTGCTGAAGAGGTCCGAGAGTGCATTGATTATGATTGCTACAAGGGTTGTAGGCGGACTCCCTCCGAATTTGGAATAGACTTTGGGGTAGAAGGATATTAGTATGTCGACAGATTCATTGAGCTTGCCCAGATGTCCATCCGAGCAACAAAATATTACGATGAGGAGTGTGCTGAGGCGCTCAGGATAAGAGAGGAGGTGGAAGAATTGTTTGAAAGGATAGAATGGAAGGACTTTCTGATAATTAGAGACCCGACTTATGAGTCATTGGTCATGGAGTTCTTGAGCACATTAGAAGATGTGATTTTTGATGATAATGACAGACGAAATGGAATCAGATTTAGACTCGGGAACCAAGACCGATTTCTGTGCCATTGGGAGCTTAACCCGATTTTTCATACAAAGGAAGAGCTTGACTTGACCCTTTAGGGTAATCTTAATGCTGTGGATTTTTGGAAGAAGATTGCAGGAGTTGATGAGTATGACAGGCCGGTATACAACCCGTGTCGCTCGAAGGCATCTTTGATTAGAAATCCAGTGTTCCGTTATGTGCAACGGGTTCTATCTCAGACGGTGTATGCTAGGCACGAAATTAGATCGGTTAGAGAAGATGAGCTAATAATCATGTCAAAGATGGTCAAAGGGTGTGAAGCGAATTTTGGGGAGTGTCTAACATATCAGTTTTGGCGGCAAAGAGCACCTGTTAAGAATATCCAAATAGGTGGATTAATAACCCCTATCGATCAGTATTTCGGTATGGTGGAGCATGGTGCACCAATTGAGGGCAAGACTCGATTAGATTTGGGATCCTTGATGCGATCAAGAATGATTGTGAGAAAGAAAAGAGTCCTTTGCCTTATGCTTGAAGATGATAATGCATTTCCACTTCCAAAGCCGGAACTCACGGAGGTCCTTGGTGATGATTTGAGAAACAGACAACTATCTTCGCAAGCCCATAGAGATTGGATGAGCTCACTCGATGATGGCCCAGAAAGATAGAAGAAAAGAAGAGATGTGCCGTAGTTATCTAGAAGGAATGATACAGAGGAGAGAGAAGCTGGAGAGGAACCAACCATGGGGCATCAGGGGGAACCACCGGCCAGAGAACCTGTCCGAAGACAAATCGTGCAAACTTATCAAAGGAGGTCCGATCTACAAAACTTGACGAGGGGAGTAGAAAGATTAAATCTGAGGATGGCAGGAGTCGAAGAACGTCAAGAGAGGATCGAGACCATATTTTTGGAGCAAGCAAGAATGCAAGAAGCAATGTACAATTGACACGTGAGTCAAGGACACTTCTCGCCATATCAACCACCACAATAATGAAGTTGATCGTGTGAATTCCAGATTACCTTGTGGTGGTACTTCCTTTGATTTTCATTTCTATGATTGTCGTGATATTTCCCCTTTTGACTTGATTGACTGTAGGCCCTTTTGATTATCTTTTCTCTGACTGAATTTTCGAGTTGTGGGTTTGTATGGATTTAACTTTTAACATTCCTTGTTCTTAATTGTGGTTTGATTGCTGATCTTTAAGTTAAATTTGGCTGGAGGAATTTTATTTAGGAGAATAGAGCATGTGAATTTGGTGATCATAACTGTGGACTTTTCATGAGTGAAATTGGTGATCTTGTGATTTGAATTGGATGTTGAATTAAGTTAGGGTGTGATTTAGTCATTGTAGCATGTGCTTTTGTGGGAACTTGGTTTAAGAGAGCATGTGTCTACCATAATAAACCAGGGAGTTTTAAGCCGTAAACGGGTATACATTTGACCCGATTTTGTTCTTGTGTGATGTCGTCCATGTGGTCATGATCTAGAACTTGCCCTTGGTCTTATTTGAAGCTTGTCTAGGTCTAATTTATTGAAAGTGATAAGAGACATTTTCTTTGTAAAAATTGAGTTACTTAGCCAAAGTGTATCCCCACCCAATTGATGAATTCCATAGTTTGCCCACTTGAGCTTTAAATCCCATTTTCTTTGGCTAGCCATGTGAAATTCAAACCATTTGTCTATCTTAATGAGCTTTTGTCCCTATGATTAGTGGAGCATGAAGTGTTGACAAGAAATGGTGAAAGAAAGTGATAAGTGTGGTGGTGAGTTTTGCTAAGAAAGGTGAGAAAGGAAAAAAGAAAAAAAGGGGTTGAGAAGAACATTGAATTGTGAGAAAAATGTTGAAAAAGTGAAAAAGAAAAAATTCAATTATGTGCTTGAAAGTGCAAATGGTAAATAAAAGATGTGGTGTTGTGAAGTGTTTTGAAAGAAGGAAAAAGCAAAAGAGGATGATTGTTGAAATTGAAGTGAAAGTTTGGTTTGAATTGTATAATCAACACTCATTGCTCTACTAATCTTGAGTCACTACTTCCAAACTTCCCCACCATGTCCAAAGAGCCAACACTACAATCCATAAAAGACCTCTTTGATCCAATGAATAAGGCCTAGTAAAAGGTCGAGAATTGAGATTTTTGGCAAGCATATGGTATTGTGAGTATGTGGATTGACTACTTGAGTGCATATCTGTCCTATACACTTTTGAGTGATGAGCGTGAAACACACATCCTGTGA
Organism: Paraleonurus japonicus; assembly: GCA_030762865.1. Classification (NCBI taxonomy): domain Eukaryota; kingdom Viridiplantae; phylum Streptophyta; class Magnoliopsida; order Lamiales; family Lamiaceae; genus Paraleonurus; species Paraleonurus japonicus. Next base: position 35,020,806 of record CM061059.1, on the reverse strand, counting down.
GTTGGTAGTTTGCATGCTCGAATTTGCCATGGTTGAAGCAAAATACATGTGAAGGTGATTGGTTACGCTCTAGCTTGATGATTCATTTGAGGAAAGTCACTTGATTGTATGATTTTGTTGATAAGTCCACAGATTTGTGAACCTATGCAAATTTTTCCCCCTTGATCATTTATTTCTTTGCTTGGGGACAAGCAAAACTTTTAGTTTGGGGGAGTTGATTAGGGTGATATATTGCATGATTTGACGTGTGTTTAGATATATATTTGTGTTAATTTCATCGCATTAGTCACCATGATTGACATAATTGTGAGTCTAATAGTCGAGAAAGGTAGTGTTGCATTTGTTGCAGGATTTTATATGGATAATGTGAAGAATTGGAAAGGCAAAGAAGTGAGGGTCGAAACGCAACGAGAATCAACTGAATCGGAGCTCGGGAGCTCAAGTTACGAACATTGGATGCTGGAATTAAGCCAACTCGGGCCGAGCTCCGATACCTCGAGCCGAGTTGGTGGGGGAGAAATGTTCCAGAATGCACTGTGGCCAAAGTCCAGCTTCAACTCGGGCCGAGCTCTGACAACTCGAGCCAAGTTGACCAACTCGAGCCGAGTTGAATCAACTCTGGCCGAGTTGGTGGCTCCAGAATGAAATCCTCCCAAAAGTCCAGTTTCAACTCGACCCGATCTCAGACAACTCGAGCCGAGCTGACCAACTCGAGCCGAGTTGGTTCAACTCTGGCCGAGTTGATACAGAGTCTGCGCGATTTTTGCTGAGTTATCTGATTTTTGAGGGACCTATGTGCAATTTTTATTATTTTAACTTTGCCCTCACTATAAATACTTCCCATTTCAGCTGATTGAAGGAGGATTCCACACTTAGAGCACATTCTACACTTTGAGAGTTTTCTTAGTTCAAATTTCAGCATTTCTTCACATACACAAACACATAGTGATAGGTGTTCTTACAATTTTGATAGATTTTCATTACCCAAGTGTAATAGCTGATAGAATTGAGCATACAAGTTGTATTAAACTCCATCAAGGTGACTTCTACCATTTATATCAAGTTTTGCTTATTAATTTCAGATTGTTCATGTCTTCTATTTACTTAATGTTAATGGGTTTCATTCAATTAGCCATGATTGGCTAAATTTCTTATGTGCTTGGGTGTAATGAACCCTCGATGAGTTGATTTTGGTGAATTAGTGATTGGGTGTTCATTTATTGAGGTGATTACTTGTCTTAATGATGATTTGTATGATTTGATTGCTTAAGTTAGCCTTGATCTTGTGTTTATTGGTTTAATTTTCTCAAGGATACTTGATTTATTGAATTGATGCATAGGTGTTAGGTTTACTTGTGTGATTGAAGTGGATATTTGGTTAACTCAAGGATACTTGGTTAATTAATTAGAACCTTATTAAGGCACATTGATTACTTGTTGTTTGCTTGTAATTAGTGAGGGGGTGAGAGTGTTGTCTCTCACATTCCTACATGCTTACTTGATCATTTAGAACCTAGGCTTATCCAACACGGTTTTATTTGAATTATTTGTTGGTTATCCCTATGATCCCTCTTAGAATGAACACTTGATTGTTGATGATCCGAAATTGACGAGTCTTTGGTGATTTGCACCTGAGCACTACTATCTCATCCTTGCTATTCCTTGTTTATTGTTTTGTTTAATTTCTTGTTGAATTTGTGTTGTCCTTTTGTTGCTTTAATTTTGCAATCTTGACGAGCCGCTATAATCCTTGAAAATGTGCTATTTCATGGCTTCATTTCATTCCTAGTCCCTTGGGTTCGATATATTTGGTCGTTAATTTCTATCCACTAAAATACTACGATCAGCTAGTGGTAAATCATTAGCTTTGCGGATAATACTAGTTTTCCATTCTCATGTTGAATTTATTTCTAACGCATGTATATAAGAGTTGGTACTGTGTGTACGAGTTTTACCGTGAAATTGATTTACAACTAATACCCTGAAGTGAAACAACTAATATCTTTCACCTAATACCCTTTAATGAAACAACTAATATCACTCAAAATAATACTTATAGTAAAACAACTAATACTCTCAAAATAAGTTTCACGGTGAAACTTGTTCACACAATACTATGTCTATGTATAATAATACTTTATACATAGATATATAGCAGTGTACTAAAGAAATTAATAGAAGACAATTTGCAATAAAGAATTTAGACTATATTGATAAATTGAGTTAAAATCATTTGTAATCCAATAACTTTAGTCTTTTTCGCAAAAGGTCCATAAGAGTTTAAATTTTCAATTTAGTCCATAATTGGTCCGATTTTGGTCTCTAAGTCACCAAAGTTTGAAGTATAACATCATTTTGGTGCACGTTTTTTGACATGTGATGTGTAAATTTTGTCCTATAACTTTTTCATTTTCCATAAAAGGTCCAAAATATTGTTCCCAAAACGAGGTCGTACTTCAATTTCCAGCAACTTTGAAATTAATATCAGACTAATAAAAGAGTTATGTGATTAAATCGGAAAATTTACCTTTTTTAAAACCTTTTGCGGAAAAGATAAAAGTTATGGGATCAAAATGAATTTTAGCTCTAGTTAAACTTGGAGAATAAAAAAATGACCTTGTTTGGACAAGAGAGGTAACTTTCTCCCCAACCACCGTCAGTCAATTGTAATTTCAGTAGAAAATGAACAGCTTTTCGAATAGTTGAAGAATTGTTGTATGTTTTCCCAGTTGCTACTAGTCCTTCAAGTGCAAACCATGTAGCATATGTAAAGCAAATACCCCAGTTTCCATACCTATATATAACAAAATGTATAAAACAGCATGGACTTTATAATTAGTAGGTAGAATTAGGGGTGTAAATGAGTTGTGTCAAGTTTATGCTAGACTCAATTAGAAAATTTGAAGCTCAAAACTCAACTCAAACTTGATCGAGCTCAATTCTTTGGAACTCGATGAAAGAATTTCATCTCATCTAAAAGCTCAAACTTTTAGAGAGGTGTGAAATTAATCTATTATTTATATTAATTCCCCCTATGACCCCTCACTCGTGGGTTGAATTCTCTACTTCACTCTTTTGGGAAGGAGGACCATCGAGTGAATAATTTAATGTGGCGGAGTTGCTCTTAGCGGGGTTCGATCCTAGGCATGAAATATTTCCATCTCCACTAAAAGCTCGAACTTATAGAGAGGGTGTGAAATATTCCTCTTACACTCGAGCTCGGCTTGAGAAAAAAAATCAAAGTACTCGAGATCGATTCTGCTCGACTTGATAACGTATATAACATTAAGTATATACTTTTATTTTATTTATAATTAGGGAATATTTGTAAATAATTAGATTATTAGGGATACAATAGTAAAAATTGATTAGGCTCGCGAGCATGACAAGCTTAGTATTGCTGAGCTCGAGCACGACTTGATTAAATTCGAGCAGATTTTGAGCTTTTCCGAGTCGAGCAAGAGTAACTCGTGAGCTGACTCGACTCACTTACACCCCAGGTAGAATATACCATTATACCATGAACCATTAAATAGAAAGATGCATAATATGTACATAAGATACCATGAACCATCTGGCCTTTGGACATCTTCAAGGTAGCTAACAGCCTTGGCGATGAAGGTTTCAATCTCTTTCTTTCGATGGTTAGGGTACAACTTTTGAAATAAAACAAGGGCTTGGATTGCTGATGAAGTGCACTCTGCATACCTGGATCAACATTAATCTTTATTATTAGGATCAGTTTAAGGCCATGAGTATTTTTTTAATGTTGGGACTAAATTAAAAAAATTTGGACTGAAATTGGACGTTGGACAAGTTATGAGACCAAAATTCTTTTAACTCTAAATTGATCTTACTCATGCTCAATCATAATATCAGCAAAAAGTTGTGTAGGATTCAACAACTGCACAACAAAGAGAACCATTATAAAACAATTAAATTAAGGGCCAGTTACAAATAGGTTCAAAAAAATTCAAAATTGCAAATAAGTTCAAAAATATTTGCACAATGAACCTATTTGCAATTTTTGGAACCTATTTGTAATTTTTCCTTAAATTAACTACAACAAATCAAACTAGCTAGTGTTAAGAGACTACCTCTAACCATTCTGAGGATCTTGTAGGCTCCCAACCAGGTATACCACCATTTTTGCTCTGTAATGATTTATTTCTTTTAAGCGAATTGGCAAAGTGATTGGAAAAGATGAATGAGTCATCTCATTAATTAATATGCTGTTTTTTTTATCGGTTAAATGGTGACTTGAACCCATGACCTTTTAGGCATAGGTAGTGGAGCTCTAACCACTTGAGTTATACCACTTCGTCATTAATTAATATGCTGTTATTTTTATTTTATTTATTGTTAGTTTTTTTTTCTTAATTTAAGTAATTGAATAAATTGGATTGTGGGTTTTATAGGGCTTTAAAGCTAGGGTTTAGATTCGAGAGTCTATATATATATTGTTAGTGTGTCTCTTAGTTATATCATATTTTGGTCATTGAATATTGAATCAGTTTCAGCTTTGGAAACAACTAAGCATGGGACGGGATTTATCTCGTTGTTTTCTTAATTTTTGTTCTGCAATTGATTTGAGCTTTATTATATCATGTGTTCACTTGATTATTGTGAAAATTGTTTGAAATTAATGCATTTTATTTGCTTAATTTAATAGGATTTCTTGCATTATTTACACTAAATTGACTAATTGCACTTGAGATGAGAAGGATATTATTTTGTTATTTTTGTAGGTAAATTGAGCATTTTTGATTCAAAATACATGCGCATTATTTATTGAGTCAATTGAAGAAGAACTCAAGAGTCGAGAAAAAAATACGATAAAAATTAGTTGGGCTTGAGAAAGGAAAAAAAGAAGAAAAAAAAGAAAGAAAAAAGAAATTGAGGCCCAAAATGGGCCCATTTGCAAATGATGGCCCAACAATTTATTTTAGAAGAAAGAAGGCAGCAGGGGCATATGGCCGGGAATGAAAAAAAAGAAAAAGAGGTCAGCAGAATAAGAAGAACATCATTTAGCTTAGGATTTTAGGGATTTTTATGATCTCTGTATGGTTGACATCTAGGGTATTCTGCAACAACTTAAGCAGGAGAAAAATGTAATCCAAGGTGAAAACCCTATGTCCGTGGATTTTGTTCCTCTGGCAGCCACACCTCCGGCCTCCGGCACACATGTGACAGCCCCCGTGAAGTTGGAACTACCAAACTTCTCCAGCGAAAATCGATCCTCTTGGATTTCCCGTGCGGAGCAATACTTTCTTGTGCATAACACACCCGACGACATGAAAGTGGAGATAGCATTAATCGCCATGGATGGGTCTGTCACTAGCTTCATTGGCTCATGGGGGCGATACTCAGAATTGAGTTGGAAAAACTTTCGGTGGAGCTTTTGAGACGTCATGGAGACGATGCACGAACAAACCCATATGATCAACACGTCAGACCACATTAGTTGATAAGGATGTGGATTTTTCAATATTACGTTAGACTTAGCAATGGGGAGGGAAATTCCCATTCTCCGCGAGGTTCTGCCCTAAAAGGGGCGGGCCCGGGAATCCCCAAGTTTGTCCCCGTGAGGTCGGGACATGTTGATAATATACCCCGTTGGTGGGAATGGGGATCATACTCCCAGCCCTGTTCCCCGTTAGCGAGAATTAGGATCATACTCCGCCCCGTTCCGGATTTTATACATATTATAAACTAATTTTTTTTTAAAAGATTATAAACTAATTTATAAATATTACATAATACTATAAATATTTATAATTGATCTTAACTTTAATATTTTACACAATTTGATTTTTTATTATATGTTATATTACATTATATGTATTTTTAAATAATTTACTTTAAATGTAATAAAAATATACTAGAAAAATAAAAAATATATAGAATAAAAGGAATTGGATTCCTACGCAGACTGGGATGGGGATTAAATTTTTCCCATTTTGCTTCGCAGGGACGGGGATGAGGTTTGGTCCCCCGGCCCTACCCACCTCGTTGAAATCCCTATATACACATTACAAATATTACTCACCTCTTCGACTCACATGCATTGGGTTTGTTCTTGAATGGGAATAAATTTTTCTATGGACCATAACTTGAGGGTGGCAAAATGAGGACCGTATAACTCTTTGAGCTGACAAAATGAGGACTGTAAATCTTCGAGATGGAAATTAAAGGACAATCACTTAGGACAAACCAACCCAAATCGGGCCCAATTCAGCCCTAATTCAAGTCAAATCGGGCTAATCAACCTGAATTTTAGCTCGAATCCCAATTAGGATTTGGTCCTTAAAAAATTATTCTCTTCTTGAATGGCCTCTTGGAGGACATTCGCTTGCGCATCCGGTCGAAAGACGCAGAGGAAATCTATATCACCATGCATTTGGCCCATGAAATTGAATGGGAACTAGCCGTGACACTATCGTTGTATCGCGACTGCATAGTGCCGTAACCTGGCCGTCCAAGGGTGCCAAGGATTTCCTTGTGGTGGAGAAGTACATGGGTGGATAAGGTTTAGTTTCAGACTCAGTTTCCTTACTTCAGCCTTGGGGACAAGACTATTCTTACGGGGAAGGAAATTTTCTTAATTTAAGCTATTGAATAAATTGGCTTGTGGGCTTTATTAATTAAAGCTTATGTAATGGTTTAGGTTTAAAAGTCAATATATACCTTTAGTGTGTCTCTTAGTTAGATCATCTTTTGATCATTGAATATTGATCGGCATCGGCTTGGGATGAGATCTATCCAGTCGTTTTCTTAACTTCTGTTCTGCAATTGATTTGAGTTTTATTATATCAATGTTCACTCTCTTGCCTCTAACATAAATATATAGTTCTTCAACAATTTGTTTTCTAGTTAGTTTCTTTGAATATATTTAGAATTAATAATTAACCTAGTTTCTAGTTAGTACTTTTGTTCTGCAATTGATTTGAGTTTTATTATATCAATGTTCACTCTCTTTGCACTAACATAAATATATAGTGCTTCAACAATTTGTTTCTAGTTAGTTTCTTTGAATATATTTAGAATTAATAATTGACCTGGATTGAGAGCAATATGTTGACAGCATTGTAGAATCTCTCAAGCTCCAATTTTTCCCCCACAATCTCAGGAGGCATCATTGAGAAGAGAAGGCAACACTGAAAAATCCATAAGAAACAAAACAATAACAATATTATATATAGTTTGAGTTATTAATTTTCTAAACTAAATATCTTGATAAATGAAGGTATACCTTCAGTCCTTCTGCAGTGCAATCAGAACTTTGCCATCCATGATCTTGATCTGAAAATGTCCACGATCCTTTAGAAATATGGCGATACATACTTTTGAAGTCACCAGAAGGATCGTCTTTCACCTACGTGCAATAGCCGAATGTGAGTGAGATTGTCAATTTAAACATACTGCAAACTAAAAGGGGTGGGGTGTGGTTCAAATTCTTTAATGGGAATGGTAATAGGAGTTAATTACAATGAGAAATTTGGCTAGATTTTTAGTATATTGCTCTTATCTTTGAATAAGTTGAGAGAAAATATTGTTAGCTGAGGAATTGTGGAATGATTGAGAAGAAATGAATATAGAGAATGGGGGTAGTTAATCAAAATTAGGTATTGATTAACTTATGGTGATTCTAATTACCTCGTAGGAAGTATGACGAACGTGAATTGATCATATTTTATTTTCATTAATGGACCACTACAAGAGATAATTTCAGAAATGATCTTATAACTTTGTTCGAATTCAGATTTGGTCCTTTTTCTTTTAATTTTATCAATTGTGGTCCTTTTGATATCAAAATAAGTCCTTTTCGCCGGATCAAGCATACAAAATAACACGAAAATGTACCAAAATGACGGGCATGATAAGAGAAAAAGAAACTTATAGGCCTTGATCCTCCCCTCATCGTAAAACACTCGGAATAAGTGATGAAATTTGATAAAATTTACAATTTTAAAATTGCAATTTACAGGAAGGTGTAATCGAAATTTGAAATTAATTGAGGGCTTTGCTTCCTGGATGAGTGACGATTCAAATGAGACTTGACACGGCCGCCGACGTGACAAGAATAAAAAAATAGGGCAATTTTCTGGCAAAAGTGAAAAGGACCAAAATTAACACAAAAAGGATCAAAATTGATAAATTAAAAAGAAAAAAAGACTAAAATTGTACCCTATCTTTATTCTCTTTCCCATTAAATAATAATGAACCAAGCGTCCCCTAAGTTTCACTATATTTGGAACCTGAGACTTCTTTATGAAGTCGTGCCCTTTTTCTAGAGTCACGCTTATTTAGTCACTCATATTACAAGCCAACAACGCTTGTATTGCCAAACTTGTATCCCACACTTGACTACCAAAACTCTGCATTCAAGACATTAAATTGAATTTTTTTATTAGGATATTTAAATTTTGAATTGGGTAAATTGCAACACAAGTCCCACATAATATTTTCGAAAACACTTTTGGTACCTATATTCGAAAATTATAATTTTTTTTCGCAATTTTGGTGTCAACCGTTAACTATTAGACAGAGTCCATTAGTTGACCAAAATTCCAAAATTTCAATGGGACCAGAATTGATCAAAATAGGACCAATGTATCTCACGCATCAACATCTGTTGTTGTGGACGGAAAATTCCAATCGGGCCAAATTGTTAAAAAGATGACCATTTTCATGAGGCAAAAATCTTGTGGGATTGAAAATGCAATTAACCAATTTTGAATTAAAAAAAAAAAAGTTATGAGATTCTTGCAAATATATAGCTCTTATAAATTACCTGCATCTTCATTCCATCTTCAGCAAGCCATAGAAAATCAGGAATTCTTGCAAGATGTTTCTTGAAATAGTCTCCATCCGGATCCTCAACCCAACATGCCAGCATACAAAATGCCTTCTCCACAGATCCTATAGTAATATATCTACTGTTTTCATCTTCATAGTGGATGTGTTTGATTGTGACCTCAAGAGCTTTCTCCCTCAACTTGTTGAAAGGGCGACGAGTCAATAAAGGTTCCGTTAACACATAACAACTATCCCAGATTAGATCTTGTATCAAGGATTGATGATAATATAGGTCCTCCTGTGTATTAATTAGCTAGGTTAGGAGTGTTTGATCAAATATATAAATATTTACTTTAATTAATTTAGCATGCATCAAGATATGAGATCATGCAAATGAGGGAATAATATTTTACTAAGACCATAACTATGAAGGTGACAATTTATGAACAATGTAGGCTATTAAATTATTTTTTCGCACATTTAGGCCTTTGAATTTAATTTTCGCACATTTAGCTCATATTGACTGTACACACCCAAACTTACGGGCCTAAATGTGCAAAAATTAATTTTTTTACTGGCCTAAACTGTGATTTTTTAATAGCCTACATTTGTTAAATTGAAAACTATATTGTCCTTCAATTGCTACTCCTACAGTTATGACCCTAGAAAAATATTATTACCGAGAAAATGAAGTACAAATTTTACCTTTGCACATCGGTGTCGTATGCTCCTCCAGTTGATTTGATGATAAGGCTGGTCATACAACTCTTCTCTTAGTCGCAAGACAAGAGGAGTAATTGGGGCTACAAATCTCTTGCCATATAAGTAGGACATTGGCAAGTAAATCATTCGGAAGTAACACAAAATTTTTTCTGAAATAAAAAAATTATGTTAGACAAATTATCATCAAAAAGTTGTTTCAATGATTATTATACCTGGATGAATGGGAAGGAAAGATGGAAGAAGCCAAAATTCAGGGGGCATGGGGTTGCAAGCTGACCACTCACACACTCCAAGTATCTACAAATACAAATCAACATTATTTATAATGCATTAATTAAGTTTATGTTAAGTTCACTAATCGTCCTGCATCTTTGCCCGAATAAAAAAAATTATAGTCCATTTTTTTTTACTTTATCAATTATGGTCTTTTTTGCCCAAAAATATAATTTTCTCAGCCCCAAATCAATTTGGGGATTATATGCCCTTTGCCCAAACTGAATTGTGATTCTTCCACCAAAAACAAAATTTCCGAACTTGTGGTAATTAGATTGAGAAATTGGAGATATCAATAGAACGTGTAGGACGAGACAAAGAGCTTGGATCAAACACAACCTTCGAATCAACAGAAAATGGTCGAAAATCGGCTAAGAAGTACAAATTCGCGAATGAATAGTGATTAGTCCACTAAAAAATAAAATTCCTGGAGCTATGGTAATCAAATAAAGAAATTGGAAGTAGCAATAGAATGGGCAGGACGAGACAAAGTGTTTAGTATATGACACAACCTTTGACTCACCGATAAATGATTCCAGCAAAAAGGACCATAATCACACCAAATTGACCAAATTAATAAGTAAAAAGAGATGAGACTTAAATTTGATTCAAACAAAGATACAAGGCTTTTTTTTTTTTTTTTTTTTTTTGTGAAATTAACTCATTAGCTTTTACACAGTCTTCTTAAACAAGCTTCAATATTGCTTTATTTTAGGGTGTAAATTAAGGAGTATAAGGTACATACTGAAAGCAATGTCTTCCCTAATGAAGGTATTTCTTTAACAGTGCCATGATCAAGTATCCATTTCCTTGCTCTGCTACACGCATTGTTTTCCCGTCCCTCACCTCCGTCTCCTTCTCCTAATAAACGCATACAAATGTAATTGAGTGTGGTACAAAACATGATGCTGTGGCTTTCTATATGAAGTCCCCATCCACCGTCTTCATTCTATTCTTGCAAAAATACATAATGAAATCGATCAATCATGGTCTATGTGATATTGTTATATCTATTTAAGTAATTAAGTGCATGTATAATGTTACACCTGATGACAATATATGTTACGGAGAATTTCTTGACGATATTCTGCTGGAAAAACAGTCTTGAGATGGCCAGTAATGTACATAACCATGACCTGCAATATATTTTTGCATAATGATGATACAACTCCATTTTAATTTAGCACTATATTTATTTTTTGAAAAAGGGGAAAATTACGATTATATTCATAAGTTTGTTTCGAATCATAATTTAGGGGGCGCCTAGTTCAATTCTTAAATGAGAATGGTAATTACGATTATATTCATAAAGAGATATGTTGGAGGAAGTGTTGTCACAATAGTGGTTATTTGGTTTGCTCTAATTTTAGAATAAGGGGACAAAAATGATTGTTTGGTAGAGAATTGTAAAATGATTTAGGAGAAGTGATGAATTAAAAATTGATTTGGTCCCATAACTCTGGCTTTTTCCGCAAAAGGTCCCAAATATTTCAAATTTTCAATTTTGTTCCCATAACTCACCAAAGTAGTCCGATTTTAGTCCCACCAAAATGTGAGTTATGAGACAAAATAAAAAAATTGAAATATTTTGGGACCTTTTGTGGAAAAAGCCAGAGTTATGGGATCAAATCGGTTTTTACAGCGAGAAGTGATTATAGATGAGGAGGTAATTAATCAAAATAAGATAATGATTAACTTATTTTGAATCTCATAAGCCTGTACAAAGTATGATATCGTTGAAGTTGAATTGATCATCTATTAAAGAATTTCGAACAAAAATCCTCCTAAATGTTAAATTAGGCTCCATTTGGATGGAGTGGATTTGAAATCAAGGGATTTGAAGATAATATACATGCATTCACACAAACTAAAATGGAGAAAAACTAAATGAATGGATTTGATACACTCAAATATTAAGCACAAGTGGAAGAAGTGAGAGGATTTCAAATGACTAGGTTTTGTTAGGTATTTGAAATCCTACCACTTATAAGTAATATTTGTGCGGACCAAATCCATTCATTTAGTTTTTCTCCATTTTGATTTGTAAATGTATGGTGTATTATCCTCAAATCCCTTGATTTCAAATCACTCCCTCCAAATAGAGCCTTAGAGTCAACTGAGGGATTTAAACCATTTTGTCCCATAACGTTTGATCTTTATTGAAATGGTCCCATAATTATTTGCTCTTCAGATTTAGTCCCTTATATATTCAAATTTCGTCAATTCAGTCCCAAATGACCGAAAAACATAAAACTACATTATTTTGAACATGTGCTGATCACATGCGTCATTTTTCCAGCTGAATAATTATGAGACCAGTTCAATTTGACACAATTACTTTTCCAAGTACTACTCTTATTGAAATTGTTTTGATGCGTATGTAGAGAACCAAGTATCGGAGAGACTCACCAAAGATGGAAGAAAGAACAATGGGCCAGCATTTTCGGCAGGCCAGTGGCCATCGCTTGCTTGCAAAGATGAAAAATAGTGAACGGCTCGCTGGAGTGTGGCGGTAGTCATCTCATTGGTTATATCTTCATTGTCACCCACATTCACTTGCTTTATATTTTGCTTGAAATTCTTCTCGTGCAAGAACTGAATTTAACATAAACTAATCATGGAACAAAACCTTTATTTATTTATTTTTTTATCGGACAAATGGTGACTCAAACCCATGCTTGAAAGATTTTTCCTATCAATTTTTGATAAAAAAAAACATATAAATTTGGGACCTAATAGATAGAAACTATCAGTGTATGGCTCACACAATTTAAGGCTACATTTGGCATCTTTTAATTTCTACTTATCCAATTATTTTATAAATCAAAATTTTGAAAAAATAAAAAATTTATTAATTTCATGCGAGTGAAAAATAATAAAAATGAAAGTAGGAATGACAAAATAATTATGTACATTAATAAGGATATAAACTATATGATGTCAATTACATGGTGTTAGTATTTCTGATTTGTAAATTAATAATTTCCATCCTTTAGGCCCATCAATGATAGTTTTCCTATTTTTCTAGTCCTATATGGATATGGAAAATATCTCTTATCCCCCAAATTAATTGCTTTAGTAACTTTTAGGTCCTAAATTGAATTTTTTTTAAAATAAACTTACCTCGGAGCTTTGAGATAAGATTGAAAACCTAAACATGTCGAATATTTATTTACAACATGTACTATAACATTTTTATCAAACTGCAATATGTTAATTTTTTTTATCCGATTGCAATCAATACTATACAAATATGTCAATTGCAACCTAAAATATAGCATAGGCTGTAAAAGGATTCCGCCTCCTCTAAAAGTCCGAACTTGTAGAGAGGTTGAGAATCAATCCATATATATCATCATCCCTAATACTCCCCCTCACTCGTGGGCCGGTGTCAACTCCATCATGGGGAGGACTGAGGAGGCCTAACGAGTGTACTTGCGGGCTAACGTTAACTCCATCATGTAGAGGCCTAACAAGTATACAATTTAAATGGGTGGAGCTGCTTTCAGCAGGGGTTTGAACCAGGGTTTTACTCTGATATACCAATACACAAGAGACCTCAATTATTCTAGTTAATCTAGAATAGAAAGCCAATCCTTGAATCTCTGAAATTTTATAGGATTCCGCTTCGTCTAAAAGTCTGAACTTGTAGAGAGGTTGAAAATCAATCCATATAAATCATCACCCTAATAGGCTGCAATATATATATATATATATATATATATATATATATATTGATCGGTAAATATTCGTTCCCAAAGGGAATCGAACCCGGGTCTCCCATTAAATTGAGGAACCTGGTGGCTAGGTGGGCCAAACCTATATATATATATATATATATATATATATATATATATTGCAATCAGATAAAAAAAATATTGTACAGGTTGCAAATTGATAAAATGCTCATAATACATGTTGCAAATTGATTTTAACCTATATAAATATTGCATTAAATTAAGGATGTGGTGTTAAATTTTTGTAACCTGTATCCGCCAGAGGAGGTCACCGCTAGGCTTGACATGATCTCGGTTGGCCCAAAAGCGTTGGCGGGCTTTCTCTACGGATTCCCGGAGCTCCGGCATGCCATAAGTCGGGTCGAATTCCCATGTTTGTCTGCCCACATACTTGTTGGTGCTGAACAGGTAAGGATTATCAACTCCTTCCGCTATCTTCAGTCTCCACATGATTCTACCTTCTTTTTTTGACTAACGTGTAATCTTTGGTTATTGCTGTCAAAGAATTCTTTTATTAAGCATCTCACACACACACATATATATATAAACAAAATCTTCTACCAGATCATCTTAATGAGCTCGGAAAAAGAAAAAAGTAGTATTTTTATATGTAACAATTTCATGTAAATGGAACCTTCTCATGTACCTAAACCATCTAATGTTTTATTTCTCATTGTATTTTGTAATTTAAATTAATTAATGTTGTCTTATAATATATATGTTGGATACAATTTGTGTTTGTATTAATAAAATTTTAGATTTAAAAACATTTCTGGTCTCGTAACTTTCACCTTTTCTGCAAATCGTCCCAAAATAGTTAATAAAAATTCAATTTAGACACATAACTTTGTACATTGCTCATTTAACGTTCAATTTTTGAAAAACGGCATTGTTGTAGGCTTACTTTTGGTCCCATAAATTTTACATTTTCGAAAATTGTCCAAGGCATATGCCAAAAAAGGATGCCATTTTGCAAAAAGAAAAAAATTTACGTAAAATGAGCCAAAATACAAAGTTACGAGTTTAAATTGAATTTTTTAAATTATTTTGGAATGATTTGCAAAAAAAAAAAAAAAAAAAAAGTTACGGAACCAAAAATGTTTTTAATTCTGAAATATTACAATACAACTAAGTTATGTATATTCAATTTTTAAATTTCTCATAATATTAATGTCACATATTATTGATAGAAGAAAATCCAAAATCAAAAGAAAATAATATTACACATAATATTACTGTCACATAATATTAAATTAAACAAAAAATAAACACATCTACATAAAAAATTTCAAAATAGAAAAAGTGATTTTAGTTGGTTGGTGAATAGTAGGTGGTAATTACCACCTACTGTTCAATTGTGGAAATTAGAGGCAAGATTTTATGGATTACTTTTGAAGAGATTACTTGTTCTGGCTTATTTATTTATACTAATTATCCAATGATAAAAGCAACCTGTTTAGTTTCCTTACAAAACTAAACTCAATAAAACTATATATTAGTATCAATTTATATTAATTTATTAGTAATTTTTATGGATTAGTAGTAATTTATTTTGAGTTTGGGAAAACTAACAGTTATGTTGTCCCAATTAAAATTGTCCAGATTGGGAAAGATTTGATGGGGTACAGATATGGAGAACCCCCCTTAAAAAAAAAAAAAAAGAAAAAAGAGTTTATAATGAATTACGTACACGTTTATAATTATTAATATTAAATTTTATTAAATAAATCTTTTCCTGATATTTTTAAATTTCTTGTATCTCTATGTAATCTTCCTGATTTGATTTTCCTTGTAAATCTATTGAATTGTACAAGAAATCCAATCGCCAAATTGGATATCTATTATTCATATTGAATGAAATCAGGCTTTATTAATCATAAAATCTACATTCATTTTGAATGCAATAAATAGATAAAATAATTATGACCGAATTTGTAAAGGTCTATGACACTATTGATTGGGGTTTTCGCAACTTGATGATGGAGCGATTCCAAATTTTACTAATAGCAGGTGAAGGTCTAAGCTTACTTATCAATAAAGCTTCAGACTTATAAGTTTTTTAGCCATCAAAGATAATGTCTATTTTAGTGCGGTAAGTACGAGTTGATCCCACAGGGAAGGGTTAATGTAAAAGTTATCTATGTTGGTACGATTCTATTTAAAAACGATTGATTTTAAAGAAAGGTTTTAAAACTAAAATTAATTCTAAATGCTTTCTAAAAAAATTATCTCTAATATGCAATTAACAACTAGCCCAATCCACATCAACTACTAGCTCATGAAATGATAAAATAACAAAAAATAAGATTGAAATTAATCAAAGAAAAAAGTGTTTCAAAGACATTTGCAATATTTATAAATCAACTTATGATTAAAAACTCATTCAAATGACATTGTGTTTGTTCCTATGGGGTTGATCACTTAATGAATGTTTAAATGATGGGTTAGATCCAATTAAACAAAAGGAAACAATCTACATGCATGTATCTCTATCCAGCAATGCATTTGCAACTTGAAATAGCATGATCGCTTGTATTTTAGCAATAAGTATTTACGACCAAACAAATTATCGAACCCTAGGGACTAGGAGTACAATGGAGCCTCGAAAACACGCGTTGCACTAGAATTATAGTGGCTAATCGGGGTGCTAACACTTAAATCAACTACAAGCTAAACAAGAGCAATCAAATAAAAACAACGAAAGCAATTAAAACTTTGAGCGAGTGCAGGTGGTGTGAAACGATCGCTCGGGTGTTTTCCTTATACAATCCTTTGGGTATCTCACAAATCATTCTCTTAGGACCAAAAATACAATTTACCCATTTTTGTACTATTACACACATTGTGAATTGATCAAGAGTATTTTAGCAATAAGTATTTTGACGACCAAACAAAATATCAAACCCTAGCGACTAGGAGAACGGCAGAGCCTAAAAAATGATCGTTGTCATAATGTTATAGCGGCTATCAGGGTGCAAAAATGGAAATAAACAATAAACCTAACAAGAGCAAGCAACAAATAACAAAAGAAAGCAAATAAAACTCTAGACGAGTGCAAGTGTGAGAAGTGATCGCATGATTTTCTCCTGGATTACACAATCCTTTGGTAAAATCACAAATCAATCACAAATCAAGGCATTAATATGCAATACAAAGGCTAAAAGCGATCACCAAGAATTAAACAAATTCAATTTTTTAAGATCGATTTTGAACACCTAGACACGTTCACCTAGTTTGATTTACTAATGCCAAGGGTCGATCGGTCTTCACTATACACCTAAAGCAATGCAATATTCAGAAAGACAACCAATTACAATTATAATCATCATAATTAATCGAAAAGTTCACTCAAGATATAGAATGCAAACTAACAGCCCCAAAATAGTCATTTATCTTTCTATTAGTATTATTGGTCCTTTATATTTCAAGAAGTGTTAGTTGGTAGTTAGTATGTTTAGAGGTTAGTTTGTTGAGTTAGTTCATCAGCTGATATGACCTTAAGTTGGCCTATAAATAAAGGTCATGTATCTTTTAATTGGGATATGAAATATAGAAAAATAGTTCTTGAAGCAAATTCTTGCTTTGTGAATTGAACAGCTTCTAGCTACAGCTTTTTCAACATTTTTTTTGCTTGCTAACCTGAGTTGGGGCATCAAAATTTTGGGATTGAGCCCCCTTTAAAAAAGCTTCTTTTAATTCCTTTTCATCGAGAACTCATTTGGGTTCTCATCAATTGGTGCTCTAGTTGAGAGCATGGCTGGAGAATCACACTTCAAAATTAAAAGAACAATGGATGGTTAGGCATTTGGAGGAAGAATTGAGATTTCCTAAGAAAATCCATCTTGAGGTCATCGAGAGGAGAATCTTCGAAGATAGTCAAGATGGTGGAGTCCAAGATTTATTGCAAGCGAAAATCCAAACAAATAAATATTAAATTTTTCTTTTCAAGAAAATCAAAGAATTGTTTCTATTGCATTTTTTTTATTTTCATGATCAAATTAGCCATTGATAAGAGGCTTAAGGTGTTGGACCTTCATATGAATTTGGTGTTGAGCATGATTTGGTCATTTGAGATGAAATGTGTTGTGGTTTTCCTTTCAAATGGGCTTTATAATGGTTTTGAAGAATTGATTTCATTAGAGATCCAGCAAGAATCTTTAGGAAGAAAAAGATTTGCTTTAAGAAAAATTTGCTATCTTTTAATTGAATCTCCCAAATGATACAAATAGTGATATACCTCCATATTGGAGATACGGGCTTGATAACCAATTAACTAATGCATGCCTAACAATACAACTAACAACTAACAAGAAAACGGGACTCTTGAAAATATCATTAATATGCAATACAAAAATTTAAAACTATTTGGTAGATTTTATGGCAATTCTTCTTGACTTGATTTAGCTTTCAACATTTACATCTTGAGTTCCATTCATCTTAGGACCAAAAATACAATTTACCCATTTTTGTACTATTACACACATTGTGAATTGATCAAACATTTTTCCTAAGTATTTTGAGTTGACCAAACAAAATATCAAGTGATGCGACTAGTTGAGTTTTGTTGTTGATTTAAAAAAATGAGTGTGAAGTCATAATGTTAAATGGAAATGCTATTTTGGGGCAAAAATGGAAATAAACAATAAACCTAACAAGAGCAAGCAACAAATAACAAAAGAAAGCAAATAAAACTCTAGACGAGTGCAAGTGTGAGAAGTGATCGCTCGGGTGTTCTCCTTACACAATCCTTTGGTAAAATCACAAATCAATCACAAATCAAGGCATTAATCGGGCTAGGCTAAAAGCGATCACCAAGAATTAAACAAATAAGCACCTAAGATCGTTGAACACCTAGACACGTTCACTACAGGTACTAATGCCTAGGGTCGTCTCTTCACTATACACCTAAGCATGCAATGTCTCAGTGCAACCAATTACAATTACAATCATCATAATTAATCGAAAAGTTCACTCAATCTGATGCGAACTAACAGCCCCAAAATAGTCCTTTATCTTTCTATTAGTATTATTGGTCCTTTATATTTCAAGAAGTGTTAGTTGGTAGTTAGTATGTTTAGAGGTTAGTTTGTTGAGTTAGTTGGCAGCTGATATGACCTTAAGTTGGCCTATAAATAAAGGTCATGTATCTTTTAATTGGGATATGAAATATAGAAAAATAGTTCTTGAAGCAAATTCTTGCTTTGTGAATTGATTCGAAAAATAATGCCCTATATAGAGCTTCGAATCGGGTTTTTTCCTTGCTGAAAAATCGATTTTGGCATCATAATTATATGGGATTGAGGGTTTGTTCTTGCCAACCTGAGTTGGGGCAGAAATTAATCGAAGAAATCACGCAGGTTCTCATCAATTGGTGCTCTCGTTGAGAGCATGGAATCACGACGAGAATCACACTTCAAAATTAAAAGAACAATGGATGGTGTAGGCACTCTCGGAGAAAGAATTGAGATCCTAGAAAATCAATTCGAGGTCATCGAGAGGAGAATGACGAAGATAGTCAAGATGGTGGAGAAGGTAAGGCGACGAAAACAAACAAATAAAATTAAATCGTCGTTAAGAAAATCAAAGAAAACACCGCTGCATTTTTCTTGTCATCATCATACAGATTTCGTGCAAGAGGAACTAAGGTACACACCTTCATCTGCAAGATATTCTGCCACTCAGCCATGGTCCTCCGAGATGAAATTAGCCTTTAGTATTCCTATTCAACAATGTCGTATAAGGTTTTCAAGAAATGAGCAGCTTGTGAGATCCAGCCCCTTTAGGAAGGAAAAAAGAGCAGCAAAAAATGTGGGAAGCTGTGGAATGACCAGCAAGACGCCCGTGATGCCTACCTCCATATTGGAGATACGGGCTTGATCGACCACGTGCTATATACGATGATACAAACGCAAGGGGATGTAACGGGATCGGAGAATATCATTGATACAGTGCCAAATTTACAAGTATTTGGTACATTTTCAGCTGATCTTCCAGATATACTTCTTGCAACAAGCTCTTCAGGTTCCATCCATATTATTTCCCTGGGCTTTGATCTAAATGAGAGGAGCAGAAAATCAAACAAATTCCTTGGATCAATAATGTCTGTTTCTTCTAGTGATGCTGCTAGTGGCTTTGTTGCTGTCAAGAATGGGAGTGTGAAGAAAGAAAAGATAAAGGACTATTTTGGGGCTGTTAGTTCGCATCACAATCACCCAACATGCATATCCAACTCTCATTGCAACATACTAATTCGATAAATCAAGCTAATAAAAACAATTAATCATAAGATCCATACAAAGCCCTTTAATAAAAGCATCAAAACCCAATTACATGCCCATCAAAGCAATCAATTCATGATTAACACCAAATTCATGGATAATTCAGACACCCAAGTAATCAAGGAAGTTAGCCCATGGCTAATTTGAACAATAAAATAGAAATGACAGAAGATAGATCAAAACCCATGGAAGAAAAGATGAAAACAATAAAATGGAGAAATATCACCTTGATTGAATTGATTTAAATAACTTGCAATTGTCTTACAAAACTTGATGCTAAACTTGAAATGGGTAAAAACTACAAGAAAATTAAAAGAAACTAGCTATTCTATTTGATTATAAGGGGAACTAATGATTTTAAGCAAGAAAACTATGAAAAGTGTGTGTTGGGGTTAAGCCCCTTTTCTCTCTCACTTTTTCTTTTTAATTTCGCTAAAAAATAATGCCCTATATTGCGCTGCTATCTCCCTTTTTCCACTGATGAAAAATCGATTTTGAAAGCATAAGGATATTCCCTCCACGTGTCACACTCCTATTTGCAGAAATAAATGAAGAAATCACGCAGGGAAAAGAAATGTGGACGCGCCTCTGCTGAGACGTCTCAGACACAGGCGGATTTGGGCTGGGTCAAGGCGAGCTCCGGGATGGGTTAAGCGAGCTACGGCATTTGGAGGTCTAACGCCTCGACTCGACGGCGTGGGCATCTCGATCTGGGTGAAGATCGAGGCATTAATACAGGGCTTGGATCAAGGGGCAAATCTAGTTCGAGTCGTGACGGCGGCGATGGAAGGTCTATGATGGAGCTGCTGGTCTGTGGTGAACTCCCGCGACGACGGCGAGATGAAATCGGCAAAGGAGCGGCGGCTCTGGTGATGATTCACAGTGGCGACGAGCAGGTCGCGGCGCTGGTCGGAGGCTCGCGGTGGTAGTTGTTGAGAGGAACGGCGCGGTTCGCGTCGCTGGGATGCGCGCGACGGTGGATGATGGTGTCAGCGGCGCGGTGGTTAACGGCGATCGGTGGTGCCGGATTTGTGGTTGCTGGTGGTGATTGGTGCTGACTTGGGATTTTGGGATGTCGGGATCTGCAACAGATTTGTGAAAGAGACGAAGTGGGTGTACTCATCCGAATGGTGGGTGTAGTTGGTGGGTGCACTGCCTTATCTGATTGGTGTATCAGCTTGATTCGTCTACCATAACTTTGTTCGATCGTAACTTCTTCATACGACGTCCGATTGACCCGATTCTTTTTGCATTACGACCGTCACTCAGCCCTCTTCCCAACCATGCAATTGATCCATTAATTTGAATACAAAAAATATCCTCAATTTGCAATCAAAGTTGGCCTCAAACTTGTAATTTAAACTCAAAATATTAACTCAAACAATCAAATGCAATTGGACCAATTAGTTATAAATTAACATGAAAATTATATCAATTTGAGACAATTAAGACAATTAAGCACACAATTATCATTATCAATATTCATAACATTGCATGAATCATGAATCAATCTATAAATTACTATTACCTACTTAGACCTAAGTTACAATCCCTAAAAAAATTACCTTAAAATTTGAAAGATAAAACTAAATAATGACAATGCATGGGTTCGAATTTTCCTTTTGATGGCCAGAGTCGTTTACGATACTCAGCAAGAGCCCACAATGGGAAAATATTTCTGTATTGTGAATAGTGCAACATGCAGTTCCTCATGTACACAGCTGTGATTTCCTGTAACAATCAATTTGTTATAATTAGTTTTTGAAGATAATAAGTTATATGATATATAGAGTATTACCACATGCCACGTGATATCGTCACCGTAGGGAACAATTTTTTTTAAGGCTAGTAACTTGGGGTAACAAAAAAAAGGACCGTAAGTTCTCGAGTTGATAATTTAATGACCGCAGGTTTAAAAATTTGCAAATTGAGGCCAAATTGACCTGAATCAGCCCAAATCAAGCTAAGTGTCAACCAATTTGACCTTAATTTGAATTTTTAAAACTTGTGGTTGATTCGGACCAATTTAATCTCAATTTTTTATTTTGGCCCGATTTGGGTTGATTTGGGCTCAATTTGCAAATTTTCAAACCTATTGCCCTTAAATTTTCAACCCTAGAACTTACAGTCCTCATTTTGCTACTCCTAAATTACTGGACCTAAAAGATCCCTGTAATCTTCATACAATACATGTGGTATTAAAGGAAATAAAACATCAGATTATTGAATAGGAAATCCGATGCCTAGCTTGAGAGCTAAGGTTATTACCTGTTGCGGAAAATCTCCATCATCCATTTGTGCGTTAATCAACAGCTTGGCTGCTTTGTGTAGAGGCCTAGGATCCCTCTCAGCCTGATTCATTGCAACAACATCAATAGATATTAGTATTTATATCGTAGCGTTGAGACAATATTTCCATTTGATTGAATTTAAATGGAGAATCAATATATTTTCATGAGATATATTCATGTTTTATTTGATCAAATAAAAAATATTTTACTAAATTCATTATTTTGTATATAATTTT
This sequence comes from Paraleonurus japonicus, assembly GCA_030762865.1. NCBI lineage: Eukaryota > Viridiplantae > Streptophyta > Magnoliopsida > Lamiales > Lamiaceae > Paraleonurus > Paraleonurus japonicus. The sequence continues at coordinate 34,998,469 of CM061059.1, read as the reverse complement.
AGGGTAAATTGCATTTTTGGTCCCAAGAGAATGAATAGTTTGCAAAATGATCCTTTTTTTGATACTTTTAGTTCCATAGTTTTGGTCTCAAGAGAATGATAAATTGCGGTTTTGGTCCCAAGAGAATGAGATAAAATCGCAATTTAGGTCCTAAAAAATAATGGCTAGGACTATTTTTTCAAAATAAAGCATAAAAAAATAACGTGTGATTAAAGTTGTCATTAAAAATTATCATGGAATCAAATATGCTATTTTCCCTAATTTTTTATTATTACTGAGCTACACTTATGTGTATATAAATCCTTTTACTTCTACTAATTATTAGTATACACTTTTCTGGTGAAACTTGTTCACCGTATGAAATTGATTTTTTTGAAACGCAAAGATGAATTCATTAAAACAAGAGCATAAGATGCTCAAAAGGCACCGCACAAAATTGATATAATTACATTAATTGAGTCCATATCATTAATTTAGTAATACTATTTCTCTTATATAAACTAATATCATAATGTAAAATGTCATGTTATTAATTTTATAGAGTAATGGTATTACTAAATATATATAATGATATTAGTTTTATATGGAGAACAAGTTTAACTGGAGAACTACTCTTATTATTATTCATATTCAGTAGTTTAGCAGAAGGTTTATAAAAATATAAATCTGTTTCTTTAGACCAGCAATTTTATTCAATTTCTATTTTAATATAGGTACTTTACACTTTTTGAAATTCATCCTATAAGTAACATATTCGGTTTCTTCGTTCAGTTTCCGGCTAGTGAGCGGTAAACTAGACAGTTAGTGGGCAAAAAAGTGAATGACAAATTTACAGGACCAATTTTAAAAATAATACACAGTGACGGGGTGGTTAGCGCCAATAGCCAATCACAGTGACGAGGTGGATGAAAATAATAAAGAGTCAACCTCCTGTGAACTATGAAACTGGTACCATTACAATCATTTATTGATACCATAATCATTGTATATTGTGATATCAATTTATAAGTGTAATAGTATCATTAAATAAATGTTATGGTATCAATAAATAAATGTAATGGAATTAATTTCATACTATGAAACTGCTTCACACTAGATTTTGTGAATAATAAATAGGTAAAATTATTGGCCTAAAAAGTTTAATCCCTAAAAGTAATTTAGTGAAACAAATTACTTATTTAAGCTGGAATAACCAACCTGTCCAGCATACATAAGACCAAGCATTGCCCATGATGTTTGTACCAAATTTGTGCGATTTCCGTCAAGCGGTGTGTATTTCTGTCAAAATATTATTAAATGTTAGTACAAGGTTATTTTATATCAAAGGGAATAATATGTTGTTAGGTCCGCAACTTGAAGAATTTTTTTATTTAAGGACAATAATTTAATGAGCTCTGAATGTAAGATATTATGTTTTAAAATTTGTAAATGTAGGACAATCGAGCCTAAATAAGCCCAAATCGAGCTGAATTGTCATGTGACATGCACGTGAGTTGCATGATTGTCCTAACTTAGAGATTTTGAAAACATATACATTTAGTGCCCGTTTGGTAGGCATGTTTCCTTATCTTATTACTAAACATGCCTACCAAACGAGTAATTATAGGTCTGTAAATCTATAAATGTAAGACAATTGTGCAACTCAACCGCGATTGAGACCAATTTGGGCTAACTCGGGCTTGACTGTATACATTTACAGATTTTAAAAAAATGTCCAACATTGACAGGCCCATAAAATTGAGGTCCTTGGAACACAGACCCCTGAATTACGAGCGTAAAAATATTTTTCCCATGCACCAAACAACACATTTTTGAGACGTCTTAAAATGTGCAAAACTTACCATGGTTGGGCAGGATTCAAGGCTTTCTCCCCATCCACCTTCTTCATTTTGTGTTAACAAGAAAAAGTTGACACCTTTTGAAACAGCTTCGCAATTTTGGTAAGTTTTTCCGTCAGCTACTAATCCTGCTAGCGCAAACAGGGTTCCATAGAGGAAACAAATTCCCCAATAACCATACCTGAATTGTTAGGGAATTAATATAAATGAATTAATTTCACACTTCTTTAAAAGTTCGAATTTTTAGATGAAATGAAATTCTTTCTTAAATAATATACTTTCTTAAATATTTAAATTTTCTTAAACTATGTAAAACATAAAATTATGACTCACCACGAACCATCTGGCTGTTGTCTTTCTTGAAGGAAACACGAAGCTTTCATGATGGAGATTTCGATTTCTTTTTCACGATAATTTGGATGTAGACGCTTGAATGATACAAGAGCTTCAATTATAGAACCAGTGTTTTCTACGTGCCTAATTAATTAACCATAAAATTAAATACGAATATTATGTTAAATATATTAGTATGATATATATGAAATCTAAGATCATACTCTTTCTCAACGACAATGTCTGCAAAGAGCTCTGAGGGGTTCAAAACCTGAGTATATAAGGAAAAAAGAGACCAAAATAAAAAAGAGAAATGATCAATTTTCCTGTTATATTTGGCTCAATTTAAATGATAAATTATTATTTTAGTCCAATAATTTAGGAGAGGTTGTGTTTTAAGGACAACATATTTTTATTATGAAAAAAGTAAAACATTATATTTTTCTGCAAATGTAGACTCGTAAATTTTGAAATAACAAATTTAGGCCTGAAGATTATTATTTTACGCACGCTAAAGCCCATCAGTATTGTGGGAAAAATGGTCTACATTTGCCAAAAATAAAAGATATTGGCCTACATTTGCCAAAAAAAAAAAAGGTTAATATCCTACTATTGTCAAATTGAAAATTTATAACCCTTAAAACGCAACCCCTTACGTTATGGACCTTAAAAAAAACATTTTTCTCCAATTTAAACACCAGTATTGATTGAAAGTTTCTCAATGTAAAAATTCAAAATTTAATTTTTTGAAAATGCATGCACAACAATGTTACCTGCATATATGGTTGCGGAATGGGGGGTTCCCACACACCAAATCCACCACTCTGTGGGCTCTGATGAAGACATAATAATATTGTTAAAGTTAAATGTATGTGCGTAATTATTTCTAGAAATTATCAAAATTGTTAATTAAATGTAGTTGAAAGTAATTATTAAACATCCCTTTAAGTACGGGTCTAATGACTCACATCTAGAGTCCTCAACATCATTATTTAAGTTGTTTTTATTAGGACTATGTAATGTGGCGCTTGGTTTCAATGGTAATAGGGATGAGAATAAATATATGGTGATTATAGTGATTAATGAGAATAAATATATAGTGCAGAACACTAGAAGGAAAATAAACTTTCATTCTCATTCTCATTGAAGTACTTGAAACAAGCACCCCTAAGTTATTAGTTTTGTATATTCTTTTGAATGGATTCCACGACCATAAATAAATACTAGTACAACAAAGACCAGAATTGTCGTGGAACCCGGCGTGGGATCTACAAAAGATTAATATACAAAACTAATACTCTCTATGTTAAAATTTAGATTGCTCAAAACCAAATGAAATATCTTTTAATAAAGTGTTGTTCATTAGTATTAAAAGTTGTAAAGTGAAGGGTAAATGGTCTTTTCAACTTTATTGGAGTGAGTAATTGAGTGGGAGAGATTTCATTATAGTGGGGTATTGACTGACATGAGGTGTAAATAAGAGATATTTGTAAGAGTTTAGTTTAAGAAGGTATGATTGCTTTTTTTTTTTTTTCTTTTGCTATTTTAGGTATAGGAAAACAAAATTGACGTTCAATTTTTAATTTCGAGCAATTTAAATTGTAACGGAGGGAGTACTTTACAAAGTCCTAATAGTTTTCTACGTGGCAAAAACTTTAATTTTAGGTTCTTTTGCCAATCAATGAAGTGTTTAGTAATTACTTCAAATTATAGGGTTTGTTTAATAATTTAATTTGGAGGACTAGTCATTATCAAATTTTTTTAAGAATCTTGACTGTTGTATTCATACTAGGGAGTTCATATGTACGAACTTGCAAATAAAGGAGCACATCCACAGCATCATATAATCGTTCGACATCGGCCTTTTCTCCGGAAATTTCAGTTGGCATATTTGATAGCAAAAGCAGTGACTGCAATAAATAGTAGTTTTTGTAAATTAAGTTTCAAGATTTCTTGAAGAAATAATAGTAGCACTCTCCTGTAAGACATCAAAATTTCCCAATATATAATAATAAAAATTAGTGGGTAAATTGATATGTTAATAAAAATACACTCTTGATATACATAATTGAATAAATATGTTTTTAGGTTTGTAAATATAGGGGGTGATAATATAAGGACAGTCAGTTTTAAACTAGCAAATAGAGGCCAATAACTTATAATGGAGCAAATGTAGGCTTGTAAAAATTAGGTTCGTAATTTTTTTCGCACATTTAGCCCTGTGAGTGTAGAAAAAATGTCCTACATTTGCCAAAAAAGAGTAAAAAAGTTATTGATCTTTATTTTTCAATCTAAAAACTTATTGTCCTTATATTGTCACCCCTTATAGTTGTGGGCCTAAAAAATATTACTCCCTATACATAACATATTCGGGAAAATTATAGTTTTGGTCCCATGAGAATTTTCCAATGACAATGTTAATCCCATGTTCTTTTTGGTCCTTTTTTTTGCAAAAATAGTCCCAACCACTATTTTTCAGGGCCAAAACTGCAATTTTATCTCATTCTCTTGGGACCAAAACTGCAATTTATCATTCTCTTGGGATTAAAACTGCAATTTTCTTGGGACTAAAATTGTTGAAAAAGATTACGGACCAAAAGTGTCAAAAAATGGACCATTTTGCAGTCCACTCATTCTCTTGGGACCAAAAATGCAATTTACCCTAACATATTCTTGTTTCATAATTTAACATAAAAAATTAGAAAGATATTTGTAAGAAGAAGAAGAAGACCTTGAGCGCTTCAGCTGCGCAGTCTGATACAACCCAGCCATGATCTTGATCGGAGAAAGTCCATCCACCTTTTGTGAAGTGGCGATACATGCTTGTGAAATCGCCTTTTGGGTTTTCCTTTAACTATATAATTCAAATTTAATTAATAATGAATTACTGTTGCATATGACTTTCAATCTCAATTTAGTGTTTGTTTTCAATCACTACAAGCAGCTTCCAGAATCACTTTTTTCAAAACTACCTATCACACAGTTTTTTTTTTTTTTTAAATTAGGATTAATTACAATTTTGCAACATGTACTATATAAGATTTCACAATTTGCAATTTGTATTATATTTTGTAACAAATTACAACTGGTACCATGTAAACTTGACATGTTGGTACCTCAAAATGAATTTGTTATTTTTTCCCGTCTAATTAGAGATCGATTCTTTGTTAGAAATTAAATATTTGGTAAAACATAATTAAATAATTTAAAAGGAAAAATATAACCATAGCCAAATATAATTTGATTGGAAAAAAAGAAAAAAAATTGAGTTGAAGTACTAATATGTCAATGTTATATAGTACGGTTGCAATTTGTTATAAAATATAGTACAAATTTCAAATTGTAAAATATGATATAGTACAAATTGCAAATTGTACTTAACCCAAAAAATTATTGTGAAAATTATTTTGTAAAATTTAATAACACACCCTTACTACGTTGAGTCAATTTTTTAATTTCTAGAAATGTACCTGAGATTCTTTTATGTAGAAGTTTGCCTTCTTCAAACAATCACCATATTCCTCAACCATACCAGTGGCAATAATAGCTTGCGTGGCAAGAGCACAGTCCCATAATTGACTTCCAAAACTCTACAAGTGAAACAATGAATTAACCATTTAATTTTGAACAAGTTTTGTGTAAGACCGTCTTACCGTGAGATTGGTATCATTTTTCAATGAAAATGTTATCACGTTTAAGGTAAATTATATCAATTTTTAAAATATATAGGTAAAACGTATAATTTGAAAAGCGAAACACTTTATATTAAATAAATTTGATCCCTTTTCAAATATTTTATGTAAAATGAATTATTTTAAGACAAGTGAGACACTTTATATTAAAAAACATGATAATGTTTCCATTAAAAATGATGATAATTTTACAGTAATCTCACGGTGAGATGATCACACACTATATTGGGATTTTTTTGTTATATATGTTGACTTTATACACGGTAAATTGCACTTTTGGATTAAAGAGAACATATATATATATATATATATATATATATATATTTTTTGGTTAAATTATTGGTGCATGGACCATTAATCAAGTAACTAGTATTGGGATTTTTTTTTATATATGTTGACTTTATATACGGTAAATTGCACTTTTGGTTTAAAGAGAAAAATGATCTGCAAACCGTCATTTTTTTTTTTATATATTTTTATCCCAAGAGAATTGCAGTGTTAGTACCAATAAAATAAGGTAAAATTGTTGTTTTGGTGCAGAAAAATAATAGATGAGAAAAATTTGAAAAAATAATGATTACTTTTACACATAGGTATTTAAAGTGTCTTGCTTCCATTATCTGGGACAAAAACTACAATTTACCTCTTTTTATATATGAACTTAACCAATTGTTTTATTTTTTCAGATGTAAAGTGTTAAAATGTAAATTGGGAGGCAAGTAAAGGAAAAAAGGAAAAACAAAAAAGAAAGCAAAGTTGAGAAGAAAAAAATATCACAAAACTTTACGTTTTACGTGAGACAGAATTATATGTTATACTCTTTCAAAATTTTATAATATCCTGAAAAAATTATCATAAAAACTTGTAAAAGCAACGTGAAAGGTTGTGACGCAAGACATTGTCACAAATTTTAGTGTACCTGCATTTTCATGCCATCTTCAGCGATCCAGAGATAATCGGGAACCCTAGCAAGATGATGCTTGAACTCATCTCCATTTGGATTGTGTGCCCACCAACACATCATCTGCAGACTCTGAATAAACCCACATAATTGCAGTGTTATATGATCAATAAAGTTTAATATATCTTGAAATGATCAGAATTTTTTTGAAGGACAGTAATTTAGGGATAGCAAAAAGAGGACAGTATGTTATCGACTTGGCAATTTAAAGGATGCAAATTTAAACATACGCAAATTAAGGCCAAATCAACCAAAATCGGGCCACAATTCGCAAATTGAGGCTAAATTGGTCCGAAGAAACACAAGTCAGGCTAGCAATTTAAAGATCACAAGTTTAAAATTTACAAATCGTCTTGACACTTTGGCCCGGTTTAGGTTGATTCTGGCCAATTGAGCCTCAAATTGCAAATTTTTAAACTTGTGTTTTTAAAATATTCGAGAATGGATCACTTCTTGTAACTTGATGGTCCAGTTCATGATCCAATTGTTGGATCACACAAACAGGTGTACGGGTGTGTGTGATCCAACAGTTGGATGATGAACTGGACCCTCCAGTTACAGGAGAGGATCCAAGCCCTTAATATCCAGCCAAGGACTTACTTTTTCAACGCATCCAATGGTAATATATCTGGTTTCCTCAGCTTCATAGCGCATGTATTTAATTGCCTTATCAAGAGCCTTTTGTCTAATCATCTTCAATGGCCAATGCCTCATCAATGGCTCAGTGCAGTAGTTGAGTGCATCCCACAACAAATCTTGTATGAATGTATGATGATAGTATAGATCATCCTGAATTAACACAACACACATTTAATTATCGGAAGCATGTATAATTTTCTCTTCAATTTATTTTCTTGTAATATTATCACTTGTATTTGAAAAAAAACACATTTTTAATTTCATGTAATGTGATTTCATTGACACTCTTACATATACTGCCCCATATGATTGTTGGACATTAAAGTTTGAATTTTATTAGTATTTGTCACCCCACTTTCACAGTTTAACTCTCTAAAAATATATTTTTACTCTCACATTTGGTCTCACTGTTAATTGGGGTTGTTAAGTGTAACTATTTAAGGGTGCTAAATGTAATTTTTTCAAAGTATTGTATTTTAGTGTAATTATAAAAAATGAAATAACTTTTAACACCTTCAAATAATTGATTACGTCAGTCAACAGACGGTCAATTAAGAGACAAAATTTTAGAATAAAAATGTACTTTTAGGACATAGGGAGTGAAATTAGGGGATGGGGAAACCTAAACCAGAAAAATAAAATTTCATGGATTAAAAATGGTATTTTGCCTTTATAAAAAATGCATTTTCAATTCTTGTACTTTTATTTTTTCTTAGTCTTGTATGTATTAGGTTCACTATGCAATTCAAATGTATTTTTAAATGGTCAATCTAATTTTCATTAAACAGTCACGGTTTTTTCACTGAACAATTATGGTTGTTAAACCATAAATAACCATAATTGTTCAGTAAAAACAATCTTGACCATTAACTGAAAACAAGGGTGACTTTTTTAAACAGCACTTAAATTACATGGTGCAAGAGACTTGATCTTAATTTATTTTTGCTCTCTTTTATCCCCTTGTGAAAAACCCCAAGTTTACTCAATATTTTGTTTTATTGTTTGTCTTTTTTATCCCCTTTTGTCTAATCATTTTCAATTCCTTGTACTCCGACAACTTTTTGTTCTAAAACTGTTAGAAATTCTAAGTATAATATCTCAGTATTTTTTTTTTTTTTTTTTTGTGAACAGGTATTTTAGTATTTTCGAGATTAGAGTTTACTCAATACATATTTTCATATAATGATTCAGAATGTACCTTACAACAACAATGGCGTGCCTTGTTCCAATGAATTTGATCATAGGGTGTGACGTGTATTTCGTTACGTATGGATAACACTAAGTCAGTGAGTGGTCCATGGAATTTTCTTCCATAAAGATACGACATTGGCATATAAGTCGTGCGACAATAACACCACATTTTTGCTGCATTTTATTTATGAAAATATCAAAATAATGTTAGTTTTTTTAACAAAACAATTATTTACTTTAATTAGTAAAGAGACTTTTTTTTTTTTTTTTTATCAAGGGTAGATTAGTTTTTAGAACATTATCTTTGTTCAACTATGATTTCAGGACATTTAACTTTCAATTTTAAAATTGGTCTTATAACTTTATAAAATTCAAAATTTTCATCCTTTACCTGCAACAGGAAAGCAATCAATTCCGAGCTGGTCATTCAAATTAGACAAATTTACTTTTTCATTTTGTTTTCAGATGCAACAAGTAAGCTATCAGTGGCAAGACAAAAGTCTTGAATTCGAAGTTACATGGTCAATTTCAAAATCAAAAAGCAAAGTGTCCTGAAACCAAAGTTGGACCCCTATAGTGTCCTTAAAAACTCATTTACACTACTATATTACCTGGATGATAAGGAAGAAAAGAAGGGAAGAGCCAAAATTCCGGAGGGAGTGGGTTGCAACCATCCCAATCATACACTCCAAGGACCTGATTTAATCACACCATTTCGATTAATTAAACCAATATATAGAGTTAAATATTATGCCAGGGATGGATTTTGGTTGTGCAATGAATTTTAATAATTTTTTCTTTTATATTTAAGATTTTTTATTTGACATTTAATTTATAGAATTTGTCCAATTTGTATTGTTAGCATATACACTCCTTTCGTTCCATAAAACCTTTGGACACACAAATTAAGGAATTGAAAGAATGAGTAGAAATTTGAGGGGTAATTTTGTAAACTTTTATGTTTAAGTAATGAACTGAGTTGCATTTTTGTGTAAAATTGAGGATATTGTGAGGGTGAAGTTTATGGAGGGTTTTCTGTTTTAAGAGTGTGAAAGGTATTGTGGGACTAACGAAAAAACAATGTGTGAAAGGTATCATGGGACAGGAAGTACATAACATGAAACAATTTTTTTTAATGACTGTAACTTAGTTGTATGGCAAAATAAGGACAATAACTCTTTGGGCTAACAATTTAAGGATAATATTTTTTTCAAAGTAGTGGATTGAGGCCAAATGAGGCTAATTGGCCCAATTTGGGCTGAATTCGGGCTTAAATTCAAGCTAATTGGCCCAATTTGACCTAAATTTGGGCTGAATTTGGGTCTGATCGATTCTGGTTGATTCAGACTAATTTGACCTAAATACATTATTTTAAAAGTTATAATCCTTAAATTGACAACTTGGAGAGTTACAATTCTCATTTTGCAAGCCCTAAGAGTTGGTTCATTTGGTCATCCGCCCTTGGTTACGATCCTTAAAAAAAATTATTCCCATAATAATATTATAATATGAAAGTTTTCTCTCTTAGACACCATTTGGATGGAGTCATTTGAAATAAATGGATTTGAGAATAATACACCATACATTTACAAATAAAAATGGAGAAAAACTAAATGAATGGATTTGGTTCACCCAAATATTACTTATAAGTGGGAGGATTTCAAATACCCAACAAAACCTAGTCATTTGAAATCCTCTCACTTCTCCCACTTGTGCTTAATATTTGAGTGAATCAAATCCATTCATTTAGCTTTTCTCCATTTTAGTTTGTGTGAATGCATGATATATTATGCTCAAATCCCTTGATTTCAAATCCACTCCATCCAAATGGAGCCTTAGAGAAATTGTTATAAATCCACACCGAAAGATAGGTCTTGCCCCAAGAGGGAATTCCAGTTGCACCACCATGATCAAGAATCCACTTGCGGGCCCTTGCTACGGCACCGTTTCCGTCGTCGGGTCCCTCTCCTAGTAATCGAAGTGCAACGTAGATAAGGGCTGATCCCATCATTGTGCTGTGCCCTTCTATGTAAAATCCCCATCCCCCATCATCATTCTACAAATCATACAATTCAATCAATTTTTTTTTAAATTTATATTCATAGTTAATTATACGGATATGATCCCATGTTCATTGATGGACATGCCCACCACTTATAATGTGATGTCACATAAAGCTATTAATCAGGAAAATCCACAATTATTAATTAAGTAATTGTAAATTAATTGTGGAATAACTTATGTGACATCACACTATAAGTGGTGGGCATATAAAAACATGTCCACCGGTGGTATATGATCATTTCGGGTTAATTATATAAGGTGAATTATTTAAATAGTAGTAATAAATATTAGGAGACCTGATGGTTGTAAAAGTAGCGAACCATCTCCTTTCGGTGTTCTGATGTCAAGATTGTGTTGATTGCTCCACTAATGTACAATACAATTATCTGTGAGGAGACATATGTATGTTTCTTAGAGTTTAGTAATTAACAGAAAAAATATATAAATTAAACAAAGATTAATTGCAGAGAGAAATTTATTTAATATCATCCCTAAAAATATAGAGTTAGTATAATTATTATAACCATTAACTAGTGGTATTGTTTAGTATTTTGTACTACATTTTTTTTTTGCTTCTCCGCATATGTTAAAAGGTAAATTAAGGCTAAATAAAAAAAAAAAAAAAAGGTAAATTATAAGGGTGTTACCGTATTAGTGGTATTATTAGTAGCAAGTGTAGTGCAATAAAAAATAAAAAAAAAAAAAAAAAGAAACCCTCTCGGGTCCTTAAATAAGTTAAAGAAAACCTCGTGTAGTGCAATGATATATTATAAACATTATTACAGCGATTAAAATGATTTATAATTGCATGCGTATATAATATATTATTTTTTAAAAAAATATTATATAAAAAAATTAATACCATTAGAGTAATCATGTATACTGGATCTGTGACCTGATTTTGACTAGTGAAGTTTTTTTTTCTTCTTTTTTGGAAGCAGGGAATTTTTATTTTCTTGTATTTAAGAAACATTGTATATTGTATTACTGCATATAAATATTTGTCAGTGTTATAAACCAATTTCATTCACTACATTTGTTTTTAACTAACAAATAAACCTACAAATTATAACTGTAGGATAGGTATCTATTGGACCTATTATTTATAGCGTTTATTAAATAAATATCATTATTACAATATTTAAATAAAATTTTAAATATGCATTTTAAATAAGTTAATCTTATGTGAAACGGTCTCATTTATGAGACGAAACTCTATTTTAATAATTAAACATCACATTGCTATACAATATTATTTGAGTAGGATTCTAAGTCCATATATTATTATATAATGGAGTATATATGTTATGAAACTCATCTCATATATAAGACCGTTTCATATAATTTTTTGTCTTTTTTACATATAAGTATAGTATAAATTTAAGTTTATTAAAGTCATACTAATTAATGTGTGTGTGTGGTAATATTTCATACGTCAACAGCATTACAATTAATTTTAAGGCAAAGTAGGCATTGAAAAAGTTTCCCATGAGAGGATCCTTATGACTGAATTTGAACAGATTTATATATTTGAGGAGTATGACTTATATAATATACATTATTATTTGTGCTAACAGAAGATATGACTTACACTTAATAAAGGATATTAAACTGAAGGCAATGACTTATATTATAAAATGGTATTAGTCGTGATAATTGAACAAGTGTACGACTTAAGGGTATTATAAATTGTGATAATTGAAGGATATGACTTACATTATAAAAAAGTATTTATCGTGAAAATTGAAAGATACAATTTCATATTAGAAAAAGGTATTACTCATTATAACGGAAGAATCAGGTCTCCATCCATTTAATAAAGATATTTTTTGAAACTATATTCACTTTTAAAAAGAGATATTAATTATTTTTGTAGTAAAATTAAAAGTGAGGAGTTTTTTAAAATAAAGTGATTTTATATCAAATTGAAGAAGTGATGTATTTGCAAAAAATAAAAAACTCTTTTATCAATAGTGCGGGTAATTTATATGTGGGGTAATTATTATTTTCATGTTCTGCCAATGAAATGGCTTTTAGTGAATCTAAAAATAAGTAAAATTGGTTTTGTCAAAATAGGTTTTATGTGTTTAAAAAAGTGGTTTCAAACAATATATAAGTGATTGTTTACAAAATAAAAGTGACTCTCTCTATGAAATTGAGTCTTTTTTCATGACCTCATGAGATAAATAGTGAGAGCTCTAACCACTTGAAATACACCACTTCTTTATGAAATTGAGTTTACAAACCCACACAAAATTATAGTAATAAATTTCACAGAAGATCAAACTCTTACCTTTTTTTTTTAGGGGATCAACTCTTACCCTTGATTTAATAATTTATATCACTTCTTTAGTAATTAATTATACCATACTCGTGATAACATTTGATGAATTAATACCAAATTCTATACAAAACAAATTAAGAAAGCAACTATTCATGAGTTGACTATCCCATCAAGAAGGGCACATCTGGCTGGTGGGACCCAAAAATATGAATAAGTAGGTAGAGACATTACTGAATTCGGTTGGCGAATGACTACATTAATGATGGGTTGATCTTTTTTTACTTTTTAAAGAAATTTGTTAATCAATACAAATATGGCAATAACAATATGTTACAAAGTACAGTAAGGAGATGGAGATGGGGCACCCTTGGATGAGACGATCTCATATATAAAACGGGTCTCATCTTTGACCCATCTTATATATTTGATATTCTTGCTCATATATATATACTTTTATTGACAATTTTTTTTTTCTCGATTCTCATTCTCATACATTTGATATCCCTGTTCATATATTTAATGCCCATTTTAATATAATTAATGCTCTGATTCCTCATGTATGCAAAGTACTTGTACGAGTTTTTGCCTTAGGAGATATATGTCGGATATGTTAAAATCGGACCCACGCTTTTATGTTTAAATAATTTTTTTCTCATTATTGAGAAAGCATATGAGGTATGTACATTTAAAAGAAATAATCAAAGTCAATAAATTATATATTATTTTTACCCATTAATTAAAAATACCCAATAACCTAAAATTATATATATTACTCCCTTAGTCCCGAAACTATCTTCATAGTTGACTTTTTAAGGGTTCTTGTGTGAGAATTATTTCATAGTAATATGTGTACAAAATTTTTATATGAATGATATGCTAGTTGATAAGAGGGAGTATTGTTTTTAAGACATTGAAAAAAAATACTTCATGTTACATTGTGTCTCGTGTCGGTGCTCTTGTCTCATAGTGCTTTTGAGGGCATTTTTATAAAAATAGTTAAAAATAATACATAATTAAATTGTAAATTACTAAAAACATGTAAATATTTGGTATAAATTTCAAAAGTGACTATTTTTTTTTAATTTGAAAAAAAAACATTTCAAATTACAATATATGTTACATCTGTATTTTTTTTTATATTTGCAAAATAAAGCGTTGAAACATATTTGAAAATAAAATTAAAGTTTTTCTGCGGAAAATCTGAAACTTATATATATATATATATAATATATATATATATATATATATATATATATATATATATCCATTTTTGGAAATTCGATTCGGAAAATATACACAAAAAATCATTTGTTCCATATTTAGTGTCCTGATTTGTGTTCCATATTACAGATAATGACATGTGAATGGTGAAAAAATAATCAATAGATAATATATATTAGAGTGGATCACAAAAAAGAATACGAAAAGTGGAACAGAGGAATCGAACTGTGTACCAGAGGGGGAGTGAAGAACAGGGGACCATTATGTTCAGCAGGCCAGTGCCCATCGCTTGCTTGGATTGCCCGTTGTAGCCGTAGCCCTTTCTTCACAGCAATTGTGGCTGTTTCATATGTGATTTCTTCTTTCTCTCCAACTCTAACAGGTGGTATGCTCAATACATCAATTCCACTCTCCTTTTTAAGCTGGAAATAATTAAATAAATAAATATTAAACTCTTTATTTTTTTTATGAAAATATATATTAAGAGTCCGTTTAGAAATTCTTTAGCTTTCTGTTTTTGTTTTGTACTGTGTCTTATGCCTGATAGGTACCAAATGCTCTGTACTCTCTTTTTTTCTGAGTAGATTAATATAATTTCTTTTCCGATCAAAAAAAAAAAATATATATATATTAAGAGTCCGTCTCCTTGGTCCTGTGCACCACATAGATGAAACGTGCAGACTGATATACGTGAAACGATCAAATAAATATAATTGAAACATGTCAAGTGAACGAAATACATTACCTGATATCTCGTTTTTCTAAGTTTATTTTAAAAAATTTATAAGTTTTAACATCTTATAAATTATTTCAAAAGCTTATAAATAAAATTTTAAGTAGTTTATAAGTTATTAAAAATTTTCGTAAACAAAATTATATATTTTATGATAATTTGAAAGAAATGTTATTATAATTTTAATTTTAATATAAATAATTATATTTTTATTTTTTTATATAGAAGTGGGGATGGGGTAGTATTTATTTTTTAAATAAAAATTTTGAAAAGAATATGTTTTTTTTAGGTAAAAAAAGAATATATTTTTAAAGTGTAGTTTTAATAAATTTTAGAAAAATAAATTGAGATATTGATGTTTATTTTCCACGTTTAAACATCTTATTTTAATATATTTTAATATGTTACACATTATTTTTTCAAATTATATGAAGCTTATAAGTTCAGTTAAACGGACTCTTGGTAATATGTTAAATCACGAAATACATTACCTGATATCTCATGAACAAATCGCCAGAGCAACGATATCCGTTGATTCGATTCCGTTGCCATTGTTGACGAGCCGTCTTAAACGCTTCGTGATCTTCGGGAGTACCACCATCGGGATCGTACTCCCATATCTGCCTCCCTACAAAGTTGTTGGTGCTGTACAAATATGGACCCTTGCCTTCACCAATCTTCAGTTTCCACATCCTAAAAACCTAAATGTGTGCGTTATTGCTTCAAAATGGTGTATGCATGTCGGCATTTATAAATGTTATTGTAGTCAGAAACCTGTTAGGTGTTCGCTTTTAATGCTCGTTATTTATTGAGAATCTCTCAACGAGATAGTCAAACAATTAAGGGATAAGGTATAAATTGAACCCTGAACTAATGTCTCATGTATAAATTGGATCCTAAACTAATGTCTCAGGTACAAATTGGACCCCAAACTATTTTTTTTTAACAAATAAACACTTTTACTTTTAAAATTGAACAAATAAGCCCTTCAACTAATAAAATAAAATATGGAGACTCTTTAATTAAATGAATTGACATAGAATATTAGTGTATAAATTGATAAAAAAGTTAAAAACATTATGATAAATTTTAAAATATGAGTGAAACATCAACAACACTTTTATAGTATAATGTTAAATTATAATAAAAAAGAAGATAACTAATTTAATATAATAAATTGAAAATAAAATAAAATTAAAAAAATCATAATATTAAAATCCGTAAAAATAATAAAGAAATTATTTTCTAAAAATACGAGACTATTACGTTTATATTTTTTTATATATACTTTTATTGTTTTAAAACTATAATTAAAGGAATCTTCATGTCTTATTTTATTAGTTGAAGAACATATGTATTTCATTTTAAAAGTTAAAGTCCAATTTAGAATTTATTATAGTTTTTTATTGATAAAATAGTTCTTTTTTATAATTTTACATTATATTGTATATTAAAAAGAAATGAGTCCATTATTGAAAAAAAAAAAAAGTGTTGTTGATGTTTCACTCATTTTTTAGAATTTTTCATAATATTTTTAATTTTTTTAATCAATTTATCCACTAATGTAATAATATTTTATGTCAATTCATTTAATGAAAGGGTCTCCATATTTTATTTTATTAGTTGAAGGGATTATTTGTTCAATTTTAAAAGTAAAAGTGTTTATTTATTTAAAAAAAAATAGTTTGGGGTTAAATTTGTACCAAAAAATAGTTTGAGATCCAATTTGTACCTGAGAAATTAGTTCAAGGTCCAATTTATATTTGTATTTTAGGGTCCAATTTGTTCCTGAAACATTAGTTCAAGGTCCAATTTGTACCTCATCCCAATAATTAATGCAACTCGGACCTTGCAAAGTGTTCGATAGTGTTTTCATAGTCGGATCGATCGAGAACCGGTCAAATTATCCTAGAAAACTTTTTTTGTTCTTTTTTTAAGATTGAACCGGAAAAATCTGGCTTGAGCAAAATAAAAACAATAAAATCAGTTATTATTTATTAAAGTTTAAAATTTAAACAATGACATATCTCTTATTCCTTTTTATTTCAATATTAAATTTATAAGTTTTAAACATTAATTCTTGCAAACACATATTTATTTTTTAAAGTAATATAGAGAATATAAAAAATAGATATGGATCATTTTAACTCTTAACCGTCGATCCAATCAATCCAACATATTGGACCGGCAATTGGTGCTGAGTTCGACTTGATTGCCATATGTCGGTCATGAAAACATTGGGCTTAAAAATAGCCCTTACGATTTTAAAGGGGCAATGTAAACTCACGAGTTCATTAATTAGTTATGCCCAAAATTAGTTGGCTGTTGAGACATGAGGTGCATGCCTATTAGTGCCCGTTTGGTTTCCCTCATTAATTATCCGGCAGACACGATTTACTTCATTTTAACACTTGTCAACCCATGTTAACTTATTTGTCATTCCCTAATCATGTAAACCAAACGAACACTTACATTACTATTACACATGATATTCATTAATCGTCCTTTAACTTTCAAATCTAGATTTTTTCCTTCTTTTTTTTTTTACTTTATTAACGGTGTCTTTTTTTTATATGTAATTTTCGCCGGATAATTCAGTTTTTGACCAAAAAAGATATTGAAAAACAGCCGAATATATGTTGTAGCATACATAATGACACAAAAATATATCAAAATGATGGACTCAATAAAAGGAAGAAAATAGTATAGGTCTCGACCCTCCCCTCATCGTAAATCACTAAAATTAGCAACAGATTTTGACAAAATTCGTAATTTTAATGTCAAAATTCACGAGGAGGTGTAATTGAGACTTGAAATTGATTGTCAGTTTTGCTACTTGAATGAGAGATGATTCAAATGAGAATGGTCATGGCAACCGATGTGACCTTAATAAAAATATTAGAGAATTTCTTTTGGTCAAAATTGAAATTTTCCAATAAAAATAATCAAAATTGACACAAAAAAGATCAAAATTATCGAGAGGTTAAGGCATCGTGGGCAGAGGATGACTTGAAGAGTGGATAGGTGCAAGTGATCAGGTTGCTTGCGAGTTAGCTCAGTTCGCTAGTCATTTTAGGCCCCTTCAAACTGAGAACTCGTTGACGAGCTACCTCCGCATCAAGTGCGTTAGAAAGGCGAGTTGACTCTGAGTAAACATATACTCCGTCCAAGTAAAAGCTTAATATTACTCCCTCTGTCCCAAGAAGTTATGCACACTTCTTGGGACACGAAAACTAAGAAAAATTAATTTTGTTGACTTTTATGAGAATAAAGTGTAAGGGTATTTTGGGTGATTTAATGAGATAAAGTAAGAGCGAGAGAGAATAAAGTAGAGTAGAATAAGAGTGATATTTTTAAAATTTAATGATATTGTGAGGGTATTAATATTATGTGATTTTTCTTTTTTAGGAGTGTGCGGAACTTGTTGGGACGGACCGAAAAAGAAAGTGTGCATAACTTCATGGGGCGGAAAGAGTATTTCTTTTTAGTTTATTCTAATAAAAACTTCTTATTTTCTTTTTGATATACCATTCTCATATATTTATTCTTATACTTTATGTTTATTTACACCAATTGTGGTCACTCATTTAATTGTCCTTTTCTCATTTAGAACCTCTAAAGATGATGGAGTTCCTAGAAGACCAGATGTGCCATATAGTACAATGCCAAGACTAAATTTCAGGCCAGTCTCCACAATACTCTTGTGCTCCTGAAAATTGTCCAGTTTGAAGCCTTGAGCCATGGGATTGACGTCAAACCAACAGCTGGTAAACTTTCTTCCAAATGCTAGTCGACTCCGTATAATCGAATAAAACGTCGATTCGTATCCTCCTTGGAGATGCCGCATAGGGGACATGCATGGATTGAACGCCCCTCTTTTTCTCAGATTAGCAATGGTTGGAATCTTATCCTGTGCACTTTGAGAGGAACTGCATGCATGCCTTGGTCCATATATATTAATTTCAGCTTGTGGGGAAAGAGATTTCTAAACTTTGTTCTTTTTCAGCCTGCTAAGTCGGGATTTAGGATTTGGATTTCCCCATCTCATCCACTTTTTGGATTTGCAAATCCAATTTTCTATCTGAATACACATTCACCCCAAGTATACACATATACATATAAAACTATCACATCATCTTACTTTTCCTACATTTTCTCATTTTTCTCATACTTTTCGTACATTAACTCATTCTCTCTCCTACTTTTCTTGCATTTACCCATTCTCTCTCTTACTTTTTTTTCACGTAATCATTATTTTCTGACAATAATAAGAAAATACTTCAAGTTGTATATATAGCAAGCTCAAAGACAATATATGTAATGAGGATAAATATGTAGTATAAAATAAATTAAATTCCAGAATATTCTTGTAGATATCTTTTGCATTTTTTTTTTAAAGAAAATTTTATTACCAATGAAAATTTCAATACATGGGGTATAAGATATACACACTGTTACTAACAGCTTTACAGATCAATTCTCTAAGGCTCCATTTTGATGGAGTCATTTGAAATCAAATGATTTGAGGATAATACACTATACATTTACACATCAAAATGGAGAAAAACTAAATGAATGGATTTGGTTCACACAAATATTACTTAAAAGTGGGAGGATTTCAAATACCCAACAAAACCTAGTCATTTGAAATCCTCCCACTTCTCCCACTTGTGCTTAATATTTAAGTGAATCAAATCCATTCATTTAGCTTTTCTCCATTTTAGTTTGTGTGAATACATGTATATTATCCTCAAATCCATTGATTTCAAATTCACTGCATCCAAATGGAGCCTAAAATTTTTGTAAGCTCAGTTAACCAGTCTTTATAAGAAAAAAATGCACAGATCTCAAGAATAGTACTAGATACCCAACTCCAAAGGCGAGCTTTGACCTCCTCGATCAGTTTCTCCATATTCAGCACACATCCTTTAAATATCACATTGTTTCTCCATTTCCATGCAACCCAAGCCACGCAGATCCACAAAGTAACAGCAAGTTTCCTACCTTTTTTTGGCCTCTAAATAGTCCCAAAATAAGTAGAAATTGATCCTTAATATTATTATGAATGGCAGCAGGAACACCAAGCCACTGGAGACAATTGTATCACACAGAATATATATTTTTGCATCTTGTAGGGAGACGATTCAACAGGGCCCTCCATTGGTTCGGGTAGATTGCATTTTTTATCATAAGAGAATGGGTGGTTTGCAAAACGGTTATTTTTACGATATTTTTGGTCACATTAAAAGATTATTTTCACACATAGATACTAAAACTGTTTTGAACCCATTTTTTTGGAACCAAAACTGGAATATTTCCGAATTTGACAGTAGTAATCCAGCACTATTAATCAAATTAACTATCCTGTATGTTCATGCAATTAGAAGAAATCTACATATTGAATAATTATTGAGTAACTCAAGTTATATATTATTTGATAACTCGATATTCGGTCCAAAGAATGACTAATGCGGGGACCATTCCCACCGTCCACTAGCGGGAGCCCTAACTAAAGTTAGAGCAAAACTCTTTATAGACTGGTTCATCTTAGAGATTGCTTGTCGCATGTCAAATTAAGTATTGTTGGTTTTGGATGGTAAAGTGTAACTGAGTTAATATATTAATTTTACTAAAATTATTACTAGCTAATTCATATTTTATATTTTAATAATGAGTAAAATAACATACATAAATATATTTCTGAACGATATATTCTTCAAGCATCAGTTATATTATGGTTTGTATTTTAACGTTGTTAGTTAATTTCATTAAATAATATTAATTAATTATTTTTATTAAATAATAGTAATTATTTTTTTATTAATATCAATTAGTTGATTAATATTAGTTTCATTGAATAATATTCTTTACGTCCTATATCAGTATGCATAAAATTTTTTTACACGACTTTTAAAAAATATTGTTAGTTTATGTACAAAATAGATATGGTAAAGGTTATTATAGGATTTTTTTTTAATCAAGCAAATAGTGACTCGAATCCATGTCCTTATGACATAGGTAGTGAAGCTCTAACCACTTGAGCTTAGGGTATTGCGGGGTCCATGTATGAATAACGTGATTGTTTATAAATAAAGTTGATGACAATTTGAGTAATTAAAGAGATGTAATGAGGGTGAAGATAAAGTGTTGTATATCATTTTAGAACATACTACTTAAATTGGACGGACAAAAAATAAAATTATGCATATTAAAATTGGATGGAAGGAGTATTAATTATGCACAAGTCGATGCAATTAGAGCACACAGATATTATTATTTATAAAAAAGGAATTTTTATTATTATTTTTTTAAAAGGAATTTGTATACCAGCTGTGAAATAACTCATGCTTTCTAAATTATATGGGAAAGATGCTAAAAAATGATAACACGAAAATAAAACTAAATTTGTATCAATCATACATGATTTGTCTATTAGCTAGTTTGACTGTGACTAAAGATTCTGCATTTGTATACATCACCAGAATTAATGCATGATAATCATATATAAATCAATCCATAGATGAATACACTGACGCATATTTACGATACTGTGTGTATGTAATCTCTATCACTTACGGCACACACTTCAATATATCGAATATATGGCCATATTTTTTAATATTTTTGCGTAACACACAGTAGAATTAACTAATCAGGGTGCACCTAGTGTGAATGTGATACCATAAATTGAACACATTCACATGTAAAAGATACTAGTCACTTCCCTAGTAAAGTTTCACCTTAAAACCAATTGGTGATAGGAGAGTAGTTCACTGGACTTACAAACAAGTCTCACTTTTTTAATAATTAATTCGATGTTGGACAACACTTACGTGTAATTTTTTATATTTTCAACACGCCCTCTTTTAGGATTTTAACTACAATTATGGAAAAAATATGAAACAAGAACAAGTAACACAAAATTTGTTGATCCTATTCTTAAATATGATTGATTAGTGTTATAGTTACCACTATGCCAAAAACTGGCTACGACGATGGTGAATTCCCGTTGTCTTAGGAGTTTTTTCACCGTCGTCTATCAACCCGTAGTTTTAGGATCTGGATATACGACAACGGTTTTTCACCGTTGTCGTAGGTATTTACCACAACAAGTATTAAAAATTAAATACATTTATAATATTTAAAGTAGACCAACCTTGTTGGTTGTTGCTCCATTCTCACTCAAATTATAACCTTGTTGCACAAACAATTGAAATGTAATTTATTGATTGAAAAAATTGGAAGAGAAAAAAACGAGAATATTGTAAGAATTTTTACTGATAAAGAAATGGAAGAGAGGAAGGGTGTGAGGGTGAAAATATAATTGGGGACTTGGGGTCCAGAGTGTGAACAGTATCGCCTGTGACGACCGACCCGTCAGTTAACCTGCCGCGTCTGGCCAACCCGTTGGTGGTGGCCCATTAAATATAATTTTATTTTAATTTTGTTATAGGTGTTGATGTCGAAAAATTATTTTTTCTTCAAAGGGGCGCCATAGTTCACGGCGCCCCCATAAAAAAAAATTATTATTTTTATTTAATTCGTTGCAGGCAGAAAATGTCGGAATTCTCAAAGGGTGCCATAGCCCACGGCACCCCCATCAAAGAAATTCATTTTGGAAGGGAAACTGTCAAAGTTCTCCAGGGGGCGCCCTAGCCCACGACGCCCCTCCACAATTTTGAAATATATACCAAAACCACCACACATATGATAGTGATTTTCAAAACCATAATATTTAATTAAAAAATCTCATTTTGTTAAACAAAAAATTTAATTCCACATCATAATTTAAAAAGAAATATCAAACAACCCCATACCTAATCATAATGTGGGAATCAATTAAACATGTAAACGACATGTAATTAAAATAATAATTTATACTATGAGACTACATATAAACAAAACAAGCACTTTATTATTCACTACGTTATAATTTAGATTGTTCAAATTAAAAAAAAATAGACGTTATAATTTTATTTTTTAATACCAAAAATACCAAAAAAGCAATCCTACCCTGTCAAACTAAATTTTTAAGAACATTTCTTAGTTATAGCTCATGTCATTTAATTCTCCACTATAAATTAATCTCTCTAACTCAATTATTCACTACAATCGAAAACTTAAGCGCTACGGGGATGCACATCCAAAGGACAACGATTACCTCGGTTAAATAGACATAGCACAATTGATTAAAAAGTTTCCCCGCTATCACTTACATTAGTCCGAGTCGAGGAAAAAAATTTAAGGAGATTACTGCGGGTCAACTGGTAATGAAATTTAAAAGATTCTTTTACCCTTCATTTTATTTTTTTAATATTAATAAATAATATTTTTATTAAAACTCGTGTCATTTAATTTTTATCTCTAATCCAAATAGTAATGAAGGGTAGTAGTATGTAAGAGATATTAACACTAATTAATGTGAGGAGTGAGTGAAAATAGAATCGTAAATTCAAATTGGTGGTTGATTGGATTAATTAGGTGGGAAAAGGGAAAAAGTGATTATTTAAAATAACAGTATTACAAAAATTATATAATTAGAAAATTAATATAAATGAATTAATTTCACATTTTTATATAAACTCAAATTTTTAAATGAGATTATATTCTTTCATGTATCAGAGTTTTTTGTCTTACGCCCATGTATAGAGTTCAAATCACGCTAAAATCAACTCCAATCATATTAAATTGTTTACTCAATGACCTCCTCCCAACGAGTAGAATAAAATATTCAGTCCACAAGTGAAGAAGACTATTAAAATATTAATATAAATGAATTAATTTCACACTTCTTTATAAATTCAAACTTTTAAATTAATAAAAATTAAATTCGTCAATCCTTAAAAAAATGGGTTACTACCAATTCATGATGGAGTTATAACTCCAAAAAATTTGGTTATTGTAAAGTAGTCATCTGCAACCGAAATTCTCTCTCATATTTTTTATTTCTTCTCATGTCTTTACTCATTTAATTAAATGATTTTCCCATGAGAAAATTTACCACTATAAAAGTTGTGGAGGGGAGAAAATGATTATAACCCTCACCATTGTTGTAGCTTTAAATTTTAAGGGCAATTCCAATTGGATTACCCATGTCATCTAAAAGTAACTTATAGAGAGGTTGAGAATTAATCCATTTATATTGATTCCTTAACACTCCCCCTCACTCGTGGGCCGGATTTATAACCTCTACCCAATTCAAAATATGGGGAGTTGTACAAATCCTTGTTGGCAATATTTGTACCCACTGAAATAAGGGGTGGACAATTGGGAAATGACTACAGAAGAGGAGATAATAGAGTAGCAAATAATTGCTGCTGCACATTATTAATGTGGGTCCCGAAGATTATGTTGCATCAATATTTTATTGTTTTGTTTGTTTCTTTAGAAATAAGTCGTTTTTTTTATTTTTTATTTTTAAAATTCTTGGTTTTCCTTTTTTATTATTATTATTATTATTATTATTATTATTATTATTATTATTATTATTATTATTTGTTTGTTCTTATTTTTTTAAAAAGAAGCCGTTGCCAAGTTACGTTTTTTACTTTTCATTTTTACTTTTTGTTTGTGGAGTACCATTTATTTAAATTCATAAGTATTTATTTTATTCATTTAAAAAAATTAATAAAATAACAAAAAAAAGTAGAAAATATTGAATTAATTAAGAAATATTAAATAATTTAGGTGATGAGAATAGTAGGATCCTGTAATAATAATATAGAGAATATATATAATTTATTTTTGAAGATGCTCTAATATGATATGACCCTTTGAAAATTTATCCAATAATTAATTGCCTGTTGTGCCCACTATACCGATCGATCATCTGATAAATCTGATTTTCATTAATTTCTTAGGTCTAGGTAGTGGTTGTACGCTGTGCATTGAAAGCAGATATGTACATACCATGTTTCTGATGGACTACATTAATTAGGACAACATTTTAAATCTGAAGATAGTGGAAGGCCACGTCGCTTATTATTTGTACAAGAGCCCTTGATATTTTTTGGCATGCAGAGTCGAGATTTATGATTTGATTTTCTATCCCTTCCTTCCATATTTTGAATTTGGAAATCCAATTCTCCATTAAAATTCACATTCACCTCTATTATATATATATATATATATATATATATATATATATAAAATAAGTATCTCATGTTATTTTTGTTACAGTTACTCATTCTTCATCTTATTTTTCTTATATTTATTCATTCTTCCTCTCTTACTTTTTTCACTTAATCATTATTTCATAACCAATAACGATAAAATAATACATCATCATCACTCACAAGTAGTCACGTAATCATTATTACATGAACAAAATAATCCAGTGGTTGGCCAAATGGTGAGGGCTTAAGATTTAGTAGTGTGTGTCTCTTTAGTTCTCAAGGTGCAATAAATTCCTGAGTTGGGTCAGTCCATACAGAGCTTAATTTCAGCTTTAATTGGGTCCCCAATAGTAAACGGTGACATTGTTTACCTGAATTAGTCGGTTTTTGGGATGAATATCAAGTCATAAAAAAACCTACATGAACAAAATAATTACTCCCTCCATCCCAAAAAATTATGCTCACTTCCTTTTCCGTCTGTCCCAACAAGTAATGCACACTCCTAAAAAGGAAACATCACACAATATTAATAAGGAATATCATTTGAATTTCAAAAGTACCACTCTTATTCTACTCTATTTTATTCTCTCTCCTACTTTATATCATACAATCACTCAAAAATACTTACACTTTATTCTCTCTCTTACCCTTTATTCTAAAAAAAAAGTCAACAAAATTATTTTTTCTTAGTTTCCATGTCCCAAGAAGTGTGCATAAGTTCTTGGGACGGAGGTAGTATAAAACATGAAAAAAATTAGATTTAAAAAGATGAAAAACAGAATAAGAAAAAAAAAAACCCCAAATTTAATTGAAAAAAAGATTTGCGCAGTAAAAGAAAGAAGAAGCAGAAGCACGAATATCAGAGAGAAAGAAGAAAGAAGTGAATTCATTTCATATATTCCCTCCGTCCCAAAAAGTTATGCACACTTTCATTTTTTGTTTGTCCAAACAAGTTATGCACACTACTAAAATGGAAACATCATACAATATTAATACTCTCACAATATCATTTACATCACAAAAATGTCACTCTTATTCTACTCTCAACTTTATTCTCTCTCCTACTTTATCTCATTAAATCACCCAAAATACCCTTACACTTTATTCTCATAAAAGTCAACAAAATTAATTTTTCTTAGTTTCCGTGTCCCAAGAAGTGTGCACAACTTCTTGAGACGGAGGAGTAATTTTTAACATATTAAATTTTTTTTTTTATCAGAAAAAAATATATTCTATAAAGAATATGGGGTACAGAGATACCCATGAATACAACGAATCTTTACAAATTTTCTATGATGCTAATTGGATTATTCATCCGAACTGAAATAGGAAATGAACTATTTTAAAAATAGTTTTTGTTTTTTGACCAAGTAAGGCCAGCGTGTCTAATATTTTAGGCCCACCCAACCTCTATAATATCTCATTGTTCCTGGATTTAACGCTATATCCAGTCTAGTCCTTTATTTATTTATTTATTCATTTTTAAATGATTTAATAATAACTCGAAATCATTACTTTACTTGATAGTTATTCTTTACAAGTGTATGCTCTATTAAAAGGAGCATGCATGCATGACCTTTCAAAATTATTTTGAGTTTCTTCTTCTCTAGTCTCTGTGACGTTGTAATATGTGGAAGCTGAAGGTAGCCGAAGGCGACGGCCCGTATTTGTACAGCACCAACGACTTTGCCGGAAGACAAATTTGGGAGTACGATCCCGATGCCGGTACACCGCAAGACCACCAAGAGTTGAACACGGCTCGTCATCAATGGAAATTGAATCGGAAAATGGGGTATCGTTGCTCCGCTGATTTGTTCATGAGAATTCAGGTGATTTTCAAAGTTAATTTTTTATTTCCTCAAAACTTGTCTACGTATATTTTAATTATTTCGGTTTAATCTCAATGTTAAAGATTTTGTCTAATATTTGTTTTATATGTCATAATTAAGTCTAATTTTGATCCCATAACAAATAATTTTTTTAAGGATCGTAACTTAGGGGTTGGTGGCGAAATGAAGATCGTAACATTTTGGAAGCAAAATGGGGACTGAAATTATTAGGTTGACAATTTAAGGACCATAACTTTTGAAAGTCACAAATTGAGGACAAATCAGTCTGAATCAACCAAAATTGGGCCCAAATTCAGCCCATATTCAGCACAAATTGATTCAATTAGTCTGAGTTGGGTGGATTAGGGCTTACATGACCTCAATTTTTTTACTTTTTAAAGTTATTGTCTTTAAATTTTCAGCCTGAAAGTTATGGTCCTCAATTTGTCACCTCTAAGTTACAATAAAAAAAAAAAAAAAAAATTACACCCATAACTTGTGCACTGCCAAATTTTGACCCCAAATTAAAACTTCAGGTGACATAAAATGACATCGTTTTCAGTTTTTTGACAATTTTTGTGTCAAAATTGGACAAATTTTTAAATAATAAGACTAAATTAAAATAGTAAATTTTTAGGGATCAAAATTGGAGTTAGATAAATTATGGGATAAAAAGACATTTTAACTCTGATTCGCATGTTGTTTTTAATTAAATAACTGTCTCAGAAAAGAGCATCTGTTTTTTTTTTTTTTTTTTCAATCAAAAGGGAAATGAGTGGTCAAATATTTTGTTTGATATGTATTCCTCAGCTTAAAAAGGAAAGTGGAATAGATGTGGTTAGCATATCAGCAGTTAGGGTTGGAGAAAATGAAGAAGTTAGTTACGAAAGCGCGACGATTGCTGTGAAGAAAGCGCTACGGTTAAGTCGCGCAATCCAAGCAAAAGACGGACACTGGCCGGCGGAAAATACTGGCCCTATGTTCTTCACTCCCCCTCTGGTAATTATTCACTCTGTTCCATATTAGTTAATTATGTAATACCACTAATTAATAGTTCTTATAATACTCCCTCTGTCCCAAATTAATTTTCATACTAATTTGGACACACATTTCAAGAAAAAATGTTATGAGTGGAATATTGAAGGATAATTTTATAAACTTTTATTATTAAAGTAAGGTAGATGGTTGGATTAAGTGTAAAAATAATGACATATTGTGTAAATATATGAATATTGTGATGGAGGATTTTAAGGAGGAGTTTCCTTTTTTGGAATGTGAAAACTAATGTGGGACAAACCAAAAAGGAAAGTGTAAAAACTGATGTGGGACGGAGGGAGTTACAATTAATAACTCTTTTACAGATAATATCATGTATAATAAGGGATTTTTTTTAAGGACAATCTTTTTAGGATGGTGGCAAAATGAGGACCGCAATTCATCGAACTGACAAACAATGACAATAACTTTCAAGAATCGCAAATTGAGGATTTAGGTTTATTCGGGTTGATTTGGCCTATCCTTGAATTGCCAGCCCAATGAGTTACAGTCTTCATTTTATCATCCCCAAGTTAAGATCATTAAAGAAGGGAAAATGCAATTTTTTGTTATTTTGACTTTTCCCTTTTTATGGTTTTCGTTCTTCTAAATTTGAATTTTAAAAAGTCATCTACATTACAAAAAATCGTCATTTTGGTCGTATGACCTATTACTTCAAGTTACACATCCGGTCAAATCTGATGTGTCATTCATTTTTAATTTTATTTTATTTTTACTTTGACAAAATATCTTATTTGGTAGAATTTTATTGATGGACACCTATATGCATTCATTTACGTTGAAATTTCAATAGAATAAATAGAAAATTAAAGAAATTAAAATCTATTTTCAAAGAGCCTCATCAAGTTCCTCTTCAATCACTCTGCCCTGTTCCTCCTCCTGAACCTCTGTTCTAGTTCTTCACTAATGTCATTAATTTCCAAAAAATTTCCAAAACAATCAAACTAATCCCAAAAACCAGCAGCTTGCTTTTAATAATAGTAATTTAAAAAAAAAAAAAAAAACCAAGCACATTTTGAGATATCTAAACTAATCCTGAAATTTCAGGGTTTATATTATTTGTTTGAAATCTGGGAAATTAATCCAGAAAGTTATGGATTTACAGCAACAAACTAATTTACCTGCAATCACAAATCAAAAATCACAATTTAGAAATTAAAATAAAAGAACCATTTGAAACATGGAAAAGGGGAAAGGAGACGGTGGTGGAGGAGATGGAGGAAGAGAAGACCATATCAAACAACGAAAAAAAGAAAGAAACTTTCTTTAACACAGACAGGGGGAAAGGAGACGGCGGTGTCGGTGGCGGCACCGTGGCAGAGGAGATGAGAGACGGGTGAATTTTTTTAAGCTTTTGAATTTGAATTTTACTATTTTTAATTTTTTTATTTTAAGTTATATTTAAATATGAGGAATGGATGTCCAAATAGATATTTTCAATTTAATAAAATTGAAAAAAAAATGTCACGTGAGCAACAGATGGTTTAGGCCCCACCAAATTCATGCTACATGTGTATTTAACATTTTAAAAAATAAAAAATCGCACCTCGTCAGATATTACCGGATAAGTGACCTGGTGTAGCAGGTAATAGGACTAAAATATTGAGGACATTTTTCTAAAATTCAAAGATAAAAGAACGAAAACAAAAAACGAGAAAAGTTAAAGGGCAAAAAATGCATTTTCCCTTGAAAAAATTATATATTCACGTGCAACTTGCTTGTAAAATATTCTACATATATTATATATTATACATCCTCCGTCCTGGAGTTTTCTTCACGTGTGAAGAGACACGTTTATTAAGAAAACTTAAATTGATGTAGGAGAGAGAATAAAATGTAAGGGTATTTTGGCTGGTTGTATGAGATAAAATGTTGGAGAGAGAATGAAGTAGAATAAAGTAAGAGTGAAATTTTTGAAATTTAAATGGTATTGTGAGGGTGTAGTTTATGGAGGGTATTATATTTTAGGGGTGTGAAATTAATTGTGGGACGTCCTGAAAGGGAAAGTGTGAAGTTAATTGTGGAATGGAGGGAGTATATATTAAGGAACGAGTAAACATTCGTGGATCCTAAATGATCGAACCGGATCAAAGGGTTATTTCCAAAAAAAAAAAGAAAAAAGAAAGCGTCAAAGCTTGCAGGTGTGCTGTTACTTATTATAAGAAAAAATAAGGGCAAATGTAAAGATAAATATGTATTCGTATAAAGATAAATATATGTTTCTTGTACTTCATCTCTTTAAATCTATTTTTTTTTCCGCATTTGTAGAGATTTTGTTCATTGTAGTAACATATCATTCTCCATACAATAACTCTTTGTGTTTATATAGTACTCCCTCTGTCCCAATTTTATTTGCTCAAGCGGAATTGACACGCATCAAGATTAAGAAATGTGTTGTTAATTAGCATTAAAAGGTATAAAGTGAAGGACAAATGAATATTTTCAATTTTATTGAAAGTGGTTATTTTAAAGTCAATTTTATTGAAAGAGTTAATTGAGTGACATTGAGGTGTAAATGAGGGATGTTTGTGAGGGTTTAATTTAAAAGGGTAGTATTGTTCATTAATATCTCGTTTTTCGAAACTGATCTTTATTTAATTGCAAAATTTAACAAAAATATATATATATATATATATATATATATATATATATATATATATATATATATATATATATATATATCTTACAGATCATTGCGTTGTACATAAGTGGAGCAATCAACACAATCTTGACATCAGAACACAAAAAGGAGATAGTCCGCTACATTTACAACCATCAGGTACTAATGGTAGTTATCATGTTAGTGCCCATGTAATTGTAACACAAACGACGTTTTACGAAGAAATATTTATAATCGATATATAAAATAATAAGGAAAAGTTTATTTTTAAAAGTTAATCCGTACCAATAAATTTTCAGTATTTGATAATCAAATCAAATTAACATAAGTATTTTAATTACAATTTAGAATTATTCAAATGGAATTTTTTCAATTCTTATGGCAAATTTTTCAAATTCTTGTCTTATCTATATACTTGTTACCCGATCACTTTTTAAAATTAATTAAGTGAACACGTCTTCATATTTTATATTGGAACGTTTCCATATCATAAAAATAAATTCATTTTAAATCAAGTTGAATCAAATAATATTAAGGGCAATTAGTAACAAGAATAAAACAAAATTGGAAATAAAATTGGGACTTTTTAAAATTATATATAAAAAATATAAATTTGAAGTGACTTATATTAGAGACAATTAGTCAACTAATTTCACTACAATAATATTGACCTAGTTAAAAACTTTTATCTAGTAGGTCAATTTTCTTGTAGAGTTATTTTTCGTAAATATAATTGAAACTTACGAAATTCGAGTAATTATTGCACGCATCAATTGCATAGTGCAATATATTTAAATTTGCAATGCCTTATCGCTAGCATTAGATTTTAAATTGTGGCATAACTTTGCATCTTATTTGATTTAGTTCCATAACTAATTTTTAGAATGATTTAGTCCCACAACTTTTTAAATTGCTCTAGTTTAATCTCATAACTGTTTTTTGGAATGATTTAGTACCATAACTACTTGCTAAAATTTAGTCTCATGGTTTCAGAAATCACCCAAAATAACGATGTTTCTGCAGCAGGTCACATGCCATTTTAAAATGGGGCTTCTGGACGAGGCTCTTATTTCAGCGCTGACATGAAAAAAATTTATACATTGACAATTAAATTAAATACACATCATTATATAATTCGAAGAGAAAAAGAAAAAAATAGAAATTAAAATGCAAAATGCAAAATATGGGATACCAGATATCATAGCCCAAAATATCTGAAATTGGTATTCCACAAAAAAAAAAAAAAAAAAACCCTAAAAAAAACCTGATTTCAGAGATTTGGAGCTATGGTATCTGGATCCCGCGTTTTGTATTTTAATTTCTATATGTTTTTTATCTTATTCTTAAATTATATAATGATGTGTATTTAATTTAATTCAGTTGTATAAATTTTATCCATGTCAAACACGAGCCTCACATAGAAGCCCTAATTTAAAGTGGCACGTGACAATCACGTTGGAGAAACATCGTCATTTAGGATTATTTTCGAAACCATGGGACTAAATTTTAGCAATTCAATATATATATATATATATATATATATGAGACTAAATCTTTCCAAAAAATAGTTATGAGATGGAAATTGAGCAATTTAATTAGTTATTGGACTAAATCGTTCCATAAAAGAGTTATGAGACTAAATAAATAAAGGTGCAAAGTTATGAGACCATTTAAAGTTTAATCCTCTTTATCACTTATTAAGTAATACCCCTATCCTGGGATATAGTCTTGTCGCTCTTTTGCATGTGAAACAGTTACATAGTATGAAATTGATATCGTTACAATCATTCACTGATACCAATACAATCATTTACTGATACGATAATCTTTTTATAGTGTGATATAATGATAAGTGTGATGCTATAATTAAATGAATGTTATGGTATCAGTAAATGAATGTAATGATATTAATTTCATGCTATGAAACTGCTTCACACTAGATTTTGTGTTTCCAAAAATATCCAAAAAAAAGTAATTTTTTCAATTATGTTCGAACGTAAATTGTACAGTTAGCAAAAATTTAGAACGTAATTGGAAAATCTAACTTTTTTGGGGCAATTTTAGAAAAGTGGAAAAGGTATGGGATGTAAAATAAAAACTCTATCCCCCGTCCTTGATGTGGTTTTGGCATTAAGGACAACCTTGATGTTTGCTCAAGCTCATGGGTGGTGTGTTGTTGCCTGCACCTAAAAATGTATTAATGATTCACCTTGACCAATTCACTATTGCAGTAAGATATGTAAGGAGTTGATCCCAGGAGAAATAGTTTAACTTAATTAAACCAATCGTGTCACAAGGCAATTACAAAGGGGGGTTTGATTGGTTTGAGTAACTAATAATCATGCGAAAATACATATTTCCAAGAAGGCAATCAATATTATCAATAACTAAAAACTATCAATCTCTTGGATAGCTTCCCCTTTTACGGTTCTCCCTATTTAATAAGGATCGTGGTAACCTCGTCCTTTCTCAAGTCTCACCCCTAAACTAATGGTACGACCAAATTCATTAGAATTGTTTCTTATTTTCAATTAATTAGAGAGTACAACTCCTAATTGATATATTCCAAGGAACAACCCATGTCTTCAAGATTAATTCATAGAACACATTAATGCACCAAAACAATAGAACAAACTAGACTATGAAAACGAAACGTTTGAATCATATAACCTAGACTTCATTATCCCAACAGTCAAAAACTCTAATTGCTACTACAGTCACACACATATATCAATTATGGATTATATCACTAGATTTAGCTAGAATTAATTTACAAATAAATTTGGATGCCCAATCCTAATAAATCCATTAATAAAAACATGTGAAGCATACACTTAAACACAAAGAAATTGAGACAAGCGTGAGAATGAAACCGTCACCAATTAATTAGAAAGGTCAAATCATTTAAGGATCAATCCACATCTCCTCGGACTAGGATAAAAGTCTAGCCGCTAAACATGTCTATAAAACAAAGCAATTAAAATTAAAATACCAATAGTCTTCAAGACTCCAAGAAATCTCCAATGGAAACTCTTAATCTAATTTCTCTTAATCTCTCCAAAAGTGTAAATCCCCAGAAAAGATATATATAGAGACCAGTTCAAAAGAAAAATAAAGCCTGACCCATTAAGTAACCAAATCAACGTGATCAACTCGTATCCATCAATTCTTCACACTTAGCTCGTCTTAGTGATTAGTGTGAAAATTGCTAGAAATTCATGCATTTAATTTTATTAATTTGATAGATTTCATGCATTTATTTACACTTAATTGACTAATTGCGCTTAATTATCGAGAAAGATATTGTTTTATTTATTTGTAGGAAAATGAGAATATTTGGAGCAAAATAGGTGTCTAATATTTATTGAGTCAATTGTTGAAGAAATTCGAGAGTCGAGCAAAATACGAGAAGAATTATAATTGGGCTCAAGGATTAAAAGAGAGAGGAAAAAAATATTGAGGCCCAACAACTCGGCCCATAAAAAAGGAGGAAAATGAAAAGAGAATTGGAGGCCCATTTGGTTAGCAATTAATTAAAATTGATAATTGGAATTGCAAAGTTGCTGTATGTCTTGAAATTAATTTAGAAAAATAAAGCCTGACCCATTAAGTAACCAAATCAACGTGATCAACTCGTATCCATCAATTCTTCACACTTAGCTCGTCTCAGCTTCATCAAAATAACCAGAAACTAATAGAGAAACACAATATCACACCAAAGAGACAATAAATCAGGTGTGAGAGTTAATTATCTAGTATATTATTCATCTATTTATAATATACAATTACACTGAGAAGATATTCCTATGAGACTAAAAGTGCAATTATTCTATTATTTCTCTGTATATAATAATTAAGGCAAAAATTTGTATGAGACGGTCTCATGAATGAGATCGAATCATTTTTTAATAAATTGTTGCCACTTTATAAAAGAGTGATACAAATTAGTATAAAAGTGATAACAATTTTTTCATTTATGAAAAAATGATAACAATTTATTAAAAAGTGACTCCGTCTCATGCATGAGACTGTCTCACACAAGAGTCTCAAATAATTAATTAACTGAATACTGGTAATTTGCAGAATGATGATGGTGGTTGGGGATTTTACATAGAAGGGCATAGTACGATGATAGGATCAGCCCTTAATTATGTTGCTCTTCGGTTATTGGGAGAGGGACCCGATGACGGAAACGGCGCCATTGCAAGTGGCCGCCGGTGGATTCTCGATCACGGCGGTGCTACTGGAATTCCCTCCTGGGGCAAGACTTATCTTTCGGTAAATGTGAACTCTCTTCTTCAATTAAAATATCATTATTTTAACCAAGGGGGCATAGCCCACTTGGCCACCGGGCTCCTCACTTAAGTGGGAGTCCTGGGTTCGATTCCCTTCGGGAACGAATTGGGGTGGGAGATATAAGGAGACTTGGAGAATTTGAATTTGTAAGGAGACTTGGCGAACTAACTTCTAACCACTAACAACTAACATTTACCGATCAAAAAAAAAAAAATATCATTATTTTATTTACAAAGTGTTACACTTTATTAAATTTGAAAAGAGAAGGGAGAGAATAAGGCAATTATAAAATAAAAGAAAAGGATAACACATTAATTCAAGCATTTTTTAAACAATGATATACTTCATACAAAATAGTGATACTTCATATGTTAAATAGTAATACTTGAAAAATAGAGTTCACATGAACCTGAGTTCACTTGGCAAATATTTGTGTGCAATTGGATTTTTTACTTAATTTCAATTTAATTTTAAATATGTTCTGATCAATTTAGAAATGATATAAAATTAAATTAAAAATTGCATCAGTTACACCATATGCAATTGGTGCATATACAAATATGATTCAAACTCCTTACTATTTAGTAGCAAGTCCAACTTTACTATTTCATAAAAATATGTCTAAATTTTTGAAAAGTTGGTTATTAAAATGTCCTACTAGTATTCAGCACTACAATGACAGAGATCCTGCCATTATAATTTTATATATATATATATATATATATATATATATATATATATATTTTTTTTTATAATAGAAAACGATCTTTATTAACAAAATTCTATTAATTGATTTGGATTTTATTGATTCAGGTCCTTGGAGTGTATGATTGGGGTGGTTGCAACCCACTTCCCCCAGAATTTTGGTTATTCCCTTCCAATTTGCCTTATCATCCAGGTAACTTTTTAAATTAAAAAAATAATAATAAATGCATACTAGTGTAGATTTTTTATTTCCTGAATTTAACATTTTTTTTTTATAAATGCAGGAAAAATGATGATTTACTGCCGCACAACTTACATGCCCATGTCATATCTTTATGGTATAAAATATCATGGACCTCTCACTCCCTTGGTTTTATCCCTTCGTCAGGAAATACACGTGAAGCCCTACCATCAAATTGATTGGGATATGGCACGCCACCATTGTTGTCAGGTCTCTTCTTAAACATACATTGAATTTCTTTTTTTTTTTTTTTGAACAGTCAAAGAAATAATTCATTAATAGTGAGTACAAGGGGTACTCAAACCCATTAACAAATTACAAGAATTTCGGCAGCTAAACCCAAGACAAGATTGCAACGAATTTCTAATAGTAGACCAAAAATTATTTTTATTATTATTTTCTAATTTTACTTACTCATTGCATTTTCTCATTTATTTCGTTTCATTTTTAACCTTGCATTTTCTCTTTTAAAATTATTGCTCCTTGCACAATAAATTTTGGAATAGTGGCATATTCCTAATATACTTTTGGTTAGTATATTTAAAGGTTGTCTTTTTTTTTTTTTGGTAAAATTTGGACCAACAATTTTTTAATATCTTTATTATTATTTTTTTTAATGGTGGGTAAAGTTATTATTCATGTAACTTATCCCCATTTTGGACTTAGTCTTGTCGACTTTCACGAAACTAAAAAAAGTCTAATAATTTTCAGTTTTCAATATTTTGGTTCGATAACCGGTTGTAGGAGGTCAAACCCCCATTTAATGCTAACGTTATGGGGTCTAATTTGTTTATGTGGCAAAGTTTGATTGGTCTACCAGATGTCTCACCTCTTACAGCTGGTCACTAGACCAAAATGTAGAAATATTGATAATTACAAGACTATTTTCAAATCATGAATGTCATTAAGACTAAAAAAAGGATTACAGGACAAAATAATCATTCACCTCATACATAATACTCCTTCCGTCCCTCTTTAAGTTTAAAATTTTGTCATTTCAAGTGTCCTTAAAGCTTAACATTTTTTCCTTGAAAAGTTGTGGCCCCACATTTTTAATAAAATAGTCTATCTTTTTACTTTTCATAACTCTCTCTACTTTTTTTACTTTTCTTACATTTAATAACTTTACAATAAAATACTATATTCATTAAAATCCATGTCAACCACAAATGTTAAACTTGAAGTGGAACAAATGAAGTATATGCCAAGTGAACTAAAAGTACAAATTGCTAAAAGTGCTTTTTGCCTAAGATACATGCTGAAAATAAAGTAAAATGGCAGAAATACACATTTTTTAATTTTTCAATGTTGGATTTGTGTTGTTATAATCAGGATGATCTTTACTATCCTCACACGTTCATACAAGATTTACTTTGGGATACTCTCCACTATTGTGTTGAGCCACTAATGAGGCGTTGGCCATTGAACAAAATTAGACTAAAGGCAATTAATAAGACAGTTAAACATATGCGTTATCAAGCTGAGGAAGCCAGATATATCACAAGCGGATGTATTGAAAAGGTACACACGCTTTTTATCTCCAAAAAAATATTTTTATTTCATGATAGATATGTATATATATTATTTTGAAAGGATACAATATATATTGTATATGCAGAGTCTGCAGATGATGTGTTGCTGGGCCCAGAATCCTAACGGAGACGAGTTCATGCATCATCTAGCAAGGGTTCCGGATTTTCTATGGCTTGCCGAAGATGGCATGAAAGTGCAGGTACATTTATACGTGTGGTAAACTAAAATTTAAGGATCATAACTTGGGGTGGTAAAATGAGGAACATAATTTTTTGGGCTGGCAAACAAGGATCGTAACTTTTTGGGCTGATAATTTAAGGATTGTAACTTTTAAAATTAGCAAATTCTGCCTGAATTTCAGACAAAATTGGACCAATTCGCCCGAGTTGCGTTGATTCAGGCTGATTTGGCCTCAATTCACCACTTTTTAAAGTTATTGTCCTTAATTAGTCAGTCCAAAAATTACGGTCCTCATTTTGTCATCCCCTAAATTGTCGTCCTTAAAACACATTTTTACCCTTATACTTGTGTCTTGCAAATTAAATGTGAGTCACTACATTGTGCTTACTCCTCAATTGTAATTTTATAATAAATTTCTTATAAAAAACCTTGAGCCATCTTGACTTTACCTTTTTTATTTTTATTTTGTGCAATTTGCCTCATAAATTTCCCACAGTTTTTATACTTTGCTCAACGAATGATTAATTCCCCTAGAGGAGACGATAACATTTATTGATTGAAGATGGTGATCAACAAAATTAAAAATTTGGACGCTTATATAGGTTGAAAATAGTCAACATAAAAACTTGTGTAGTCTTTTCAACTAAAAAATATCACTTTGACAGAAAAATATATCAACACTTGTATTTTCCTAATTAAAATATTCACACAAATCTTTCTGTTCCAATAATAGGTCACCACTACAATATTATTTGAGTCATTGTGCATTACATTTAGTCAGTAATACCATTACTCTTATACTGCGATATTAATTTATAAGTGCAATGATATTACTAAATGAATATGATGATATAAATTTTATAAGGTGAATAATATTCACAAGAGAGCTTGTGTTACTAAAATTAAGTGCTAATTGTTTGTTGTAATTGTAGAGTTTTGGAAGTCAAATATGGGATTGTGTTCTTGCCACTCAAGCCGTTATTGCAAGTGGTATGGTTGAGGAATATGGCGATTGTCTGAGCAAAGCAAACTTCTACATAAAACAATCTCAGGTTCATTTATTAGATGTATAAATTAAAACTCACACGTAGCTAGTACTCCCTCCGTCCCACAGTTGTTTGCACTTTGCACACTTGCCTTATTTGTCCATCCCATAGTTGTTTCCACACCTATAAATGGAAATACATCTCATTTTTAATTAGCACCCTCAAAATACACATTTATTTACATCAATGCCATTACTTTTTCAATCCAATTAACTAACCCCTTACTTTACATACACATGTTTTACCTATAACACTCTTCATTTAAATTGGTCAACACATCAAAAAGTGTATTTTCAAATTGGTCAACACATCAAAAAGTGTATTTTCTTAATCTCCGTGCCCAGTTAACTGTGCAAACAACTTTTGGACAGAGGGAGTATATTATAATTAATTATTAATTTTAATTATTTATTAAGATAAAAGCAAACCCAAAGGGCAACCTGAAGAGCATGTTTCGTCACTTCACAAAAGGTGGATGGACTTTCTCCGATCAAGATCATGGCTGGATTGTTTCAGACTGCACAGCTGAAGCACTAAACGTACTCGATCTATTTCTACGTATTACGAATTCATTTCAGATCCTTTTTTTTTTGCTTTGGTTTGTCTCGAAGCTACGAGACTTTAATAGTTGCAGTTTTAGTTCCATAGGAATATTTCTAAAATATTTTTTGGTCCATATGTGCTTATATGTGGTACTATTTTTTTTTGGCAATTGAACCAATCGTTAAATACTTATATCATTTAAGATTCCAAAATTGGTCCTCTTATTTAACGGTTGGATCAATTTTTCAAGAAAAATAAAACGAACATGGGGAACCAAAAATATTTTGGGATTATTCCAATGGGACTAAAAGTGAAATTTTTCCCTATCTTAATTCGCCATATATATTTTAGGAGAGCCTGTCTTGATGTTCCGTCTTACAAATTGAATTTATGTTTCGAGGGCATTACAATATTTTTTTCTACTTTTTGAGTAGAAAATTATGTTTTTATAAAGTGGGTATAATTTTTTTTTTTTTTTGGTTGGGTAGAAAATTAGATTTCCTCTTTAATTAATATGTCACAGAAATCTCCAAAAATATCATGTTTTTTCAATTTATAGTATGTTAACTATTGTTGCAGTGTCTGCTTTTGCTATCAGAAATGCCATCTGAAATTTCAGGAGAAAAGGCTGATGTCGAGCGATTGTACGAGGCTGTGAATGTGCTCCTTTATTTTCGAGTACGTATATATCAAATATAATTTTGGCTAAATTAATATATTTTTTTATTGGTAATTGTTAGTTTGTTAGTTATTAGTAGTTAGTAGTTAGATCACCAAACACCCAAACACTCCAAGAAATTCTCCAAGCCACCTTATAACTCCATAATTCGTTCCCAAAGAGAATCGAACCCTAGTCTCCCACTAAAGTGAGGAACCTGTGGCCAGAAAATAATGAAAAAATATTTTGGCTAAATTAATATTACCTTTCAATTTGTCTAAGATATCAAATAAATCACACAATTTGAATTTTTTTTATTTTTGAAAAGTATTTGAGGTAATTTTTAAATACCTCTTAATTGGTCAAATAATTGACAAACAATTATAACCTATTTTTCCAAGCATTAATCAATAACGAATTCCTAACTATTCATTCAGAGCCCAAAGAGTGGAGGATTTGCTGTGTGGGAACCCCCAGTTCCTCAACCATATCTGGAGGTACCATTTTTCGTAATCGATTTAATCACACTTCAAATTTTTTTCTTAAAGAAATGGCAAAGTCTCGTGTGAACAAATTTTACCGTGAAATTAATTTTGATAGTATTAGTTGTTTCTTTAAAAAGTATTACTCTATCCTTTACGATTTAAATTGCACAAAACCAAATGATAGAAGTTTTAGTAAAAGTTTTGTTCATTAGTTTTTAAAGGTGTAAAGTGAAGGGTAAATGGGTCTTTATAACTTTATTGGAGTGAGTAGGATTTAATTATAGTGAAGTATTGAGTGACACGAGTCATAAATAAGATATGTTTGTAAGAGTTTAATTTGAGAGGGTAGAGTTATTTTTTTGCTATTTTGGGTATGCGAAAATAAAATTGTAATGTCCATTTTTGGATTATGAGCAATCTAAATTGTAACGGAGGGAGTAGTTGTTTTGTATTAGTTGTTTCATCATAGGTTATTAGTTGAAGCGAATTTTTTTTTTTTTTTTGGAAACGAAGGGTATTAAGTGTTTTACTTTAAGGTATTAGTTGTAAACTAGTTTCACAGTGAAATTCATTCACACAAGATCAACTCTAAAGAAATTAAACTAAAACTCCAACCAAGATACGGATTTTTAAGATTAGTAATTAAATGTAACAAAGCAATCATTTTGTTTTTATTTTTCTTTATTCCGTCTTATGCATGTAGGTTTTGAACCCCTCGGAGCTCTTTGTCGACATTGTGGTTGAGAAAGAGTAAGATGTTTGTTCTCAATTTAGACACTAAACAAATTTCTCTACTTAATTATTGCACTAACTTTCAATGAAAATTTATCTTTAGACACATAGAAACCACTGCCTCAATAATCCAAGCTCTTGTATCATTCAAGCGTCTACATCCACAACACCGTGCAAAAGAAATCGAAATCTCTGTCACAAAAGCTTCAAGTTTCATCGAAGAAAGACAATTGCCTGATGGTTCATGGTGACCAATTTCTACATTTCAAGTTCAACAAGATTTAAAAATATTTAATCTCGAGTATCTCAAAAACATACATGATGTGATATATTTGTAGATTTTTGTGACTCTTAAAAAATGTGGAAAAAGTCAGTAATTTAAGGGGTAGCAAAAAGAGGACCATGTAAGTCCTCGGGCTGACAATTTAAGGACCGCAAGTCAAACAAATCATAAATTTGGGACAAATTAATTCTCAAATTGAGACCAAATTGACTCGAATCAACCCAAATTGGACTAACACTTTAGGGGCTGCAAATTAAAAAATTTGCAATATGAAACCAAATTGGTGAACGTTGTGGCTCAACTTGGGTTGATTCGGGTCAATTTGACTCGACTCGGGTTGATTCAGTTTTATAAACATATGGTCTTTAAATTGCCAACCCGACGACTTATAGTCCTCTTTTTGCTACCACTAAGTTAATGGCCTTAAAAAAATTATTACCTAAAAATAAGTATCACAAAAATATATAAAAAGTATCTTGTCTCATGCATGATTTTCCGCTGAATTATATATTAATCGTTCAGGTATGGCTATTGGGGAATTTGCTTCATCTATGGAACATTCTTCGCGCTAAGAGGATTATTAGCTGTCGGAAAGACATATGAAAACAGCGAAGCTGTCCGAAAAGGGATCAGTTTTTTGTTGTCAACACAAAATGAAGAAGGTGGATGGGGAGAAAGCCTTGAGTCCTGCCCAACCATGGTAACTTTTGTAGATTTTAAGACCAAGACATAAAAAAATGAATAAAATCTTCACCCGAGGATGCCCTCCGACATGATCTTGTATCGGGAATTTTTAGGCTCATTCGTGTATATGTAGGACAATCAAGCCCGAATAAATCCAAATCGGGCTTAAATGTCAGAAGACTTACTCCTCAGTTGCATGATTGTCCTACATTTGTGTATATGTGCAACTCACTCGCGATTGAGCCTGATTTGGGCTAATTCGTGCTCTATTGTCCGATATTTACAAACCCAAACCCCTAAATTACGGACCCAAAAAAAGTATCTTTCCCCATCCCAACCATTATATTTTCTACCAATTGTATTAAAATAATTATTGATAGACAATCGAAATTATGACATATAGTTTTGAAATAAATGATTCCTTGGAGAAAACCTTGGCTCTCTTTCAAAAAAAAAAAAAATAATTTATATAGTACTAAAATTAGAATAATATTGTGACAGAAATACACACCGCTGGATGGAAATCAAACAAATTTTGTACAGACATCATGGGCAATGCTTGGTCTCATGTATGCCGGACAGGTTGGTTCTTCTAGATTAAAATTTGTTCATTTTTTGCATTTTCCCACTAACATTTAAATATTTTGCATAAAACCTTTTAATTTATTACAATTATTCTAAATATGATTTATTAAATCACGATCTTTGCAAAGGAAAAAATCACTGTTTTTTTTTTTTTTTTTTTTTGTAATTTTACCAACACAAAACTTTAAATACTCGTTGTATCTCGAACCCAAACCGAGATTTGGATTAAATTTCCAATTCTATTAATTTGTTGCAATGAAAAATAAAAGTGGAATCCAATCACATCTTAAAATTTTCAGGTGATTCGAGATGTAATGAATAGTTAGAGGGGTGACTTTATTTGCTAATTTCAAAAATGCCAAAGTCGTGATTTGTATGATAATAAAACCTTTTTAATTACACCCTAATATTTCTAAACTACTACCTATGAATAATAATTAACATGAAGTAACATAAAACATGTATATAATAATGGTATCAATAAAGGGTATTAGTTGTTTCGCTATAGGGTATTAATTAGTTATAAACGTTAAACCTGTTTACACAAGACCAACTCTTTTATAAATACTTCTATTACGATATATGATGAACCAGGTAGAGAGGGATACCAAGCCTCTACACAAAGCAGCAAAGTTGTTAATTAACGCGCAGATGGACGATGGAGATTTCCCTCAACAGGTACCAATTCTAGCTCTTAAGGCTATGCTTTTTTTTTTTTTTTTTTTTGATCGGTAAATGTTAGTTTGTTAGTTGTTAGTAGTTAGTTAATCAAGCACCCAAACACTCCAAGAATTTCTCCCAGCCACCTTATAATTCCATAATTCGTTCCCAAAGAGAATCGAACCCGAGTCTCCCACTAAAGTGAGGAACCCGGTGGCCAGGTGGGTTAAGCCACCTGGTTGCTCAGGCCATGTATATATTACCTATTAATTTCAATTTGGAATTTCAACTTGGATTTCATTGTCTTTAATACACATCAATGTATAGAATGACTCTTATTAATCATAGATTTATGAGAAGTATATTAAAAATAATGAAATACTAATCATAATCGAAAAACCAATATACATATATATACTTTGTCACATAACAAATAATTTCTAAATGATTACAGGAAATCATAGGTGTCTACATGAAGAATTGCATGTTGCATTATGCACTATTCAGGACTATTTTCCCTTTGTGGGCCCTCGGAGAGTATCGTAAACGAGTCTGGCCATAAATTATGATGTGTGTGTATCGTAGTGTTTATGATCGTAGTTTTGTTTATGATGTGTATGTATTTAAGACTTAGTTTTCAATTTGCACTTGTGTCAACATTCAATATCTTCAATAGCCCCCCTCAATTTTGGTGGATATTGAGGAAAAACACTTAGCTTGTTTCGTAATCGGCAGAAAAAATTGGTTCAAAATTAGTGGCTTGGTGAAAATGTTAGCTACTTGATCAGTACATGGAACATGTTGATCTTCGACTTGTTTCATTGCAACTCTTTCACTAATGAAATGCAGATCAACTTTCAAATGCTTGGTCCTTGAATGAAACACACGAGGGATTAAATTTTAAATGATCTCACAACTTTTCAACTTTTTTAACTTAGTCCCAAATAACAATGTTTCTCCAGCTTAATGGTCACGTGCCATTTTAAATTGGGTCTTATTTGCGAGACTCGTTGATTGTCTCATAGTTTAGCAACAAGTATTTTCAAGACCAATCAATTTATCGAACCCAAAAGACTAGTTGGACAGTAGATCCCCAAAATCATATGTTGGCATAGTATTATAGCAGCTAATCAGGTTTGCAATTAAGGAAATAAAACAAGAGATTAAAGCAGAGACAAGCAAAGCAACACTAATTAAAACATAACTTCGAAAAAGTGCAAGAGTGAGAGGGAATTGCTCGGATATCGTCACTATGTAATCCTTTAGCTAATTATGAACCAACAAACTTATCAAAGCATGCTAAGGGCTTGTTAAGAGCAATCACAAAAGTAAATCCATAAGCTCCGAAGATTGTGAATACGTAAACACTTTCAACACGGTTACTAATGCCTACGTTTCGTCTCCTCACCACACACCTAAACGACCACTAGGCATGCAATGTCTATTGTTCAGAGATCTAGCAACTAATCCCCTCTCGGGTTAATTAATCACTATTTAACTCTTAAGTAATTGAAACATTCACTTAATCACAAAATAAGCACATCCAACTCTCGTTGCAACATACAAATCCAACATCAACAATCAATTACAAGATATATGGAAAGTCCAACAATAGAAACAAATACACCCAATTGCATGCAAATCAAAATCATCAATTCATAATTTTACCAAATTCATACATAGATCATATACCCAAGCAATAACAAAGTTAGCCCATGGCTGATATAAGCATAGCAATGATGGAAATGATGAAATACATAAGACTCATATT
Organism: Paraleonurus japonicus; assembly: GCA_030762865.1. Lineage (NCBI taxonomy): Eukaryota > Viridiplantae > Streptophyta > Magnoliopsida > Lamiales > Lamiaceae > Paraleonurus > Paraleonurus japonicus. Next base: position 34,953,491 of record CM061059.1, on the reverse strand, counting down.
AAATTGAAGCTTAGAAAACAATGAAATAGCAAAAGAGATGAAGAGATGGAACAATATAACCTTAATCTTCTTTGATTGAAATAAAACTTGCAAGAGTCTTACAAAATTTATTCCCAAAGCTTGAGATGAGTAAATACAATGAGGAAATTGAAAGAAACTAGTTATTCTAACAATTTTGATGGTAAAACTAAGATTAAATGTAAAACTAGGCTAAGTGTATGGAAGAAGGGAAAGGAAATGTTTTGTGATCTTCTAAGTGCTGGGGATCCTTTCAAAATCTGAAAATGGGAGTATTTATACGAGGGGGCTAGGTCAAAATGTTAATAATTGAAAATAAGGCCCTAAAAAATAGAATAACTCAGCAAAAATCACGCAGGGAACAGAATCAACTCGGGTCGAGTTCTGCATGATTCGTGTTGAGTTGCCGTCGAACTTGCATCTGGATGATTTTTCTCAGTCAACTCGGGCCGAGTTGAGCAACTCGGGTCTAGTTGGTTTCTCGCTTCTCCCTCTCCGACTTCGTTCCCCCATATCTTGAGCATTCGACCTCCGATTGAGCCGATTCTTTTTGTGTTGCGATCGTCTCTCGGCCCTTTTTCCAACCATACATTTTCTCCTTTGATTTGACAATGTTAACAGTTCTCAATTTTTTCTCCAAAATATCCACCAACCTACAAATTAAAGCTCCAAACACCAAATCAAACAATCAAATGCAGTTGGACCAATTAATTGTGAATTAACATGAAAATCATATCAATTTGAGACGATTAAGTACACAATTATCATGCAATAATTCACCCCAATCACTCGTGTTTCAGCACTGACATTGAAAAATTTTATACACCTGTCAAACAAATTAAATATACATTATTATAGAATTAAAAAATAAAAAAGAAGAAATACAAAAGCTAAAATACAAAACACGGGATCCAGATACCATAGTCCCAAATAACTGAAATCAGGTTTTTAAGGGGGTATTTTTTTGTGGAATATTTATTTCACAGATTTGGAGCTATGACATTTTGTAACCTGCATGTGTTTTGCATTTTAGTTTTTGCTTGTTTTTCTTTTTCTTTATTATATAATAATGTGTATTTAATTTAATTGTCAACTGTGTAAAAATTTTCCTTGCCAGCGGTGAAGCATGAGCCTCACAAAGAAGACCAAATTTAGAATGGCACGTGATTGACATACTGCAAAACATTATCGTTCTGGGTGATTTCCGGAACCATATGTCTAAAATTAAGCAATTCAAGTAGTTATGGGACTAGATATTTCCAAAGATAGGCTCTTCGACAATAGAGAGAAGCCGAAACACAAACAACTTAGCCGCTATCTTTGTCGCTTTAGCCACCCTGCTCTTGTATAGGTAAGTATTGAGCAATATTATTTGAAGTAAAAATTTTCGTTCTAATCTAATGACTGTAAAATCTTTAATATTCAGATTGTATAATTTGGAGTTCCTCATGTTATGTTAAGCTCCATTTTTCTTCTGATAAGAATTAGCCATACTTTGTTGAATTATGTTGTGCCTAAGATTTGTATGTCTTATAGTTAATTTTATTTCGATTTGTATTGTAGAACTCTAAGGTTTTATTTCACGTGATTATATAATTAATATCTGAACTCAATCAAAATTGTTTTTAAATACTTTATGTCACAGAACTTGGATTGTATAAAAAAACTATCACCTTGACCAAAAAATTTTTAAGTTCCAAAAATTAGTAAACCTCAAATACCAAAGTTAATTTTAGGGAGTTTGGATAGTTTCATACCACATATTTCTTGTTTGTGCATTATGTGCTTTACTAATTTTGTATTTAATATTTTAATAGGTAAAGCATAATCGATAAGCGAAGAAAGTGAAATCTATTAAGTCGCTCTTTACCAACTTCAACAGAAGGAACCTACGACAAGTGATGATCATCTTACATCTATGATGATGTAGTTCCATCTCCTAATGTCCAACCTCTTCAGTCGCAAAGAATTAAAATTGATATTGATTCACTTGAACGTGGTCCTTTTAAACGAATACCGATTTGTGAACATCTTGTTAATCAAAGAGATGAAAATAAGACGAGCTAACATAAAAATGAGAGCATTTCAACCCATTTTGGATGAATAAAAGCCAACATGATGTAAATCAAAATTGTCGATTTCAAAGGTCGTGGTTTCATCAATTTTCATGGTTAGAATAATCATCCACAAATCATGCTGCATGTTGCTTTTTGTGCTTCCTATTTAATCATTTGAACAATAGTCATTGTGCATTTATTTTTGGTGGGTTCGATTGTTGGAAAGAGTCAATAACAAGAATATTTGTTTGTTTTAAAAACATGTGGGAGATGTTGTTCTCAAATCACAACACAGTAGATCAGTAGTTTATATGAACTCTCTAAAAAATGTCTCTCTGCATATTTTTTAAACAATTAATACGGAAAAAAGAAAGAGATAAAAAAAGAAAAAAACATGTGCATTGAGAGGGCATGACGAGTTGGTATCTTACTCTGCAAGCATATGCATTGAGAGGGCCGAAGAGTTGGTATCTTCCAAAAAATCGAGGTAATCTCACTAAATTGAAAAAAAAAATTTGGGAGACATGAATACTGAAATTAATGATGGTTTAGAAAATGCTTCTTTAAATGAAAAGTATATATCACCAATAGTTTAAAAAGTTATTTTGGGGATATGTGTTAAGATTTGTTTTGATTTTGTTGGTAAAGTGGTAAGATTTGTTGATGTTGGTAGTTTTTGAGTTTTTTCTTGATTGTACACGTTAAATTTGCTACTGCTGTAACACTGAAGAAATAAGTATGCGTTGTCTTATACAATATGCGGGGTCAAGGGTGCGGCAGCATGGGTGGCGTATGGAATGGATTACAAGCCCCCCCCCCCTCCTTTTTTGAGATTGTCTTTATGCATATCATGCTCATTGTTTTGCGTATCAATTGCAATTAGCATGAGTTGTTGTAGGTGAAAAAATAGAACTAGTTTATTGTTTCTTTTCAAACTTAAATAAGAGTGTAAATATCTTTGGTGCTTGTTATACTGAACCACGATCTGCTCAAGCTATTAAACTGTAGGTAATCAAATGTGCAGTTTGCGTCGTCCGGGAGAAACTTGTTTGAGTTCTCATTTTGATTCCACATGTAGTTTGATTGATATGTATGGTGCGGTAATTACTGGGCTTCAGTATATGTTCTGAGAATTCTTCATACGATACAAATTGTGAAGCTTACGGTTGTCGGATGGTAATGAATTATTTATATTCATCGTACACTTGATGAATAAAATCTTGTCTTTCGTATACTAACAACTAACATTTACCGATCAAAAAAAAAAAAAAAAAAAAAGATACTCAGTTGGTTGAAATCAATAGCAGATTCAAAGATGAGATGGTGGAACGTCTTAAGTTTATTGTTGTCTTGGATCCATTTGAGACTTCAATTGCAACATTACAAATTTGATATGTCTAAGTTAACTTTTCAGAGTATGTCAACTATTTATGAACTATGAACGTATGATTTCACCTTGTTTCGATACTTCTTGTTACCACTGCGATGATTGAACGAGCATTTTCAGGTATTAAGTATGTTAAGAGTGTTCTTTGAAACAAAATGGAGAGTGATTATCTATCCGATCCTATAGTTGTTTATATTGAAAGCGAATTGTTTGAAGACATTGATCCTAATTCTTTTTTTTTTTTGATAACTTGGTATCCGGCCCAAGGACCAACTAATCCGGGGGACCAATCCCACCGTCCACTAGCGGGCGCCCCACTTAAAGCCAGAGCAGAACTCTGTATGGACTGGCCCATCTCAGGGATTGTTTGCACCCAATGGGTTTCAAACTTGAGACCTATGGAGCATCACACTCCTAAGCCCCATGCCCTCACCACTAGGCCAACCCCGGGGTTTACATTGATCCTAATTCTATTATTGATTAGGATGCAACTTATGTAAAAAAAAAAAAAATATATATATATATAGACTTCTACTTTTCATACTATATTTATTTAAGGATTTCAGCCCGTGCTATATTTTGATCCTGGCTCCGCCTTGCTCTTGCGTGACAGTTTCTTAATCGCACACGGATGGTTAACATCTTCGATAAGGGAATCTCGAGGATATAGCTATTGATAATCGAGTTAAAATTCAATTTTGTCCCATAACTTTAAATTTTTTTGCAAAATATCCCAAAAAAATAAAAAAATTTAATTTCATCTCATAACTCTGTAGTTGTTCGAATTTGGTCTTTTCTTTGCCGGATATTGTACTTTTTGTCCTATAATTATAAATATTTTCACAAAAGGTCCCAAAAAATATATATCAATACAACGTCGGTTATAGAATTTCAGTGACTTTTAGACTGAAATCAGACCATTTAATGAATTATGGGACAAAATAAAAAATTTTAAAATTTTGGGACCTTTTGCAAAAAAGTCCGAAATTGTGGAACCAAACTGAATTTTAACTTATTGATAATCTTCTAAAAAGTCTCCAATTTGATATAAATACTATTTAATTTGCTGAAAACATCTTAGCAAAACAAACACATTTGATCAGTACATAACTTTTTAAATAGATTAGTGGCCACCAACTCTCTTGAATACGTGAATAAGAGTGGGCTTCAATGCACACAATTTTTTGTCAAAAAATTAACTAATAAATTCACTTTTTTGTACTTTACTTTTTCTATTACTAATTATTATTTTTTTTATCGGTAAATATTCGTTCCCAAAGGGAATCGAACCCGGGTCTCTCACTAAAGTGAGGAACCCGGTCGTCAGGTGGACTTTTTCTATTACTTATATTTTTTTTTATTATTCCGAAGGTTCACACAATAATGGAGGGATCCATCACGAATACAATTACTGGTTGCATACAATTACAAATATTATTTACTCCGTTTCGGTGTAAGTTACTCATTTTTTTTATTTTGGTCTGTCACACTATAAGTTACCAATTTTATTTTTGGCAATAACCCACTAAATTTATTTTCCTAGACTGTTCTATTATTTTGGTCTGTCACACTATAAGTTACCAATTTTATTTTTATTTTGCTTTGCTTTTATCTAAATCTCTTATTTTTTTTTCTCTCTATCACATCATTTGTACTATATCTATATTATACTACCTTACCTTAATCTTTGTGCTAAAAAAAAATGGGCAACTTATAACGGGACGGAGGGAATAATACAATAGTGTAACATTTTCCTATAACACCCATTAGATATCATTTATAATTAGGGTAAATTGCATTTTTGGTCCCAAGAGAATGAATGGATTGCAAAATGGTTCTTTTTTTGACACTTTTGGTCCCAGAATTTTTTTCGATATTTTTGGTCCCAAGAAAACTGCAGTTTTGGTTCCAAGAGAATGATAAATTGTGGTATTGGTCCCAAAAGAATGAGATAAAATCGCAATTTAGGTCTTAAAAAATAATGATTGGGACTATTTTTGCAAAATAAAAAACCAAAAAAGAACGTAAGATTAAAATTGTCATTTGAAAATTCTAATGGGACCAAATATGCAATTTTTCCTTTATAATTAACTCACTTTAAATACTGTTATTTAAGAACATTAAAGTAAATAAAAGATCCTAGGACAATACTGTTATTTAAGAACATTAAAGTAAATTAAAGATCCTAGGACATCTCTTCTTGTACAGGTTTCATAAGTGCTGAATCTACATCTCAATAGCCAACCAATATCGCTTTTTGCTTTAAGACTTTGCCACTTAAAAATCTTGAACCCGTCACGTCACTCGTGTCTAACACTTGTCAAATTAAAAATAAAAACAAAATACACTAAATTATTAAAAAAAATTATGTATTCAGAAATTTACAAGTTAATTTTTAAAGTTATAAATAATATTAAAATTTTAAATATACAAAGAGAATTTAAAAAAATAAAAAATAAATCATAAAATACCCTAAAAATTTCAAAATGTATTTAAAACATGTAAAACTATTTTAATATTTAAAAAAAATAACAGAATTCAAAATTTTATTATTAATTTTTATAGATAAATATCCTTTCAATAATTGAAGAATATTAGTGAATAAAATATAGAAATTTATTTCAATTTTATTTAAATATTTTTTTATTTTTAATTATTATTATTTCAGAAATTACAAATTAATTATTAAAACAGGTCTTTGAGAATTTTAGGATTAAAGTGATAATTATTAAAAAAATATGAACATATGAACATTTATCAGTTGTTAAATAAATCAACATGAATTAGATGATAAACATATATGAAATCAAATCAAACGTTTATAAAAAATAGAAAATGATTATGAATATTTATAAAAATCAACAAATATTTTAAACGAATAGAAGAACATTACAGATTTGATGAACGATGAATGAATGTGAATCTTCATAACTGTTTACAAATCACAAAAAAAAAAAAAAAAAAAAAAAGAAATAGACATTAAAACTGAACGAAATAAAAATAGTAGAAGAATATTATGGTTTGATATTAGGTTTTGGAATGAGAATAAAATAAGTGATTATAAATTTATAGAAAAAAATAAATGAAATGAATAGTTGAGATTAAAATCAAAAGATAAACTGTTGAGATTAATTTTTCAAAGTAAAATGAATGAGAATTAAAATTGTCTTTGTCATGTCACATTAGGTACAAATCCTCATAGCAAACCTAGATTTATTTTACTTTACCTTTTGCTAATCCATAATTAATTGTTGGCTTGTTATTTTAATTAAATTTTCTAGTATTTTTTTTTATTTAAATATAAAACCACACCGTATGCTAACACTTAAATTTCTTGATTAATTAATCCACAATCTAAAAAATTTCGAGATTGTGACAAAAGATAATGAGCATTTAAGGCACACCTACACGTTTTTTTTATTTTTTTAAGGACTCAGCCGAGTTTAAGAATCCCAACTACTAGTAACAAATTTATCCAAAGAGTGTGCGCACTTTTAAGTTGGTACGATGTGGAAGCTGAAGATTGCTGAAGGCAACGATCGATATTTGTACAGCACCAACAACTTTGTGGGAAGGCAGACGTGGGAGTACGATCCTAATGGCGGAACACACGAAGATCACGAGGCGTTTAAGACGGCTCGTGAAGAATGGAAACGGAATCGGATGAAGGGATATCGTTGCTCCGCTGATTTGTTTATGAGAATTCAGGTGAATGAATAGAATAGTGTTGATGATCTATGTCGTACGGTAAAGTATACTGTGAACCAATTTCACCATCAAACTTGTTTGCATTTTTTGTACTTTTTAATAGTATTAGTTATTTCTTTAAAAGGTATTATTCTCTCCGTCCCACAAAGAAAGACTTTTTTTTTTTTTTTTTTCTAAATCCCATAAAGATATGTCAATTACTATATTTAATACTTCCTCTGTCCCACGAAGATACGCGGGCCTTACAATTATTTTCACACTGATTAAGAAACGAAAGGTATTATAGTTAGAACATTAAATTTCTACGTTGTTTTCCAATTTTTCTCTTATATTCCCTCTTTCCCAAAATAAGTATCTCATTTTATCAATTCACACATATCATTATTCTCATTTATTAGAGTATTAAAAGACAGTTATATCTTTATTTAATATACTTAAGTTTATACTTGTAAGATGGTCATTATCAACAATTTATTAGGGGCATTATTAGAACAAATAGGACAAATTTGTATTGATTTGTGTAGAATGACCCTTGAAAGGAAACAAGAATTTGGATAAAATGAGACATTTATTTTGGGACGAAGGGAATATCTATTCTGATTTCCAGAACAATTATTAGTACAATAACATAAAAGTTGTGAATTGAGGTCAACCAAGCCCGAGTCGGGATGATTTCGATTAAATTCACGATTTTTAAAAGTTATTGTCTTTTAATTTCCATCTCGGAGAGTTATAGTGCTCATTTTTCCAGCCCAAAGAGTTACAGTCCTCATTTTGTCACTCTTAAGTTATGGTCATTAAACAAATTATTCCCAAGTCTATCTTTGTAGGACGGTGGGAGTAGTTTGATATTAATACTATATAATAAAACCAATTAATACCATTTTTAGTTGTACGGTGAAACCGGCTAGCTCGCGAGAGATTTACTAATGTAGTAATTAATACATCTTTCCATAATTATTAATTAGTCTCGTTTAATCTTTATTTATTTAATTATTTCCAGCTTAAAAAGGAAAGTGGAATTGATGTGGTGAGCATACCACCTGTTAAAGTTGGAGAGAAAGAAGAAATCACATATGAAACAGCCACAATTGCTGTGAAGAAAGGGCTACGTCTACATCGGGCAATCCAAGCAAGCGATGGGCATTGGCCTGCTGAAAATACTGGCCCTATGTTTTTCAATCCTCTACTGGTAAACATTTTTAAAATACGATCATTCTTCATCTTGATTGTCCTAAAAAGGTTAGAATTAATATTTATGTTAAAAGCTGCTTGAAGGTATATATATTTTTTGCAATAATTTAATTTTTTATAGGGAGAAAAATGAAAGAATTCTGCCTCATCTAAAAGTCCAAACTTATAGAGAGGTTGAGAATTAATTCTTTTATATTGATTCCTAATACTCCCCCTCACTCGTGGGCCAAATTTATAGCCTCTACCCTCTGGGGAGGAGGCCTATCGAGTGGACAATTTAATATGGGTAGAGTTGCTCTTAGCAGGAATTGAACCCAGAGGTCCTGGGCGTGAGCCTTTAGCTCTGATACCATGAAAGAATTCTGCCTCATCTAAAAGTCCGAACTTATAGAGAGGTTGAGAATTAATTCATTTATATTGATTCCTAATAAAAAATATAACGAAATTAATTTCACGGATCTCTACAAGTTCATACTTTTAAATGAGATAAAATTATTTCATGACATATCAGAGTCTTTGGCTAGGTTAGATCTAGTTCCGCAGAAAGCAACTCCATCCATATTAAACTGTCCACCCATATTTATTTAGGCCGTAACTTAGGGGGTTGTGTTTTAAGAACAATAATTTTATGTACTTGTGAAAGTAGGATATTAATTATTTTTGCTACATATGTAGGCCCGCAAGGTTTGAACTTTTGCAAGTAAATTACTGTTTTCCACACATTAAGGCCCGTAATTGTGAGAAAAATGGCCTACATTTGCAAAAAAAATAAAATAATAATTGTCCTACCATTTGTTTTTTAAAATTAGTCGGACCTTGGGCCGGACGCTACACAAATATATTTTTGTTTAATTTAGATTTTTACTTCTGGAATTAACTTTATCTTTTACTAAATTTTACAAATAATGTATAAGAGTGTGCCTCACAGATCATTGCATTGCACGTAACTGGAGCAATCAACAAAATCTTGACATCAGAACACAAAAAAGAGATGACTCGCTACATCTACAACCATCAGGTACTAATAAAGCAATTAAAGCTTCGTACATGATTAATTATATTTTAGTTAATTAATAAAAGAGGTGAATTTAATGGTAATAAATTTGCAGAATGATGATGGAGGGTGGGGATTTTACATGGAAGGGCACAGTACGATGATAGGATCAGCACATAACTATGTTGCTCTTCGATTACTAGGAGAGGGGCAAGATGATGGAAACGGCGCCGTATCAAGAGGCCGTCTGTGGATTCTCGATCATGGGGGTGCTACTGGAATTCCCTCATGGGGCAAGGTCTTTCTTTCGGTAATTGGTTCTTTTTATATCCTTAATAAATGTTGTCTTTCTTAGGGGTAAATTTGTAAAAATGCAATTAATTTACATTTTTTTTTGACAGAGCAATTAATCTACATTTAAAAGTGCACAATGTTATACAATTCTCAAAGAAAATAAAAATTCAAAACGTCATTTATTTTGATCGTGAGAGAGTAATAATTTATTTTGTATTAAGTTTTATCAATCATCAATTCATATTGTTTTATTGGATCAGATTCTTGGGGTGTATGAATGGGATGGTTGCAATCCGCTGCCCCCAGAATTCTGGTTACTCCCTTCGTTTTTACCTTATCATCCAGGTATTTTTTATTTTAAAAAGGGTGTATATTTTTAATTTGTTGGTTCAGAATGGGATTTAGATCCTATCCTGTACAGAACCGGCTTGTGCACTATGATGTGCAGTAGACCCGTATGGGAAATTTCTTTTAACTACAAAACATTTGTAAAAAATGTACAATAGATTCGTATGGATCTATTGCACGGGACAGTGCACAAAACGAATCTTATACAGGACAAGATCCAATCACTTCAAAATGTAACATCCGTCAATTTTTTTTTTGTAATAAAATGCAGCAAAAATGTGGTGTTATAGTCGCAGAGTATACATGCCCATGTCCTATCTTTTTGCCCGAAAATATCATGGACCTCTCTCCGACCTAGTATTATCCCTTCGTCAAGAAATTCACGTCAAGCCCTACAATCAAATTGACTGGAACAAGGCACGCAAAAATTGTTGTAAGGTTTGTTATAAATTCCTACATTATATGTATGAGTAGGTCTTCTGTTAGACGATTTCACATAAGTTTTTGTCCTCCAGAATGATCTATACTATCCTCACACGTACGTACTAGATATATTTTGGGATACTCTCAACTATTGTGTAGAGCCACTAATGAAGCGTTGGCCATTGAACAAGATTAAACAAAAGGCTGTTGATAAGACAATTAAACATATGCGTTATCATGCAGAGGAAACCAGATATATCACCTCCGGATGCGTTGAAAAAGTATTGTATTTCTTTTCTTTTTTTTTTTTTTTTAAAGTAGCATGTGATCAAATGTGAAATTTGGGGTAAATTTTATTTTTTCTAAGGATCGTAATCTTTCGTACTGGAAATATGAGGACATTAAATTTCTGGGTTGGTAATTTAAGGACCGTAACTTTTTAAAATTGCAAATTGAGAAAATCAAATCAGCCTGAATCAACCCAAATCGGGCCCAAATTCAGGCTAAATCAGGCCAATCAGTCTGAATCGGGCCAATTACCTCAATTTTGGGTTTGATTCGGGCTGACTTGGCCATAATATGCCACGTTTTAAAGTTATTGTCCTTTATTTGCCAGCCTTGAAAAGTTAAGTATCCTTATTTTTGAAACCCCAAAACTATGGACCTTAAAAATAATTTGTATAGGTTTTGTGATACATATGATGTTTGATATATGAAAAACATCACAAAAACTTGCAAATATCTCACGTCTCATGCAACTTCTCAATCATTTTATTATGTGATAAATAGTTTTTATGACAAGATAAAATTATATTGTTTGATACAGAGTTTGCAGATAATATGTTGGTGGGCACATGATCCGAATGGTGGTGAATTCAAGAATCATCTTGCGAGGGTCCCCGATTTCTTATGGTTGGCTGAAGATGGCATGAAAGTGCAGGTAATATTAGGCAAATTTATTTTACTAACAAGCTTCTATATGCATCAGAAGAATCCTGCAACTCAAGTGCATTTTTAAACAATATCAGTTGTTTTCACTAAACAATTACAAATATTTTCACTAAATAGTTATATATGTCCAACTATAACTGTTCAATGCAAACAATTGTAATTGTGCAGTGAAAACAACTAATATTTTTTTAAAATGTACTTGAGTTGCACGGTGCACCCGGTGCACAAGAGACTTACTCTTTTTTACTCCACTAAGTTTACTCATCTTTTATTTTGGTCCAAACATATACATATTCATATCTATTACAAATTCAAATAACAAAAACTATTAAAAATAAAGGGTATATGTGTTGGTCCCGAGATTGAGTATTTAAGAGAAACCAAGTACACCTTCCAGAGATAATCTAGAAGGGGGGGTTGAATAGATTATCTAAATTTTTACAAAATTTAGATCATCAATTCAAGAAACCAGTGATGAACAGCGGAAACAATTTTAGACTCAATCTTTTGGAATAGGATCAAAAAGCAATCTGAAATTAATTTGTTTGAACAACAGATTATCAATAGAAAGATAAATGCATAAAGTAAATGACAAACAATTTATAGTGGTTCGGATCAAAAGATCCTACATCCACTCTCCTCCTTCAACTTGAAGAAGGGCCTTGACTCACTTACTTACTTACTCACTGGTGATTACAATTACAATGGTAGATGACCTTTGTCTTCAACCTATCTTCAAACTATCAATCTATCTAGTAAATCTGGAAAATACAGTGCAGATTGTGTTTTGAAGATATACAGAGAAGTGTTCTTTAAACACTTAGAAAGTTATGAAATCTTTTGAAAGCTTTTGAGTGCTTCGAAAATGTGAGTTTCAGAATGAATAGTGCTAAGAGTTCTTCTAATAACTGTGCTTACTCCTATTTATAAGCCTGTAAGACGGTTAGTTTGTTGTAACAAACTAAAAAACCGCTTAACAAACTTATCTTAAAAATCGACTTGACCTAAGCTGATCTTGAGTTAGTTGTCTGCTGCTGACTTGGTGAAAACCTGTCTTTCTTATTCTACTCAGCTGGTCTTGACCTCGTCTTGAGCTCTTCATTATTCTCTCCAACAGATGACTTCTTCAAGACTGTCTTCAGACGACCTCCTTCTTTTTGACCTCAGCTGACTTTATTAGCATTACCTAGTCTGATCAGCCTAGTACTAATGCTTACTACATCAGCTATTCTATACAATCTCAGCTGGTCATCTTATTTACATGAGCTTGTCTAGTCTATACAATTTAACTCATCAAAACTAAGAACCTGATCTAACAATTTCCCCCTTTTTGATGAAGTTAAAGTTATTCAAGATAATCAGATAAGCATTCTTAGCACATAAGCATCTTTTACTCAGATAAGTTCACATAGGAGCACCACTTCATACTTAAGAAAATATTCATACTTAGAAAAATTTTCACAAGAATTTTAAGAAAATTTTTAAAGTTTAAAAGTTTTATCAGATTATCAACACTTAGAAATTTTTTTTTAAAAAAATTTAAGTTTGAGACTTAGAAAATTTTGAACTTCTGAAAGTAAATAAAGCATAAATCAAAATTTTGAACTTCTGAAAGTAAATAAAGCATAAATCATAAAACATCAGATAAGTTCAAAACATCTCATATATTCATCAGATATGGATTAAAATTTATAAATTGGAGCACTTAGATAATCAAAAGATAGAAGAAGATTAAACTCTTATCTAAATTCCCCATCGGTTAGAATCAGGCACCACCAGCCAGTCAAACACTCTCCTCCTTAGCTACTTTAGGTCTTCCTCCTGAGTGAATCCAGACTCGGTCTCCGCCCTTTGTACGATTCCCTTGACCCAGTCTAGGTCAAGAGTCTCATCAGCTTTCTTGGCTGGAACTGCGAACTCAAAGGCTGGAGTGATTAGGTTGACGTTGAACTCCACATCAGCTTCAATAAGCAGCCGACGATAGAAGTCTTCATTTACCTTCTCTATCCATTCGTGCCATGCTAGGTCTGGATCCTGCTTAGTGGCCCCTGGAGCTTTGGGGATGTGCCAGAAGTAAATCCACATCGCATCCAGGTTTTTTTCTTTGTATTCCTTAGCATATTGACCACAAGTCATCTTAGGAGGAGCAGAGGTGGTGTGGTATGGCCTGAAGCTTTCATCACCTTGGCCTTTCACCAACCATTTCCTTTCTGTTCTGCTCCAGGTGACGTTCAAATCTTTCTCTAGCTTCTTCAGTCTCCTCTTCTCTTTCTTTCCGAAGAACTCCTTTTCACGTCTGATTCTCTTGATCTATTCTTCGGAGAGATTCGAGAAGTCAGCTTCTCTCTTTCCCTTGCCCTTGGTAGCAGCCTTCAAACTAATATCAGTTGATCTGGGCTCATCAGTTGCTACCTTCTTACCCTTACCCTTGGCCTCAACCTGATCAGATTCTTTTATCTTGGTCAAGAGTCTTTCTGATCTTTCCTCCTCTTCCTTCTTCCTCCTCTGCTCATCATCCCTCATAGATTCCTCGATCTGACTCACCCTCAGCTAGAGAGCAACCAATTCATCAGCCTTAATTCTGACGTCCTCCTTGGCTGCCTCCAGATCTGCTGCACTGGCCTTGGTGCCCAGTTCTTTTCTCGTCTCCTCAACTGCAGCTGTGAGGGCTTGTCTTCTTTCTTCCTCCATCTTTTCCCCCTTTTTAACTTCATCGGACAAGTCTTTCAGCTTCTTATTCAGATCGTTGCACTTAATTCTGAAGTCAGACTTGTCTAGGGCCAGCTCATCTACCACCATGGCACTGTATTCTTTCACTTGGTTCTTCAGCCCTTGCACCTCCTCCTCCAGTGCCTTCACTTTCTCAGTCAAGACAGAGTTAGTCAAGGAAGTAATTTTGTCAATTAAATTTACCTCGACTTCCCTCATGCTTGCTATCATTGTCTCCATCACAGCTTCAATCATCCTCTTTATCTTCTTTTTCATCTTCCTTGAGAAGGCAGATTTCATCTTCTTTTCAATCTTAGTAAAGATCGAAGAGAGAGCGGATGTTGGACTCAGGTCACTATCGTCATCCTCAGATGAGGAATCAGACGAGGAGGGTGGTTCTTGAGAGGGTGGTGGAGGGGAAGGGGAACAGATCTATAAGTTTTGGAGAAAGGAATAGGAAGGAGTTGGGAGAGGTGTTGATTAGACTTGGGGGATTGGGGTGGTTTGAGTTTGTGGGAGGGGAGTAGATTGGGTTTCAGGAGGTGGGATGGGAGATGATGAAGGTAGTGTGGGTGAGGTTTGAGCAGGTGAAGATGGGGTTTGTTGAGTGGGAGATGATGTGGGTTGATTTGTAGATGGGGTGGGTGGTGTGGTTTGGTCAGCTGGGGTGGAGGTTGGGATCTGTATAGTTGGGGTAGGTGTTTGGACTAATGAGGGCAACTGTGGCTGTTTCAGAGGCTTCGAGGTGCCAGCCGGGCACACCTCTTCATTGCCAGGAGGGGATAGGGAAGAAAAAGATAGGGAAGAGTTGGTACCTTCTTCCCTGATGGGAGATAGAGCAGCCTCTCTAGCAGGAGATGGAGGCACCTCGACTTAGCTTACTTCAGCTGCTATCTGAAGAACTGGTACCTCCTCTGCCAGTAACGTTGTCTGCTCAGGCTGTTGCTCTACTTCCTCTGTCTGTGAGGACCCCTCATTGGAAGATGCAGATGACCTAGATCTCCGCCTCTTGGAGGCCTTTGACTTCTTCCTCAACCTTCTCTGAAGAGGAACCTCAACTTGTTCCTCCTCTTGAGCTGCTTCCGAGGGAACTTCCTCGACCTCGGCTATGGGTGTAGCCTCAGACTCAGCTGCTGGTCTCCTAGCTGCCTCCTCTGCAGCTGCTGCCCTCTGATCACGGGCCTCATATAATTTGTTATCTGAATTAGGCATTCCCCCTATCTTCTCATTTTTGGACAAAATCCCCTTTTGTCTCGAAAACTTCTTTGTCCCCACACTCCAGTCGACCACCTTGTTCAGTCCTTCAATAAAAACAGTAATTTTATTGAATAAACTTATTGTTGTGAGAGAAGTCCATTGCCTAGTGATCGGATCAAAAGTCAATCTAGTCTTCTCCTCCTTCAGCCTTTTAATCAGCAAATCCACCTAGCTAATTTATACTCCGTCAATAATCGCTCGCATACAACACAACCTGGGTTTTGACAACCCATCGTGTGAACTCTGATCACCCAAAATTGACTTCGTCACAACCGTCATCAGAAGTCTGAACTTTCTTCTTAATAAGTTCTTCTTCAAGTCCCTTCTTATCCCCCTGTTTGTCACCCGAGCCACCAAGTCAAAAGATTCTTCCCAGACATCTTCTTTGTAACTTAGTGGGTTTACCCGTTCCATTGAAGTATTAAAAATTCTGGCAATCGCTTCTCGGGAGTATGATAGTTGGGTACCATCTACCTCTGTATTGAACCCATCATCAGAATCCTTCATATTCACCAAAAACTCCGCTCCTAACAAGTCCAAGGTTTGTTCTGTTTTGATTTCTTGGAACAGAACCCTTTAAGTTGTGACCCTTCGAGCAATTGGAGAACTTTAGCAAACTCTCTGTCCCTTGTCATCTCGAAGTCGACAACACATTTTTGCCTTTAGTTTATTTTTGAAATTTTCATTGCTCATCTTGAAATTGGACTTCAATGAGGATATGAAGGTGGGTTTTGAAATTTTAGAGGTTTTTGAAGAAGAAGAAGCCATTTTTCAGAAATTTTGCAATAAAACTTGAGAGAATTTGCAGTAATTTAGGGCTAAGATTTTTGTAAAAGTGAATTTGAATCGGAGAAGGTAAGTTTTTAAATGAAGAAGAGAGAGAGAGAGGGAAATCTAGAGAAAGTGGCTACGTGGCATAACCAGATTTAATTTTGACCGTTGATTAGAGTGTAGCGCGTGGAGTATATCAATGGCTATATATGATAGTCCCTTCACCTCTGGTGCATGGCATTAACTCGTCTTTGGAATTGTAAAAAGTAACCGCCCAACCTACGGATTAGACGGCTAATAGGGGTTACTTTATGTAGAGATAGTAAGTATATCTGACGTAAGCAGAAATATACCTTTCTTTGCATAAAGGTTTCCCTATTTCAGATTGGATTTTATCAGACTTGGTCAATAATGACCTTGTCTTAAATTTTGAAAATTTCCAAGTCTGATTATGTTGAAAAACAAAGAATTTTAAGACTGAGTTAATTTCATGCCTTTATTTTAAATAAACTAAGTCTTATATTCAAATATAACTAGTATATAAGAATATTTAACTCAGCTGAGATTTTTCGAAAAGACAGCTTAAAAGAAATTTTTTGAAATAGATGAGCTGTGAGAGTAGTTTTTGAAAACAATTATAAGGAGAAAACAAGGAAGGGTTTTGCTCAGATAAGGAGGTCTTTCAGATGAGAAAGTTTTTAGACTGATCCAACAATGCTGTTTATAACCTGTTCCTGCAGATATAAAAACTTGAGAAACCATTAGTAGCTAGAGTAAGTCATACAAGTTACATAAGCTCATCTGATTTTTTTAATAAAACCAGTCGATTATGTTCTTGTCTGATTTACTTAATATCAGATAAGAAATTATCAAGTTAGATAAGGTCAATATGACTAATCCTTGATTCTTGATTCCTTTGAAAGGAGATCAATGATATCAGCTCTGTGATTGTCCTTTGACACATGCCAAGTCTGATAATTCTTTCTAGACAAGATTTTAAAGAAAAAAAAGAAAGAAAGAAAGAAAGAATATACAAAATACACACAATAGAAATCATAAATCAGCTAAGGATGCATCAAGTAATCCTAATTCTAAATATAGTTCTTTAAATCTAGACTTAGCTAAGGGTTTAGTAAGTATATCGGCCCTCTGTAACTCGGTTGCTATCTTTTCTATCCTAACATCATTCTTCTCAATATGATCCCTAATAAAATGATGTCTTATATCTATATGCTTACATCTGGAATGCAAAACAGGATTGTATGTCATGGCTATTGCACTATTACTATCATAGAAAATAGGCACAGACGATGTGAGAATTTTATAGTCCTAAGCTGCTGACTAATCCAAAGAAGCTGAGAGCAACAACTACCAGCTGCAATGTATTCAGCTTCAGTTGTGGAGGTCGCAACTGAAGTTTGTTTCTTAGATAACCAAGAAATTAACTTGTTGCCTAAAAATTGACAAGTTCCAAACGTGGACTTCCTATCAATTTTACAGCCTCCAAAATCTGAATCTGAATAACCTGAGAGCTCGAAGTTATCATCAAATGGGTACCACAACCCAACCTGCAGAGTACCTTTAAGATACTTTAGGATTTTCTTAGCTGTTTCCAGATGAGTTTTCTTGGGATTCGATTGAAACCTTACACATATCCCAACTGCAAAGGCTATATCAGGCCTACTTGCAGTGAGATATAACAAGGATCCAATCAATCCATGATACTCCGTTGCATCAGTGAGTATCCCATTCTCATCTGAATTCATAGAGAAGTTAGTTGCCATAGGTATTTTAACTTCTCTACTAGTAGTCATCCCAAACTTATCTATGAGGTCCTTTGCATACTTAGACTGATGTATATAGATCCCTCTACTTGTTTGTTTAATCTGCAAGCCTAGAAAGTATGTTAATTCTCTCATCATAGACATTTCGAATTTGTTTTTCATGAGAACACTAAACTCTTCACATAAAGTAAGATTAGGTGAACCAAAAATAATATCATCTACATAGATTTGAACTAATAAGATATCACCATCTACTTTTTTTTCTAAACAGTGTTCTATCTATCTTACCTTTAGAAAATCCACTTGATATCAGAAATTCAGACAGGGTATCGTACCAAGCTCGGGGTGCTTGCTTCAGTCCATATAATGCCTTGTGGAGTTTATAGACTTTATTATTTGTCCTAAACCCTGAAGGTTGTTCTACATAGACTTCTTCAAGTAACACTCCATTCAAAAAGGCAGACTTGACATCCATCTGAAAGACTTTGAAACATTTATAGGCAGCAAATGCTAAAAACAACCTTATTGCTTCTAATCTGGCAACTGGAGCATATGTTTCATCATAGTCTATCCCCTCAGACTGTGAATAACCCTGTGCTACTAGTCTGGCCTTATTACGAACAATAATGTTGATTTTCATCTGTTTTATTTTTAAACACCCATTTGGTGCCTATAATCTTATTATGAATGGGTCTATCCACTAGCTCCCAAACATTTTGTCTTTCAAATTGATGCAGTTCTTCCTGCATGGTTGTTACCCAGCTTGGGTCAGATAGAGCCTCCTCTATAGACTTAGGCTCTATGAGTGAGACATAGCAGCTGAACATACTCTGGGAATCTAACATCGTTCGTGTCTGAACACTACTTGTGGGATCCCCAAGAATCTGGTCAGCTGGATGATAACTCCTCATCCTTTTGCCTATTTGAGTTGAAGTATTCTTATCTGTAGTCTCAGTAGATAACTTAACTTGTTCTTCCTGAGTAGACGTTCCCCCTTCATCTACTGACCTTGGCTGATCAGATGATGTTAGAGGAGTCTCCTCAGATGGAACAGATAGAAGAGTTCCCTTCTGATTCTCAGATGGGGATTCTTCATCATCTGAATTTGAATCAAAACTAGGCAGATAGGTTTTCCTCTATTTAGTTTTATTTAGTTCAATTCTATCTATATCATTAGTAATTTGATTTACCTTATCTGACAAAGTATGAAGTTCATCAAACACTATATGTGGAGTTTCTTTACACAAAGGGTTGTCTTATTAAAGACTCTGAAAGCCTTGGAAGTGCTGGAATATCCTAAGAATATCCCATCAGCTGCCTTAGCATCAAATGTCCTCAACTTAGACTTCCCATTGTTGTGAATGAAACACTTACACCCAAAAGTACGAAAATATGAAATTCTTAGAACCTTACCTTTCCAAAGTTCATAAGGTGTCTTACCCTTATATTTAACTGGTAAGCATCTGTTCTGGGTGTAGCAAGCTGTGTTGATAGCCTCAGTCCAGAACCTTTGAGGTGTTCCATACTCAGCTAACTTGCTTCTGGCTGCTTCTTTAAGTGTTCCATTCCTTCTTTCCATAACTCCATTTTATTGTGGTGTTCTGGCTGAAGATGTCTCATATACTATTCCATTCTCATTCAAATAGTTAGATAAACAAGAATTCAAGAACTCAGTTCCCTTATCACTCCTTATTTTAATAATATTAACACCCTTTTCATTTTGTATTTGTTTGAACAGATCTGGGATCTTGTTCACAATCTCATTTTTCTTGAAAAGAAATATCACCCAAGTGTATCTTGAAAAATCATCAACAACTACTAGGGTATATTTCCTTCCACTAAAATTGAGGGGTGAAACAGGTCCAAACAAATCCATATAAAGGAGTTGTAAAACTCTTTGAGATGAAGATATGTTAATACTTTTAAAAGAGTTCCTGGGTTGTTTATCTTTTTGGCATGCATCACATTTCTGATTAGTTGAGTAAAGTTTCTCAGGCAGTCCCTTGACAAGATTCCTCTTAGCTATTTTGCTAAGGGTTTTGAAATTCAGATGACTAAGTCTTTTATGCCATAGCCAACTGAGGTCATCTCCATCTTTAGCTACAAGACATGTGTCTTTGGGGCAACTATTAAAATTAGCAACATAGACATTACCATGTCTGAAGCTAGTTAAGAGTACCTTATCTGAGGAACTATCTAAGATATCACACTTATTCTTTAAAAATCTAATATGAAAACCTTTATCACAGAGTTGGGAAACAGATAACAAATTATATTTCAAACCTTCTACATAGTAGACCTCAGACACCTGGACATCACCTATAATTAAGGTGCCAACTCCCTTGGTCTGTCCGCAGTTATTGTCACCAAATAAAACTCTGGGACCATCTATATTTTGGAAATTTGAGAGTAGCTTCCTTTCACAAGTCATGTGCTGAGAGCAGCCATTGTCGATGTACCAGATGGAAGCTAGAATTTTCTCTTTTAAAGATAGTCCTTGGGATTCCTGTAAAACAGATTAAGTAAGAGGTACCCTAGTGATCTTGGGTCCTTTAAGGTCAATAATCACTTTGGGTATCCAAACAAATATTTCATTGTTCAATAATAAATCAGATTGAAGTTGTCTGCCAAATCTGTCTACAAATAAATTAGCCTAATATGAAAGTTTGTTGAAATCAGATTTGGTGATCTTCTTAATCTTTTGAAATAAAGGATAGCATCTGCTTCTTCCATCAAAAGAACTATAATAAAAGTTCCTCTTAATCTTGGTTCTTGGAACCCTCTTTATCAGATTAGGATTTCTTGTCTGATTTTTACTCTTCAGATTAGGAGAAGTAACCCTCATCTGACTATGTGGTTTCCAAGGTCCAATTTTCATTCTCTTTGATGTTTCAACAACTTTTACAAATTTTCTTGGTTTTAAAGTTTCTAACTTATTATTTCTGTTATAACCAAAACTTGTTTTATCATGAGATTTTTGTGAAGTTCTAAAAATGTGGTCTATAACTGATTGTGAGTTATTAAGTTGACTCATTTTGAAGACAAGCTTCTCATTAGTCTTCTTAATTGACTCATTCTCATTACATATCACTTCAAATTTATCTTTTAAAGATCTTAATTCTTCTTCTAATCTTTCAGACAGACTAGCTGATGTACTAGCCTCAGCCTGGGGTAAACATCCCCCTTGAATGTTTTCTCAGACTCAAAGTAGTTCACAACTTGCTTGCCTTTGATTAGAGTCTGAACTTGATCTTTTAAAGTTAAATTTTCAGTCTCCAATTGTTTATAAGCACTTAGAGATATTTTTAGATCTTTCAAAAGTCCCTTGATCACAGTTTGATCATTATCTGAAACTGACTTATAAGACCCATTATCAGATGAAGAATAGTAATCTACCTCTTTTACCATCAGATAGATTTCATCATCTCATCCAAAATCAGATGACGATGATGATGAAGATGGTTTTCTTGATTCTCTTTCTTCAGCAAGAAGGGCCCTTTGATCTGCAAAGCGTCTATCTCTTTTCTTCCTTTTCTCCTCTCTTTCTTTAGGAGCCAGCTGGGGACAATCATAGCTATAATACCCTGGTTTGTTACAGGTGTAACAAGTGTCTCCTCGATCTGATTTAGGACTATTAGG
Organism: Paraleonurus japonicus; assembly: GCA_030762865.1. Taxonomy (NCBI): domain Eukaryota; kingdom Viridiplantae; phylum Streptophyta; class Magnoliopsida; order Lamiales; family Lamiaceae; genus Paraleonurus; species Paraleonurus japonicus. The sequence goes on along the minus strand of CM061059.1, from coordinate 34,931,957 downwards.
ATTCTTCTTTACAGGAGACTTGTACCTTCTTGTCTGATTTCTTTTTCTATCATCATCTATTGATTCAGCATCATCCTTCCTTTTGGATCTTGATCTTGATCTGTCTTTCTCTACAAATTTCAACTTGTTACACTTATATTTAATTCTCAAATGATCATACCTCTTAGTTAGTAAAGTCATTTGTTCTTTTAAAGAAAGATCAGCTCCTTTTAGCTCAGCTACATGTTTGTCTTCTTTGTTGACAAAGGCTACAGTCTTAGATGAGGTACTAGACTCCATCTCATCTTCTTTATTTTCTACCTGAATATCAAACTCATAACCTTTCAAGTGAGAAAACAAAGTGTAATGGCTCATAGTGGAGAAATCCTTAGTGGCTTTAATCAGATTTCTTTTTTCCCTCCAACGTTTGGTTAGAGATCTAAGGATTTTATTATTAATCTCTTTTTCAGTGTAAACTTTACCCAAGTCAGTGGCTCTATTGATCAGATTAGTCATTCTCATGTCTAGCTGATCAATAGATTCACCTTCTTTCATTTTAAAGACATCAAATAGATGGAGAACAGCTTGAAGCTTGTTCTCCTTTACCTGATATGTGCCTTCGCACATATTGGCTAAGGTGTCCCATATTTCTTTGGTTGTTTTACACTTCTTTTCATACCACTCTCTACTGAGAGTCACAATGATCTCATTCTTGGCCACCTGATCTAGATTGTACACTTTTCTTTCATCATTTGTCAATTCAGACATCTTTTTCATCGTCTGAGTTCGAGATTCTGAGCTGCTTGCTCCATCACTTACACCACCATGGTAGAATTTGATTGGTCCTTCAGATAGAACATCTTCCATTCGAGGATGAATAGATTTGTGATGATTCTCCATACGAAATTTCCAGTAATCATAATCTTCAATCTCAAAATCTGGAAGGTTCTTGACCTTTCTATCATTACTCACATACATGATTAGTAGATAACAAGAAAATCAACAGGGATTGTTCAAAAACAAATCTGTTTCAAGATATTTGAAAATCAAAGATCACTTTGACCAAAAGAAATATTCACAACAGCTTTAACATTGCTCTGATACCACTTGTTGGTCCCGAGATTGAGTATTTAAGAGAAACCAAGAACACCTTCCAGAGATAATCTAGAAGGGGGGGGTTGAATAGATTATCTAAATTTTTACAAAATTCAGATTATCAATTTAAGAAACCAGAGATGAACAGCGGAAACAGTTTTAGACTCAATCTTTTGGAATAGGATCAAAAAGCAATCTGAAATTAATTTGTTTGAACAACAGATTATCAACATAAGGATAAATACAGAAAGTAAATGACAAATGATTTATAGTGGTTCAGATCAAAAGATCCTACATCCACTCTCTTCCTTCAACTTGAAGAAGAGCCTTGACTCACTTACTTACTTACTTACTTACTCACTGGTGATTACAATTACAATGGTAGACGACCTTCGTCTTTAACCTATCTTCAAACTATCAATCTATCTAGAAAATCTGAAAAATACAGTGCAGATTGTGTTTTGAAGATATACAGAGAAGTGTTCTTTAAACACTTAGAAAGTTATGAAATCTTTTGAAAGCTTGTGAGTGCTTCGAAAATGTGAGTTTCAAAATGAATAGTGCTAAGAGTTCTTCTAAGAACTGTGCTTACTCCTATTTATAAGCCTGTAAGACGGTTAGTTTGTTGTAACAAACTTAAAAACCGCTTAACAAACTTATCTTAAAAACCGACTTGACCTAAGCTGATCTTGAGTTAGTTGTCTGCTGCTGACTTGGTGAAAACCTGCCTTTCTTATTCTACTCAGCTGGTCTTGACCTCATCTTGAGCTCTTCATTATTCTCTCCAATAGATGACTTCTTCAAGACTGTCTTCAAATGACCTCCTTCTTCTTGACCGCAGCTGACTTTATTAGCTTTACCTAGTCTGATCAGCCTAGTACTAATGCTTACTACATTAGTTGTTCTATACAATCTCAGCTGGTCATCTTATTTACATGAGCTTGTCTAGTCTATACAATTTAACTAATCAAAGCTAAGAACCTGATCTAACAATATAAAAATGGAAAACCTGATCGTCGTATTTTAGTGATAAGAAATTTGCGACCAAATATATCGAACCCAAGGGACTAGGAATGAAATGAAGCCATGAAATTGCACACTTTCAAGGATTATAGCAGCTAGTCAAGATTGCAAAATTAAAGCAACAAAATAACAACACAATTCCAATAAGAAATTAAACAAAACACAAAGCAACAAGCACCAAGGATGAGATAGTAGTGCTCGGGTGCAAATCACCAAAGACTCGTCAATTTCAGATCATCAACAATCAAGTGTTCATTCAAGAGGGATCATAAGGATAACTAACAAATAATTCAAATAAAACCGTACTTGATAAGCTTAGGTTCTAAATGATCGATTCAACACGTAGGAATGTAAGAGACGACACTCTCACCCCCTCACTAATTACAAGCAACAACAAGTAATCAATGTGCCTTAATGAGGTTCTAATTAATCAACCAAGTATCCTTGTGTTAACCAAATATCCACTTCAATCACTTAAGTAAACCTAACACCTATGCATCAATTCAATCAACCAAGTATCCTTGCATTAATTAAATCAATGAACACAAGATCAAAGCTCACCCTAGCAATTAAATCATACAAAGCATCATTAAGACAATTAATCACCTCAACAAATGAACACCCAATCATCAATTCACCAAAATCAACTCATCAAGGGATCATTACACCCAAGCACATGTGAAATTTAGCCAATCATGGCTAATTGAAAGAAACCCATGAACAATAAGTAAATAGAAAACATGAATAAGCTGGAATTAGATAACAAAACTGAAAATAAATGGTAGAAGTCACCTTGATGGAGTCTAATACAACTTGAATGATCAATTCTATCAGCTATAACTCTTGGGTAATTCAAATCCTTCCAAATGCTAAGAACACCTATTACTGTGTGTAAATGTGTGCAGAGAGTAATTCTAATTAAATCCCTATGAATTGTGCTAAGTGTGGAAAATCTCCTTCAATCAGCTGAATTGGGGGGTATTTATAGTGGGGGCAAAGTTACAAATTCCAATTTGCAAATAAGGGCCTCGAAAATGACACAATTTCACTCAAAATCGCGCAGCAGGTGGTCCCACTCGGCCAAAAGGAGTCTCACTCGGCCGAGTGGCTAGGGTGCTGGTCGAGTGAGATTTAGTCAGGCTGGATGTGACTCGGGCATTTTCACTCCACTCGGCCGAGTCACCATGCTCATGGCCGAGTGGAATTTCTTCTGGCAAAATGTGACTCGGGCATTAGTGTCCTCACTCGGCCGAGTGGCCTTGCTTCTGGTCGAGTGGGAATTCTTCTGGAAAAATGTGACTCGGGCAAAATTACCTCACTCGGCCGAGTGAGCTTGGTCATGGCCGAGTGAGAAATCTTCTGGCGTGGAGTGACTCGGGCAACACTGCCTTCACTCGGCCGAGTCACTTGAGCTCTGGTCGAGTCACTTCTCCCTATGTGCCACCTCCGCTTCAATCGCTCATATCTTCGCGTACGAACTCTGATTTGGGTGATTCTTTTTGCTACGCGAAGCTCTCTCGACCCTCTTTCCAACCATTTAAGTTCTCCTTTGATTTGACAATGTAACAGTCCTCAAGTTTTCCTCAAAGTTTGCCTAAAACCTACAAATTCAAACTCACAACTCCAACTCAAACAATCAAATGCAATTTGACAATTAATTGTGAATTAAGCTATAAATCATCATCAAATTAAGATAATTAAGCATTTAAATCATAAGCAATTTTACCCTAATCAAAACCCAACACTAAAAAACCTCTTGATACCCAAATTTAAGAAATGGAGATGGAAATGGAAGGTACCTCTTAAGTGTATGTAGGTGTGTGGGAGTTGCTGGCAATATTTTTTGTCTGAAAATTGGGAATTATAGAAGGTAGTATTTACACATTGTAAAAACTTGGCACAAAAATGTGGTCCCATTCAAGTTGAGTGGGTCAAATCGGCCACTCGAGTGCGACTAAAATGCAATTTCAAAAGTTGTTGAACTAATTTATTCCACTCGACTCGAGCTCTTGACTTGGCCAGTTAGGTGACCATATGCAACGGCTTCTTCCGCTGGAACTGCTATCACTCAGTTCAGCCCTTCACCACTACATTAGTTGACACGACTCGAGTCGTTTGACTCGGCCCGTTGAGTGGCCTTGAAAGCTTGAACCCATGAATTTGTTACTCTTTCTCTCATCTATAGCGTGTAATAATCGTATCAAAATAGATAAAATGAACCCTTTAGTTTTATCCGATCCATTGATCATTTGGGTCTAATTCAAATAGTTCCAACACGTATATGTGATTTTTTTTTTTTTTTTATATTGATGGTTATAATTAAACCGACTTGGTCACTATTAATAAGGCCTTGAATATCATTTGTAATTATTGTGTGAAAGTGCCTACAGTAAACATACATATAAGTTCAGCCTTCTCCATTTGCATTCCTGTTATCACTTCATATGATATTTTCATCCAAATGGGCGGGGAGGGGAGTGCTAGGGCATTAACTTCAAGTTCACACTTTTAGATTCGATGAAATCCTTTCATGGTATTACAGCCTTTGGCTCAAGCTGAAATCCTGGTTTTAATTCCGCTGAAAGTAACTCCATACATAGTAAAATTCTGAGATTTCTCCTCAAAGGGGTATACTTGAGAATTCAGCCAAATTAGTGTGGTGGAGTATTAAGGAATTAAATATAAATGAATTTATTTAAATATATAAGCTCGAACTTTTAAATGAGATACAACTCTTTCTAAAATGTATATATTAGGGAATTAATATAAATGAATTAATTTCACACCTCTCTACAAATTCGAATGTTTAGATGAGATTGAATTCTTTCATGGAATCAGAGCCTTTGGCTCACGCGTGAGGAAGAGTGTCAGGAAAATTAATATAAATTAATTTCACACTTTTCTACATTTTCGAACTTTTTGATAAGAAGAAGTTAGCATATGGTCTCAGAGACTTAGGCTCACCCCCAAGCCCTGGGTTCAAATTCCACTGAAAGCAAATCCATATATATTAATTTGTCCACTCGTTGAGCATCCTCCCCAAATGGAAGAGTTGAGAAGCCGGCCCATGAATGAGGGGAAGTATTGGATTAATTTCACACCTCTCTATAAATTTGAACTTTCAGATGAAATGAAATCTTTTCAGTATATATATATGTATATGTATATATATTTCCATGTGAGGTGACCACTACATACAAAAACTGCTTCTCTGTTTTTTAATTCCAGACTTTTGGAAGTCAACTATGGGACTGTGCTATTATCACTGAAGTAATCATCACAACTGGGATGGTTGAGGAATACGGCGATTCTCTCAAGAAGGCAAATTTTTTCATAAAAGAAACTCAGGTTTATTTCTAGAAGCATTCTTGCAAATAAAATAATCATTTGTTCTTTTGCAAATTTAATTAAGTATTGCTTGATTTATCAAACATGATAAAATTTGAAAATCGTGATTAAATGCAGAAATAGTTGACAGGCAAGATTTTATTTTCAATTTACACCAGTATAATGAGTAATACTTGAACATACCAGTGACACCATGCAATCTATTTGAATTTGTAATACCACAACACTTATATATTAGTAATACCACTATGTTGTAAAATAATATCGGAAAACTTAGACGAAGTGGTATAGCTCTAGTGGTTAGAACTCCACTACCTATGACCTAAAGGTCATGGGTTCGAGTCACCTTTGCTTGATCCAAAAAAAAAAATATTGGGAAACTTGCAGTTTTGGTCTCATGAGAAATTTTTAGCGTCAATATTGATCCCACGTTCTTTTTCGGTCGACTAAAACTGCTAGTTTACAACATTTTTCTTGGACCAAAACTGCAATTTATCATTCTCTTGGGACCAAAAATGTCGAAAAAAACTAAATGACCAAAAGTGTAAAAAATTTACCATTTTGCAGATCACTCATTCTCTTGGGACCAAATATGCAATTTACTCATATAATATTACTTTTACACGGAGTGAGTGATTTTTTTTTTTTTTTTTTTTTGCAAATTTGGTCTTATTCATTAATTTCAGGACAAAAATGTAATTTTATCTCATTCTCTTGGGATAAAAATTGTAATTTATTATTATTTTGGGACCAAAACTGCAATTCTCTTTGGACCAAATACGTTGAAAATATTATGGGACCAAAAATATCAAAAAAAGAACCGTTTTGCAACCCACCATTCTCTTGGGAGCAAATGTGCAATTTACCCCATTTACACGCATAAACACACTGAATTTTGTGTGAAAAAAATAATTTGGTTTTAGCTTTATAAGCATAGATATTACTTGATAAGTGATACAGTATAGCAAATTGTGTGAAAAACCGATTGCATGTGATGCAACTTGTGCATTCAAATATTAGCGTCGCGTTATTATGTTAATTTGAATTTTGCATGTAGGTAAAAGAAAATCTAAGGGGCGACTTCAAAAGCATGTATCGCCACTTCAATAAGGGTGGATGGGCTTTCTCTGATCAAGATCAAGGGTTGATTACATCAGACGGCACAGCTCTAGCGCTGAAGGTATTATGGTTTTTTTTTCTTTTTAATTAGGTTTTTTTATTTGGGTATTTCTTTTTCAGAAAATTAAAAAAAATTGAAAATAAAAATTAACAAATTTAAAACCATGTACTATTACAGGCGTTGCTTTTGCTATCAGAAATGCCAACTGAAATTTCTGGAGAAGAAGCCGATGTTCAACGATTATATGAGGCTGTGAATGTGATCCTTTATATGCAAGTATGAACTCCTAGATCTGAATATAGGAATAGTTTGAGAAAATTTCAAGTATTTTTATTTATAACACCAGCCCCATTCTTTTAGCACTAAAACTGCAATTTATCATTCTCTTAGTACCAAAACTGCAATTTTCTTGGGACAAAAAATGTCGAAAAAAATTATGGGGCCAAAATTGTTGAAAAAATAACAGTTTTGCAAATCACCCATTCTCTTGGGACCAAAGTGCAATTCACCCAATCTTTAATTCACAAACACTCATAAACCCAATACCTATCTTATTCTTTTGTTTTAATCTAAAGAGTAGTTCAGACATTAAAAAAAAGGTGGCACAAATTAAAAAGTGTTCCCAAATGGGTATTGATGTAATGGTTCGTTGAAGATTAAAATATAAACATTGTTATTATGTTTTTTAGAGCCCTTTGAGTGGTGGATTTGGTTGCTGGGAACCCCCAATTCTGCAGCCATATCTGCAGGTAAAATTTCAGATGCATGATTATTTTTAGAGTGTGGATCCTTTCAATTTCTTTGTGTAAATTTCTTGTAAATTTCGGTGAGAGATAGACACACTATAAAATAATGAGTGAGTCCTAATTTTTTGTATTTCACTCATTATCTTATCTTGTGTCTATCTCTCTTCGAAATTTACACACATAAAAATGTAGAGGATCGATCCATTTCCTTAATTATATCGTACATTAGATAAACTATGTGGTGTTATATATGAGTGATTAATTTTTTTGGTTACTTTTAATCCTCTAGACTTTGAACTCTTCGGAAGTCTTTGCTGACACTATGATCGAGGAAGAGTAAGATCTTACGTCTCATTTGAACACTAGATCGTCCTGTAATATTAGTCGAGTCGAATTTCAGTGCAGTTGTATGTTTTTACTTTTCAATTTTGGTAGATTTGGTCACATTTGTCCATTTGGTATCTTTTTTGTTCATTTTGGTGTCAATATTGGTCTTTTTTTTAGTCTGAAGTGTTTACATTTTTTTCAATTGTGGTCATTTGTGATAAAAATTGACATCAGAAGGACCAAAATTGAAAAAATTAAAATATACAGGACTAACATAACCAAAATTTACAAGATGATATGTTATATTATCTTCGGATATGTGACTCCAAAATAAATCATTTTAATTTTTTTAGGTATGTCGAATGCACTGCTACTATACTCGAAGCTCTCGTAGCATTCAAACGTTTGCATCCAGGTCACCGGGAGAAAGAAATTGAAATCTCCGTTGAAAGGGCATCACGCTTCCTTGAAGAAAGACAATGGCCTGATGGTTCATGGTGGCTTAATTAATTAAACTTTGTTAATAAAATAATGAAGTATAAAAATATTTACACTTATTAGTAAAAGGTTTAAATATTTAACGTCAAGTATTTGTTATTCAGGTATGGCTACTGGGGAGTTTGCTTCCTTTACGGAACATCCTTCGCTTTAGGAGGATTAGTAGCGGCCGGAAAAACATATGAAAACAACGAAGCTGTTCGAAAAGGTGTCAACTTTTTATTGTCGATACAAAATGAAGAAGGTGGATGGGGAGAAAGCTTTGAGTCTTGTCCAAGCATGGTAACTATTACAAATTATTGAGAAAAATTGTAGTTTTGGACCCACCCGTCACAAAGTCTCATGCTTTTGGTTCCAATACTAGCAATTTTGCCCCATTTCCATCATTTTTTTTTCATTTTTGATCCCATCGTTACAAAAATCGTTAAGTTTACTAGCAGTTTTGGCCCTACACATTACCAAAACAGGATCAAAATTGCTAGTATACTTAAAAATTTCCGTAACCATGGGACCAAATGTGAAAATGCCATACGGGCCAAAGTTGCTAGTATATTGGGACCAAAAGCATGAGGCCTGTGACGGGTAGGACCAAATCTGCATTGATCTTGCAAATTATCCGAGCAATTAGGAAAAAAAGAAATTAAATTATAAGATCAATAGAAAGGCGATGTATAAGATTTTCTATTTCAAAACTGTGCGACAGAAATACATACCACTGGAAAAAAATCGGACAAATTTTGTACAGACATCATGGGCAATGCTAGGTCTCATGCATGGCGGACAGGTTAGTTTTTTCAGACTTTTATTATCATCCTGGCGTAAAGATAAAACATATTAACTAAATACTATAAAATCTAAGGCTACCATTTACTTACAAATTCTAGTTATTTAAAGATTCTTTAAAAGGTAGTTAGGCCGTAAAATATTTTTCTTATTCACTTGTGGTTTGAAAAAAAAAAAAAAAAACAATCAATTCAGAACCTAAAAGATAGAAACTATCAGTTTAAGCTCTCACATTTTAAGAAAATGTTTAATATATTATATTTTCTAGTTATCCCACAAATTCTATATATCACATTAAAAAATATTTATAAATTTCACGTGAGTGAAATAAATAAACAAAAGTAAGAATTAAAGAATAATTATGTGTACTAATGAATAAGAATATCAAATATTATAAGATGTCAGACATGCATGTGATCTTTTTTTTTTGAGAGGGACATGCATGTGATCTTAGTGAACCTACATTTAATAGTTTCTATTTTATAGGCTCCAAATTGTTGATTTTCAATTTTTCAAATCCCAAATCAATAGTAAAACTCTTTCACACTCTAAATCATAGATTTACTACTATTTTTTAGGTCTTGAATTGATAAAATTCAAATAAAATAATTTTACATATAAGTAATAGTCTATGAAATACAAACATATATTTCCGAATCTAATGAAACTGGGAAAAATATCTTTTTAGACCAATTACTTACTGGGGATTGTGTTATAAGGATGATAAATTTTCCTTTTGTCAAAAGTAAGACAATATCTTTTTTTTTTCCGCAAGCGTAGGCATTAATTTTTGTTTAGACAAATGTAGGTCATTTATCCTAACCTAAATGCGCGAAAAAGAATACTACACGTATACCTAAATTTGCAGCAAAAAAAAATTAATGGCCTACTATTAGCAAAACAAAAAAATATACCTAGCTTAAAACACAATCCTTACGGCCAAATACCTAGCTAAAAAGATATTTTTCCATAAAAAAACTAGACGGAGAGGGATCCCGAGCAAATGAAAAATGGCTCGATTATATTATGTAAATATTAATCATGTTTTAAATAAACCAGATGGAGAGGGATCCCGAGCCTTTGCATAAAGCAGCAAAGTTATTGATAAATGCACAAATGGATGATGGAGATTTTCCTCAACAGGTAATAATTTTAGCAAATTAATTTGTGGTACATTTAAACTAAAACCAATGCCTCGTATGCATTTTTTTGAGGAAAACCAATTTATCATTACAGGATATCAATATGGTTTTCATGAAGAACTGTATGTTGCATTATGGACAATTCAGAAATGCTTTCCCTCTGTGGGCACTTGCAAAGTATCGTAATCAAGCCTGGCCATCAAAATTATTGCCTGAAAATTTGAATTAAGTTGAATCATTTTTACACGATATTTAAAAGAGATGAAGCAGATTATGCAATATTTATTACATTTCAAGGAACATGTTGTTATTGTTTTAGTTGTGAATCTGATAAAATAAAATACGTATTAAGAGCCAGTCTTTGTATGAAACTAATACCATTATATTTATTCATTAATATTATTACTCATATAAATTAATAACATAACATTTTACACTGTGATATTAGTTTATAAGAGCAATGGTATTACTAAACGAATGTTATGGTATTCTTGAATGAATGTAACGTTACCAATTTAATTAATGAACGAGTTTCACAGGAGAGTTTGTGAGATATAAATATTGTTGCAGAGCATCACGTGTTGTTAGGTCCATTAGTGTTGTGCACCAATTTTGAAAAAAATGACACAAAAGAAGGTTGTTGGTGGTGATGGAGGGAATGATTGAGGAGAAATGATTATTGGAGGGGAACATGTTAATTAAAATAGGTAATGATTACCTTATTTAGGAAGGAAAGTAGTGTCATTGATCATTGATGAGAACCGTGAATTAGGCTTGATGATTTCGATGCCCCAACTCAGGTTGGCAGGCAACGAACTCCTCAATCCCACGTAATTTCGATGTCCCAACTCAGGTTGACAAGCAACAAAACCCAAATAGATAATCTAGCTCGGGCTAGAAAGTATTCGATTAATAGTTATAGCTATAAAGCTTCTTCTATTTTATTCATATCTCAAATGAGCTTATACAACTAGCTATATAGGCAAAAATTCTACCTAACCAACTAACTAACTCCTAACAACTCCAACTAACAACTAATAAGAAAATACAACTCTTGCAAATTAGCCCCTAATAAGCAATACAAAAAGTAAAGGACTAAATGCAGAATTCATGGCAACTCAACTTCTAGGTTTGTTGGCTAAGTTCTCATCAATCATCTTTTGTTCTCATTAACCACATTACCATATAATCATTCTCATTCCCATTGAACAATATCCAACCAAGCTCCCCCTTATTTACAATAATTCTCTAACACAAACCCCCTTAAATATAATACAATTACTCCATTTCCATTGGTAAATTGCATTTTTGGTCCCAAGAGAATGAATGGTTTACAAAATGGTCTTTTTTTTTGATATTTTTGGTCCCATAGTTTTTTCGACATTTTTGGTCCCAAGAAAACTGCAGTTTTGGTCCCAAGAGAATAATAAATTGCAGTTTTGGTCCCTAGAGAATAAGATAAAATCACAATTTAGGTCTTAAAAAATAATGGTTGGAACTATTTTTGCAAAAAAAAAAAAAAAAACCAGAAAACAATGTCGGATTTAAGTTGTTGAAAAATTCTCATGGGACCAAATATGCAATTTTCCCGTTATAAGCACCATGCAGTTAAACCATAAACTAATTGCGATTTGTTTACCTTTCTGTTTTCTTGCCTTTGAGGATACCATAATGTTGTTGAAGATGACGTATAATTCGATTATGCATTGTCGTTTGTGTCTATAGCCACTTTCAGTATTGCTTTCACATATCACATTTGTTGTATTCATTAGATATTAAGACTCTTATCCTGAGAAAGATATTTTGGAATCCTTCAAGAAAATAAATCTCAAAGACAATATATGTAGTGAGGATAAATAAATATGTAAAAAAAAATAAAAAAATTTCTAGAATATTCTTGTACAGATTTTGTGTATCTTTGGTAATTTATGATTTTATTTGTTTCCTTGTTTTCTGTTGTAACACAAGAATTTATAGTGGAAACTATTTATTCACTAATTTACAGTGAATTCAACTTAAGTCACCGAAACCCTACTACTCTTTCTCTATTCTGAATTCAATGGGAAACTTGCACTTTTGTTATAAGAGAAAAAATTGTTTTCAAAATGGTCATTTTTTCGATATTTTTAACACACTTCTACACTTTTTATCTAAACAAAATTGCAGTTTTGGTCTACGAGCTAGAATGATAAATTGCAGTTTTAGTACTGAAAATTAATGGATGAGATCAAATTTTCAATTAAAAAAAAAAGACTATTTTCACACTAAGGTATCAAAAGTGTTTTTTCCATTATCTTGGAATGAAAATTGCAATTTACCCAAATTCGATAGTAGTCGTCTCCAGCACTGTTCTTCATTAACCATCTTGTATGATCATGCGCATAGAAGAAAACTACATATTAAAGAAGGATAAATTGCATTTTTGGTGCCAAGAGAATGAGTGGTCTGCGAAATGATCCTTTTTTTACATTTTTGGTCCCATAGTTTTTTTCGACATTTTTAGTTCCCAAAAAATTACAATTTTGGTCCCAAGAGAATGATAATTGCAGTTTTGGTCCCAAGAGAATGAGATAAAATTATAGTTTTGATCCTAAAAGATAATGGTCGGGAATATTTTTGCCAAAAAAAGGACAAAACACTATGCCAAAAAGGGGTTTTTTCACCGTCATCTATCAACCCATAGTCTTAGGGTCTGGATATACGACAACGGTTTTTCACCGTTGTCGTAGGTGTTTACCACAACGGTTAATGAAGTTATGACAACGGTTTTTCACCGTTGTCGTAGGTGTTTATCACAACGGTTAATGAAGTTATGACAACGGTTTTTCACCGTTGTCGTAGGTGTTTACCACAATAGTAAATGAAGTTATGACAACGGTTTTTCACCGTTGTCGTAGGTGTTTACCACAACGGTAAATGAAGTTATGACAATGGTTTTTCACCGTTGTCGTAGGTGTTTACCACAACGGTTAATGAAGTAATGACAACGGTTTTTCACCGCTGTCGTAGGTGTTTACCACAACAGTTAATGAAGTTATGACAACGGTTTTTCACCGTTGTTGTAGGTGTTTACCACAACGGTTAAAAACCGTTGTCATAACTTCATTTCACCATTGTCTTAGGCTTTTACCACATCGGTATTTAACCGTTGTTGTATCTAAATTTTAACCATTGTGAAATCCATTGTAAAATCCATTGTGGAATCTTTTTTACCGTTGTCTTTTGTTGAAGGACCCGTTGTCTTTAATGTTAAAGACAACGGATTACTGCCTATGACTACAGTTTTTTTCCGTTGTCTTAGCCATTATTGTAGATTTTTTTCCTGTTGTGAATTATCTAATTGGACAATAATATAAAATTAAAAATATGCATTAAAATAGAAATCAATTCATCATCATACATTGTTTAAACATCAAATTAAGTCATAAAATATAAATAGTGAGTGTTAAACTACAATAGCATGTTCAAATGTCACAAAATCTAAACTAAAATAAAAATAACAAACTACTAATCATCACCCATTACTCTGAAAGGCAATCAGCCCACTCTTCCCGCATGTCGTCAATTTCTTTTCCAGAGTAATCCTTTTGTGAAAACTGTGAAAGTACAAATAATAAAATTAAATAAGTATTATCTTTTAGCCTCCAATTCAACCATCCAATTAAATATTCACCAAAAATCAGAGAAAAATGAACTTTTGGTCCCATAGGACACGCCCCCTCACGGTTTTAGTCCCAGTGTTTGCAATATTGGTCCCGTTCACTAAATTTCATGCCAATTTCGTCCCAAAATTCAATTAGCCATCTAAAATTAATGGACTCAGGCATGTGCGCCTCACGTGATCCGTTAGTTTAATTTCCAGGCATTAAAATTAAACAAAAAAGTAAAAACTAAACGAATCGTGATTGATGGAGAATGGGTAGCAGCGGTGAAAATCAGATGGGTAGCAGTCGGCGGCGATTATGATGGAAAATCGTGATTGATGGAGAATGGGTAGCAGCGGCGGCGATTATGAACGGAATACATAAATATGATCAACACAAATTATTCTTACGAACTCCGATTGCATCAAATTCTTTTTCCCACCATTCCATTAAACTCGATTATATCCTTCATGTAGCGTAGTACAAAATAACCACATTGAAATACTTCAGGCTGTTTAGGTGCCTAGTTAAGAAAAAAATTCGTATAAACACTTGCATCTTTTTCGTACACCAAGAAGCCTTTGTTCTCACCCTGTATAGAAGAAAGAGTAAGAGGGTGTTTCAACAGCTTAAAATTGATTATTTAGTTAGCTTCTGCTTTACAAAACCTAATTTGAGTGTTCAAATTGAATGCATCTGCTTAAATTAATCACTTGGAATCCAAAATCCAAGATGAGCATGCACACTGGCATAGCGTACGGTTCCTCTGCAGCAATCAATATTTGCAGGCATCAATAAGAAGTGTAAATTAGAAGAGAACAAAAATCAACACAACAGATAACAAGAAAAAAGAGTGATTATAATTGACAATTTCACATGAATACATCAGGTCGTTGATCATATTCAACATGAAGGCCGGTAGTGTTATCGTGCCAACGGACAACTGCAATTCCAAAATATGGCAAATACTGATAACAATCACTACTTTTCACAAGAATGAGAATAATTTAAAAATACAAAGGCAGCAGGTATATTACCCAATCCAAGGTCAACCAGAAAAAGTTTTTTCTCATCAGGGAATCCAGGTGTACCAAGCAAAATGTTCTCCGGCTTTACATCCCCATGCACATATTTGCAGGGCATGAGCAAGCAAAACTAGCACAATATTGACTATTAAAGCATGCATCCCTAACAGTAGGGAAAAAAAAAGTTGAAAACAGAAAACCTTCATCATGGTGGAGCATGGAAATAATCACAATTTGATTGAAATCTGTATAAACACAGTAGTACAAAACTCATAGCTTTACTGTATTTGACACGATTTCATTAAGACCCAAAAAATTTATAGATTGATCATCGATCTACAAAAACATCACCATCTGTGCTTTGTAAGACAATGCTTACTTGTGCACATGCTGAGTGTCTATAGATTTCCACGTCTCCTACTTGGCATCCATAGAACTCGTTCAATACACACACACAAAGATACACATATTTTTTTTTTTGAAAAGCAAAGATACACATATTAAATATAGCATATGCATATAAATCATTTTAATACATCAAGTTAGTCTATTGTGCTTAATAGTGGAATCACTAAAAATTAAAATATCAAAGCTTATAAATGGTTTGCAAAGAAGACCGAATAGCAGAAAATGTTTTTTGAAAAGTTACCCTCTAGCATGCAACTTCTCCAAAATCGAGATGGCTTCAATGGCAATGCAGGCCACCATTTCAATGGACTTTCTACAATAAAGGCAGTTTAAATATTAGATGAAAGATTAAGCTGGAAAGTAGAAAGAATGTGTATAGGAAACTATATTTTGTTGAAAAGAATTTGACTAACGTATGTGAATTGTTATTCCATACATCCCAAAGTAGGGCCAAGCATATCCATAACCTGCAAAGATCATATAGGTCACAGTGTCACACCCAATGTAGTAGGCAAAATGAAGGAAAATGGTCTGGGTGATATGCATAAAATTAATAGTAGCCACCTTGACGTCCTTTGTAATGTACACGTGGTATTCCATGACTCCCACCAAGTGCACTACATAAGAAACGGTTCAGACATCCGCATTGGGAAAATTTGGCTAATTTTGGAATGTTAGTCTTTGCTTCAACCTTCAACATGGAAGAATCAAGTAAAATAATTAATAGGGAAAAAATTTTGCACCTGTACACGTGCCATTCGTAAGGTGGTCCATAGTTACATGCTTTGCTGCTCCGATGCTCAAACTTGAGGGCAACCTAAAAGGAAACAAAAAAAAAAAAAAAGAAGTATATTCCTGCAGAAAAAGTACACAGGAGCAAATAACATGACCAGGTACATACCGCAACAGCTCCAGGACCAGTTCTTTCATTCAGATTTGGTAGGTTAGCTCGTCGACCTACATATACTTGTCCAAAACCGCCTTTCCCAAGTTTCTTCTTAATTCGATAAGCTGGAGAATCACCAACTTGAACCTGCCGCACATAAATCAGATACAAACTAACAAAAACTTAAGCTAGAAATGACTGGGTAAGGTAGCATCAGTTCTCAGTGAGGTTCTTCAAGAAAACTAAAATAAGCATTGAATATTTAAAAAAAAAAAAATACAACCAGCTGCAGACACCAGGATCTAAGGGAAATCCATCCGGCCAATAGTCACAAACACAATGTAAACAAGCAAGAAGTTATTTAATTACATAAGACCATAACTTTCAAAAGAATGCAACAAGACAGGAAATGCATAATGCATGCCACAAATACGAAATTCCTTCACACATACACAATTATAAAACAATACAAGCAATTCACGAACAACAGGACAACTACAAATCATAGGCCAGGCAAATAGAATCCTCTATAATTTTTTAAAAGAAATAGAATCATTTATAAAAAGAGCTGGGCATACGCATTGTATCTATCTTTCTTTCAAATTAAAAAAATTTACACAAAAAATGAAGAGAATCTGTATCCTACTAAATTTCCCTGACGAAAAAAGAATATTATGGTGTAGAGCTTAATACATCTATTTTTAAGAAGCCTTGCATACTAAGCATGCCACAATTTATACTCGCTCCTTATTCAGGCAATTTCCCTAAAAACAGAGCATACTAATTTAGGCATGTTGCTTTTCCTAGTCCAAATTTTTTGCATATTGTTTTATTGTATTAGTGAAGAAACTAGAAACAGTATTTTATCCAACAAAAATTATTAAGTTAACATTACTATGATGAACACCATTACCATCTCCACATTTCATATAAATATGATTTCAGAATCTACCAATTTACAAACTCAGCCCACAATACCTGATTCGCATTCAACTGCTATTTGAAGCTTAATGTTAGAATGAGATTCACCAACACCTGCAAATTGATATAAACATCGGTACATGGGAATATTGTTTGTTTAAACACATAATATACATGCAAATGCTTTTCAATTAATGATAATGCTTATTTGAAGAAGCTACCTGAACGGTAATTTAGAGCGAGAAAGAAAGTGTAAAGCTACCATTAATGGCTCTCCAAGCCCCTCTAAATTTTGAGTCACTGTTTGAGAACAAATCTAATTTTACCTTATAATCAATTTTAAAGATTTCAAGAAGTCATTATGAATAAGGTTTTAGATATAACTTGTTTTATACAGATTGATAATTATCCTAAAACTGGGGTGAATCATCAATTATGCATATATACCATAAACACTCCATTAATTCCTAAGATTTCATATCAGCTCTCATCTTCTAAATTTAATTCAAGACAAGTCCATCATCATCATCATCTACAAATCACATAACATACTCACATTGGGGTCACAAGATCGTAAAAACTAAGGCTATGTTTAGTTTCGTTCTTAAAATAAAAAACTTATATATGTCATATCTGGATTCATTTTTTAGAGTTTGAAGTGCTTCACGAAATGGAAAATGTGATAATTCGATTCCTGTCAGAATGAACAAGCTAAGTTGCAGAGTCTGATCAACTGAGAAAATTTGATCAATAAACTCATAAGCCTTACTCAAAGATGTCCAGCAAAGGACTTTCTATGTCCATATAATAAGTATGTATAAACAGACACAGTAGTTATAACAAGCTAATAGAATGTCCGGTTTACCTTTCAATAACTTCAGATTTGCTGCAGTCGGTTAAAATCTGTTTGATGCAGCAAATTAGTGTTGATTAGTCATCCTCTAATCGACAACAGAATGATACATATTTAACACAAGGCCTAAAACAATGAAGAGAGGTTGGAAGTGCTCATATGGTTAACATGTTGATTATAAGAAATTCGAAACGAATTTCAATATATTGATTTGAAGATTCATACTAATCAGCTACAGAATAACTCAGAAATCAAGTCACTTGAATCACATATATTATATGGAAAGGTTCTCAGATACCAGAGATCATCATCCTTACTGTTGGTCTACAAGATAATACTATTTAGCATACGAAATCACATTTTTACTTGGTTTTATGTGCTATTCTTTTGAAAATATACTTTGTATACTAAACAATATTGTCGAGTTCGCAGTAAACCAAGTTTTTTGTCAAGAATGTATTACCAAATGCTTTATAAACTCAATGCCATCAAACAAAACAAATTATAGACAGCAAAAGGATGCACAATACTAAGAGAGAAACAGATTGATACAAACATATATATGAAATACCTCGTAAGCTTGAATGACATGGCGAATCATTGCATCGGAATTTTGTGCATCTCTGGCCACATCCGGATGAAACTCCTTCACCTGAAGAATTCCCAAAACAAGAGACTAAATAATTTCGACAATCCTGAAAAACCATAACACTCGAAATTTCGAAACTCAAGAAGAACATAATATACAAGAATTTTCAGAAATGATTACCTTGGTTCGGAAAGCAGACGGAGCGAGGAACATAATCAAAAAAATAATTCAGAATCAAACTACACCTAAAAAGGAAAAACCAGGCCTAGAAGGGAACCAATAACGGCAGAACGAGGAAGGGTAGTCACGACGCGGCGGGGATGGGGATGGCGGCTTTGGGGACGCGGTGGCTTTGATGCAAAATTAGGGCTAGGGGACGCGGTGGCTAGGAGCGGAGAGAGAAAATTAGGGCTCGCATAATTTTAGGGCTCACGAACAGAAATTGACTAGGAGCGGAGAGAGGAGCGGTGGTGACGAGAGGATGCGAGTTTTTATGTTTGAGGAGGAAAAAAAATCTAAGTATTGTATATATACCCCAAAAAATTAGAATTAAAAAAAAATTAAAAAGACAACGGTTGCTAAAACCCGTTGTCTTTTGGTGCAAACCCATTACCTAAGACAAAGGGTTTTAGACTTAAGACAACGGTCAGAGCCGAAAACCGATGTCTTAGCCCCGTTTTCGTAGGCCATTTTTGGCATAGTGAAAAAGAACGTGGGATTAACATTTTCATTGAAATTCTCATGGGACCAAAACTACAATTTTTCCTACTAAAGTATTATTGAGTAAAAATTATATTTTGTTGGTTAGAATGACTGATCTGAGTATGCCTTTGTCTAGTCGATAGTCTGGTAGTGCGCGTCTCTCTGTATCGGATGAGAGGTGTGTGAGGCTGATCGAGTATATGAGTTTTTATGTTTGATGTGGAAAAAAAAATCTAAGTATAGTATTAAAAAGACAACGGTTCAAAGAGATTAAAACCCGTTGTGAAAATTTTGGTGCAAACCCATTACCTAAGACAACGGATTTACCTAAGACAACGGGTTTTAGACTTAAGACAACGGTCAGAGCCAAAACTTCCTTGTGGAGAAATAAACTCCAAGCTAAGCCTTAGCCCATAAGTCGAAAGTACATCGCATGGTTTAGGAAGCTTAGAACTAGATTTCTAAACCTCCTTGACCTCCCATTTGTCTCTATCTATTGGTGGGGAGGTAATTGTTATAACAATATATCATATGATTCTGGGGGCCTTCACTCTATCTATATTTTTTATGTTAGTTGATGCATTTTTTTTTCAAATTTACCCTTAAAATTATTTAAATGTTTAGATAATTAAATGTATTCTTTTGTGAGGAAGACATTTATAAAGGGGAAACCAATTATTTAATATATGTGCATATATTCATTTAAAATGACATATATTTTGAATAGGAGTGAATATTTTTTAATTAGTGTGAAAATAACTATAGAACTATTTTTGTGTGAAAGAGGGAGTGGTTTGACATTAATATTGTATAATAAAACCAATTAATACCATTTTTAGTTATACGGTGAAACTGGCTAGCTCGCGAGAGATTTGCTAATGTAGTAATTAATACATCTTTCAATAATTATTAGTGGCGTTTATTCTTTATTTATTCATTTATTTCCAGCTTAAAAAGGAAACTGTAATTGATGTGCTGATCATACCACCTGTTAGAGTTGGAGAGAAAGAAGAAATCACATATGAAACAGCCACAATTGCTGTGAAAAAAGGGATACGGCTACAACGGGCAATCCAAGCAAGTGATGGGCATTGGCCTGCTGAACATACTGGCCCCATGTTTTTCACTTCTCTACTGGTAAACTTCTTGAAAATACGATCATTCTTCATGCGAGTTAAAAATATTTTTAGTTCCGTAATTTTTAATTTTTTTGCAAATCATCCCAAGTTAAGTAGTCCCATAATTTTTTAAATTGCTCAATTTATGTCCAACTTTTGCAAAAGTTCATTTTTTCGATTTTTATTTTTGATCATTCTTCATGCGCAAAAAAGACATCGATCGTCAAGGAATTGAGCTAAGAGCTATCACGTCAAACATCTAAACCGATCTCTCGTGAGGCTTAGGTGAATAATTTAGCCAACTAGCACCTAATTGACTTCCAAAAGCTCCTAGGATAGTGAAGGATAGACGGTTTCAACACGGTTACTAACTCCTAAACTTCGTCTCTTCACTAATCACCTAAATTCTCATTAATGTCTATTAATGGAGGATTTAAGCAATTAACTCCCTCTAAGCGTAGCTAATTACTATTAAACTCAAATCAATTAATCAAAATTCTCACTCAAATACCTCCTAATCTACCCGACTCTTGTTGCAATTAACAATAGTCAATAAACGTACTAACAATAATCAATTAATCAAGAAATCAAAACCCAAAAATAGAAGCATCAAAACCCATCAATGGCAAAATCAAACTCATAGAGACACAATCACATTAGCTTCATTCATAAGTCATACACCCAAAGCATCAAAAGCTTAGCCCATGGCTAAGAGAAGCTTAACAAGAAATAATGATGGAAATAGAACAAGACCCATAGCTAATTTCACCATATGAAAGCTTAATTGAAAAAATAATACCTTAACTTCTTGATTTGAAATAAACTCTTGATGATTCTTACAATAAAACTTGATTCCTTGCTTGAAGATGAAATAATAATGAAGATAAACTCTATTCAATACTAATCTATGGTGGAAATGAAATTGCAAGCTAAACTATGAAAACTTTGAAAGGAAGAAGAAGAACGTGTGTTAATCTTAAAAGAGAGAGTGTTGTTGGTGTGGGAGATTCATGGAAATCTAAATTGAAGGGGTATATAATGTTGGGCTAGGGCAACGGTCGAAATTTGCAAGAAAACTCCTGAAAAATAGTGAAATTCGCATTTTTTGCGCAAACAGGGTGTCTTCACTCGGCCAGCTGGCTCATCGGCCGAGTGGGGAGGTCTTGGTTGAGTGGGAAGTGTTCTGGACAAAGTCACTCGGTCGAGTGGCTTTGTCACTACAACTTTAGATCTTAATAACTTGAGCATCCGACCTTCGACTGACTCGATTCTTTTTCCATTGCGACCCTCTCACGACACTCTATTAAATGCTCCAAAGCTTCACTTCATTTGAATGGATTTACAGACCTTAATTTCCTCTAAAAAAATGGTCACTTACCTACACAATTAAATTCAAAAATACCAAAACTCATCTCAAGTAAAGTTAGCATATTTAAGAGTGAATTAAGCCTTAAATAATAATAAAATCAAGACAAAATAATACCTCATCATTCTTCCTCTTATTTTTCTTATATTTATTCATTCTCCCTCTTTTACTTTTTTTCACTTAATCATTTTTTTATAACTAACAAGGGTAAAATAATACCTCATCATCACTCAAAAGCATTCACTTAATCATTATTACATGAACAATACAAGATTTAACCAAACATGAAATTAAGCAACAAACCCATGAAAATTAAAATTAGGGAAAATATGATTAAAATGAAATTAACCACTAGATAAATGATATAAGGAGAGATGTCACCTTGTGGGAGTGTAATACACTTGATTGTATGAAACTACCTTCTATTTTGCAATAAATTAAAATACTATGAAGAACACCTAAAACTATGTGTGAGTGTGTGTTAATCTAAGGAAAGAGTATGCTAAAGTGTGAGAAATGTGTGGAAAATGATATGAGAAAATTCTAAAAATCCTAAGCTAGAAGATGCCTTCGTCTGCTGCTTGTTCCTACTGCCTTTTTTACTGCTCTGTTCCTCCTCTATCTATTTTACTCTCTCCCGCTGCTCACGGCTCCCCTCCTTTTTTTTCTTTCAAAAAGCGTATACTCCTTTCAAAAAGCGTGCCCTCAGTTGATATCCCCCTCCACTGTCTTTCTTTCCTTTTTTTTTTTAATTTCTCCCCGGCCAAAGTTGCTACCCTTATTTATTCAAAAGCGTGGCTTCCTTTCTCTTGTGCCATCAAATTCCTTTTCCAAATAATTTGGGCCATCAATTGCAAATGGGCCATTTTGGGCCTCAATTTCTGCTTTCTTTCTTTTTTTTTTTTTTTTTATCTCTCAAGCCCAATTAATTCTCATCGTATATTTTTCTCGACTCTTAATTCTCCTTCAATTGACTTAATAAGTAATAGGCATGTATTTTGCATCAAAAATGCTCAATTTTCCGACGAAAATAATAAAATTATATCCTTCTCATCTCAAGTGCAATTAGTCAATTTGGTGTAAATAATGCAAGAAATCCTTTTAAATTAAGCAATTTTTTTTTTTGATCAGCCTTTTAAATTAAGCAATTAAATCACATGAATTTCTAGCAATTTTCACACTAATCACATGCATGACCTTTCAAAATTATTTTGAGTTTCTTCTTCTCTAGTCTCTGCAATGACGTCGTAATATGTGGAAGTTGAAGGTAGCGGAAGGCGACGACCCATATTTATACAGCACCAATGGCTTTGTCGGAAGACAAATTTGGACCGGAGTACGATCCCGATGCCGGAACTCCGCAAGAGCACCAAGAGTTGAACACGGCTCATCATCATTGGAAATTGAATCAGATAAAGGGGTATCGTTGCTCCGCTGATTTGTTCATGAGAATTCAGGTGATCTGCAAATTTAATTTTTTATTTCCTCAAAACTTGTCTATGTATATTTTAATTATTTCGGTTTAATCTCAATATTAAAGAATTTTGTCTAATTTTTGTTTTATATGTCATAATTAAGTCTAATTTTGGTCCCATAACAAATAATTTTTTTAAGGACCATAACTTAATTAGGGTAGGTGGCGATCGAAATGAAGACTGTAACTTTTCGGGTAAGAAAAATAAGGACCGAAACTATCAGGTTGACAATTTAAGGACCAAAACTTTTGAAAGTCACAAATTGAGGTCAAATCAGTCTGAATCAACCAAAATTGGGCCCAAATTCAGCATAAATTGATTCAATTAGCCCGAGTTAGGTGGATTAGGGCTGAAAGGATTCCGCCTCATCTAAAAGTCCGAACTTGTAGAAAGGCTGAGAATCAATCCATTTATATTATCACCCTAATACTACTCCCCCCCACTCGTGCATGGGCTGGTGTCAACTCCGTCATTGGAAGGACTGAGGAGGCCCAACGAGTGTATTTGTGAGCTAATGTTAACTCCATCATGGGGAGGCCCAACAAGTATTTAATTTAAATGGGCGGAGCTGCTTCCAGAAGGATTTGAACACAGGATTTTGCTTTGATACGATGAAAGGATTTTACCTCATCTAAGAGAGGTTGAGAATCAATCCATTTATATCATCACCCTAATAAAGGCTTACATGACCTCAATTTTTTACTTTTTAAAGTTATTGTCTTTAATTTGCCACCCTGAAAGATATGGTCCTCAATTTGCCACCCCTAAGTTACAATAAAAAAAATTACGCCCATAACTTGTGTACTGCTAAATTTTGACCCCAAATTAAAACTTCAAGTGACATAAAATGATATCGTTTTCAGTTTTTTGACAATTTTTGTGTCAAAATTGGACAAATTTTTAAAGATTAAGACTAAATTAAATTAGTAAATTTTTTGGGATCAAAATTGGACTTAGATAAATTATGGGATAAAAAGACATTTTAACTCTGATTCGCATGTTATTTTGAATTAAATAACTGCCTCAGAAAAGAGCATCCGTTTTTCTTTTTTTTTTTTCAATCAAAAGGGAAATGATTGGTCAAATATTATGTTTGATATGTATTCCTCAGCTTAAAAAGGAAAGTGGAATAGATGTGGTTAGCATACCAGCAGTTAGGGTTGGAGAAAATGAAGAAGTCAGCTACAAAAGTGCGACAATTGCTGTGAAGAAAGCGCTACGGTTAAGTCGCGCAATCCAAGCAAAAGACGGACACTGGCCGGCGGAAAATACTGGCCCTATGTTCTTCACTCCCCCTCTGGTAATTATTCACTCTGTTCCATATTAGTTAATTATGTAATACCACTAATTAATAGTTCTTATAATACTCCATTTGTCCCAAATTAATTTTCATACTAATTTGGACATACATTTCAAGAAAAATGTTATGAGTGGAATATTGAAGGGTAATTTTATAAATTTTTATTATTAAAGTAGGGTAGATGGTTGAATTAAGTGTAAAAAGTAATGACATATTGTGTAAATACATGAATATTGTGATGGTGGAGTTTAAGGAGGAGTTTCCTTTTTTGGAATGCGAAAACTAATGTGGGACAAACCAAAAAGGAAAGTGTGAAAATTGATGTGGGATGGAGGGAGTAACAATTAATAACTCTTTTACAAATAATAACATATATATTAAGGGATTTTTTTTAAGGACAGTCGTTTTAGGATGGTGGCAAAATGAGGACTGCAACTCATCGAACTGACAAACAATGACAATAACTTTCAAGAATCGTGAATTGAGGCCCAAATCAGGATTTAGGCCTGATTTGGGTTTATTGGGGTTGATTTGGCCTAATTTCACGACTTTTAAAAGTTATTATCCTTGAATTGCCAGCCCGATGAGTTACAGTCTTCATTTTATCATCCCAAGCTACTATCATTAAAAAAGGGAAAATGCAATTTTTTGTTCTTTTGACTTTTCCTTTTTTATAGTTTTCGTTCTTCTAAGTTTGAAATTTTTAAAGTCATCTACCTTACAAAAAAATCGTCATTTTGGTCCTATGACCTATTACTTCAAGTTACACATCCGGTCAAATCTGATGTGTCACTTATTTTTCATTTTATTTTATTTTTACTTCCCCAAAATATCCTATTTGGTAGAATCTTATTGGTGGACACTTATATGCATTCATTTACATTGAAATTTCATTAAAATTAATAGAAAATTAAAGAAATTAAAATCTATTTTCACAGAGCCTCATCTAGTTCCTCTTCAATCACTCTGCCCTGTTCCTCCTCCCGAACCTCTGTTCTAGTTCTTCACTAATGTCATTAATTTCCAAAACAATCAAACTAATCTTGAAAACCAGCAGCTTGCTTTTAATAATAGTAATTAAAAAAAAAAAAAAAAACCAGTACATTTTGAGAAATCTAAACTAATCCTGAAATTTCCTTGTTTATATTATTTGTTTGAATTCTGGGAAATTAATCCTGAAAGTAACAAACTAATTCACTAGCAATCACAATTTTGAAATTAAATTAAAAGAACCCATATGAAACATAGAAAAGGGGGAAAGGAGACGGTGGTGGAGGAGATGGGGGACGGGGGAAGAGGAGGGGAAGAGAGGGGTGAAATTTTTTTAAGCTTTTGAATTTGAATTTTACTATTTTTAAATTTTTGTTATTTTAATTAAGTTTTATTTAAATATGAGGAATGGACGTCCAAATAGATATTTTAAATTTAATAAAATTAAAAACAAATATCACGTGAGCAACTGATGGTTTAGTCCCCACCAAATTCATGCAACATGAGTATTTAACAATTAAAAAAATAAAAATCGTACCACTTCAAATATGATCGGATAAGTGACCTGGTGTAGCAGGTAAAAGGACTAGAATGTCGAGGACATTTTTCTAAAATCCAAAGATAAAAGGACGAAAACTAATCGGTGCATTTTCTAGTGATAAGAATTTTAAGACCAATCGTTTATCGAACCCACGAGACTAAGAGGATAATGAAGCCATCAGATTAAGCGTTGTCATAGTAATATAGAAGCTAACACGGAGATGCAAATATTTAAATGACACGAAAACAATTAAACAATAAAATAAAGCAAGCAAGTAATCTAACAAAGAGATATCAAATAAGAGAAGAGTGTTCGAGTGCAAATCACCAAAGACTCGTCAATTATAGCAACATACAATTGGGGAATCAATTACAAGGGGTGACGATAGGGGATATCTAACAAAAATTCACACACAACCGTACTTGGTAAGCCTAGGGTATGCATGATCAATTAAGCACGTAAGATTGTTAGAGGCAACACTCTAACGCCCCTCACTAATTACAAGCAATCAAATCAAGCAATTAATGTACTCAAATGTAGGTTCTAATGAAATTAACCAAGTATCCTTGTGTTAATTCAATATTGATATCAATCACACAATTAAAATCTAACACGCTAGCCAATAATTCAATTACCCAAATATCTTTGTGATAATTAATTCATCAAACAAGGGATCAAGACATAATCAAACATTTAATTCATATAAAGCACAAAAGAGTAATCAATCAACCCCACAATTGAAACACCCAATCATATTAACACCATAATTAACTCATCTAAGGGTCATTACACCCAAACACAATAAAATTTAGCCAAGCATTAATTTAAACAATAAAAGTAAATCAAAATTAGAGAAAACATAATTAAAATGATATTAAACCAATAGATTAATGAAATAAGTAGAGATGTCACCTTGTGAGAGTGTAATACACGTGATTGTATGAAATCTATATCTAGTTTGCAAGAAATTAAAGTGAAACCAAGAACACCTATTCTATGTGTGTAATGTGAGTATTTAATCTAATGAAAGAGTGTATAGAGTGTGAGGAATGTGTGGAAAATATAGTGAGAAAATCCTAAGAATTCTACACTAAGTGATGCCTTAGTCTCCTTCGTTCCTCTGTGTCGCGCTGCTTGCTGTTCTTTCTGTCTACTGTTTTCCTCCTTTTCTTCCCCTCTACTGATGCCTTTCTTTCCTTCTTTTTCATTTCCCTCTCACGGCCCCCTTTTTTTTCTTTCCTGCCCTTCTTTCTAATTCCCTTAAGTCGCCCAATCTTAATTTCAAAAAGCGTGCTTCTTCTATTTCTTTTTTTTTTTTTCCTACTGCTGCGCCCCTTGCTGCCTTTTCTTTCCCATTGCTTTTTCATTTTTTGAATACGTGCCCTCCTTGTTTTTCTGGCCATGACAATTGCAAATGGGCCCAATTAATTAAATGTAAATGGGCTTTCAACTTTTGGTTAATAATTTGGGCCTCAAATCATTTTCCTTCTTCTTCTCGTAATTTGTCTCGTCTCTTGAATTCTCCTTTAATTGACTTCACAAAATTTTGCTCTCAATAATGCTCAATTTTCCTACAAAAAAAAGCAAAACAATACCCTTCTCATCTCAAGTGCAATTAGTCAATTTAGTGTAAATAATGCAAGAAATCCTATTAAATTAAGCAAATAAATCACATGAATTTCTAGCAATTTTCACACTAATCACTAAAGATATATCTAACAAAGAGCAAAATGTAGTGTTTTGAAAGAGTTTTTTCTTGACATTGTACACGTTAAATATGCTACTACCGCAACACTGTAGAAATAAATGTGTTGTTTTATACAATATGGGGGGTCAAGGGTACGATGGAGCGAACAATATGGGTGGCGTATGGAATGGATTACAAGCCCCCCTCCCCCCCTTTTTTTGAGATTGTCCTTATGCATTTCATGCTCATTGTTTTGCACATCAATTGCAATTAGCATGAGTTGTTGTAGGTGGAAAAAGTACGACTAGTTTATTGTTTCTTTTCAAACTTAAATAAGAGTGTAAATATCTTTGGTGCTTCTCCTAAGTGTTATACTGAACCACGATCCACTCAAGCTATTAAACTGCAGGTAATCAAATGTGCAGTCTGCATCGTCCGGGAGAAACTGGGTGGAGTTCTCATTTTTATTCCACATGTAGTTTGATTGATATGTGTGGTGCGGTAATTACTGGACTTCAGTATATGTTAGCATGAGAGTTCTTCATACGATACAAATTGTGAAGCTTACGGTTGTCGGATGGTATGAATTGTTTTTATTCATCGTACACTTGATGAATAATCTTGGTACTTTCAGATATGCTTTGTCGATCTTTGCAGCAAAAGTTTCTTTATATCTTGAATGCAATGGATCTTTTCTTAAGCACTAAAGGTTTAATTCAATTGCTGAGGGATGATGGTTTTGACTGTCTTCTAACACAGGTGGAGTCAGATTGTAGAGAACATCACATTGAAATACCAAATATGTATGATTTCTATGAAATAGGTACAAGACGTTCGTGTCAACAAATTAACTATCACGTTTGAGCACCATTACCGAGTTGATGTCTTTAACAATGCGATAGATACTCAGTTGGTTGAAATCAATAGTAGATTCAAAGATGAGATGATGGAACGTTTTAAGTTTATTGTTGTCTTGAATCCCAAAGACAACTTCAGGTTGTTTAATGAAGATCGCTGACAAATTTTATCTTGATGATTTTACTAATTAAAAAATGATCCACTTGAGACTTCAATTGCAGCATTACAAATTTGATATGACTCTGTTAAGTTTTCAGAGTTTGTCAACAATTTATGAACTATGCCAAAAGTTAGTCTAGACAAACAAGACACATACGTATGATTTGTTTACGAGGTTGATTCACCTTATTTCGACACTTCTTGTTACCACTGCGATGACTAAACGAGCATTTTCAGCTATTAAGTATGTTAAGAGTGTTCTTTGAAACAAAATGGAGAGTGATATTTTGATCCTGGCTCTGCCTTGCTCTTGTGTGACAGTTTCTTAATCACACACGGATGGTCAACATCTTCAACGTCTTCGATAAGGGAATCTCGAGGATATAGCTATTGATAATCGAGTTAAAATTTAATTTTGTTCCATAACTTTAAACTTTATCGCAAAATGTCCCAAGAAAATTAGAAATTTTAATTTCGTCCTGTTAGATCAAGTAAAGTTTTGATGAGTTAAAAGATCAATCCAGATGAGCAGACAACGTTGAAAAACAGCTAAGATCAGAGTTCAGTACTAAGCTGATCAGACTAGGTCAAGGACTGATTAAGTCAGCTGGAGATCAGAGGTTGCAAGTCATCTGGAGATAAGCTCAAGTCTAGTCATCTGTAGGAGCCAATTATGAAGAGCTCAGACGAGGTCAAGACAAGCTGAGTAGAATAAGAAAAACAAGTCTTCACCAAGTCAGCTGCAGACGAGTAGAAGAAATCAGCTGAGGTCAAGAGCAGTTTTCAAGATTAAGTTAGTTGAGCAGTTTTCAGTTTGTTAGAACTGACTAACAAACTAACTGTCTTTTCAGACTTATAAATAGGACTAGATTTTATTTTTCAATATACTTATGCAAGTTTGATTCTTCACACTATTCACTATTCAGTTTTCAATCTCAATTCACAAAGTATATACAAAAGAGTTTTCAAAAGTTTCAAGTGTTTATAAAACACTTCTCCTGTAATCTTCAAAATCCTTTATTCACTATAATTCTTAGATTCATTAGAAGGAGTTAGGAGTACTTTGAAGACTTGAAGAAAAGTTGTAAGTTGTAAGCTGTGAAGTAAGAAAGTAGTAAGCAGGTCCCTTCTTCAAGTTGGAGAAGGAGAGTGGATGTAGGATTGTTATAATTCGAACCACTATAAAATCTGGTGTTCTTTACTGCTTTTGTTTACTTATCTGTTCAATTTCCAATTTATTGTTCAAAGATTAATCTCAGAATCAAAGTTAAAATCTGAATATCAGTTTGCTTTTGATCTTAATAAAGTTGAGTTTAATATTGAATTCCGCTGTGTACATCTGGTACTTTGAATATATTTTAAGAGATTTGAAAAATCGACAAAATCTATTCGATCCCCCCTTCTAGATTTTGTCCTAGAAGGTTAACTCAAAGTCTCTTAATCAACTCAACAAATCGGGACCAACACGTCCCATAACTCTGTAATTGTTCGAATTTGGTCTTTTCTTTGCCGGATATTGCACTTTTTGTCCCATAATTTTAAATATTTTCGCAAAAGGTCCCAAAAATATGTATCAATACGATGTCAATTATAGAATTTCAGTGATTTTTGGACAGAAATCAGACCATTTAATGAATTATGGGACAAAACTTAAAATTTTAAATTTTTTGGGACCTTTTACGGAAATGTCCGAAATTATGGAACCAAATTGAATTTTAACTTATTGATAATCTTCTAAAAAGACTCCGATTTGATATAAATATTGTTTTGCTGAAAACATCTTAGCAAAACAAAGACATTCAGTTCATAATTTCATAAATAGGTTAGTGGCCACCATCTCTCTTGAATACGTCAATAAGAGTGGGGTTCAATGCACACAATTTTTGGTCAAAAAAATAACTAATGAATTTACTTTTTTGTACTTCACTTTTTCTATTACTTAATTATATTTTTTATTATTCCGAAGGTTCACACAATAATGGAGGGATCCATCACGAATGCAATTACTGGTTGCATACAATTACAAATATTATTTACTTCGTTCCGGTGTAAGTTACCCATTTTTTTTATTTTGGTCTGTCACACTATAAGTTACTAATTTTATTTTTGGCAATTGATCGTCATATTTTAGTGATAGGAATTTGCGACCAAAGTTATATCGAACCCAACGGACTAGGAATGAAGTGAAGCCATGAAATTGCACGTTTTCTAGAATTATAGCGGCTAGTCAAGATTGCAAAATTAAAGCAAAAAGATAACAACATAATTCCAACAAGAAATTAAACAAAACACCAAGCAACAAGCACCAAGGATGAGATAGTAGTACTCGGGTGCAAATCACCAAAGACTCGTCAATTTAGGATCATCAACAATCAAGTGTTCATTCTAAGAGGGATCATAGGGATAACCAACAAATAATTCAAATAAAACCGTACTTGATAAGCCTAGGTTCTAAATGATCGATTAAGCACGTAGGAATGTAAGAGACGGCACTCTCACCCCCTCACTAATTACAAGCAACAACAAGTAATCAATGTGCCTTAATGAGGTTCTAATTAATCAACCAAGTATCCTTGTGTTAACCAAATATCCACTTCAATCACTTAAGCAAACCTAACACCTATGCATCAATTCAATCAACCAAGTATCCTTGCATTAATTAAATCAATAGACACAAGATCAAAGCTCACCTTAGCAATTAAATCATACAAAGCATCATTAAGAAAATTAATCACCTCAACAAATGAACACCCAATCATCAATTCACCAAAATCAACTCATCAAGGGATCATTACACCCAAGCACATATGAAATTTAGTCAATCATGGCTAATTGAAAGAAACCCATAAAAATTAAGAAAATAAAAGGAGAAGAGACCATGATAATTGAGAAATAAACCATAAAAATAAAGAGATTAAAGATGGGTATCACCTTGAATGTGTTGATACACTTGATTTAATTTAAATCTATCTCTAAATTGCAAGAAATTAAAAAGAAATGAAGAACACCTACTACTATGTGTGAGTATGTGTGATTCTAAGTCTAATGTGTGTAGAAGTGTGAATGTCTATTCTGCGTGTAATGTATCCTATCTATATATCCTTCCTCCAATTTTTTTAAGCTGAATATATTCCCTCTTCACGCTGAATGTTCCCATCCCTTTCTTCTCCACGTGTAAGCGTCCCATTGGCCAAGAGAAAGAAACACTTTGCAGGAAAAAAAACGTGAACGCGACTTTTGCTGCAGCAGATGTGCCTCCTTGAATCGACTTGGATCTTAGGTGACTCGGGCGAGTCACTTCTGTGATGCCCGAGTCGCTCCCCTTCGGCAAACATGTGACTCGACTTGGACAGATGTGACTCGGGCGAGTCACTTTTGGTTGCCCGAGTCACCTTGCTTCGTAAATCCTCCGACTCGGCATGGCTGTTACTGACTCGGGCGAGTCACTTCCCTTCGTAAATAATCTGACCCGAGTGGCTGCGAGATCGACGCCGGAAAGTAGACGGCGGCGCTGGATGGTGGCTGGAGGCGCTTTGGAATGGCGATGGACGACGAAGGTTGTGTTGGTTTTGTTGATTGTTGCCGTTGGTGGTTGATGCGATGGTCGGCGGAGGCTGGGCGGCGTCTGGGCACGCCAGATTCGTGGTGGTTGTTGCTGGGTTTGGTGGTTGAATGGATTTTGGAGTTGCAGAGAGAGGCGTGATTTGGTGAGAACGACGATGGGTGTACTTATCTAAATCGTGGGTGTATTTCCAAATCCGAAGGGTGCATGCGATTCTGGGAGTAACAGTTTGTTTTTCGCAGTCTCCTTCGTTCGACCGTATCTCCTTCATAGGAACTCTGAAAGACCTCATTCTTTTTGCGTTGCGACCGTCTCTCGACCCTCTTTCTAACCATATAATGATCCCTTTGATTTGAAGACGTTAACAGATATCAATTTGCATTCAAAGTTGGCCTAAAATCTGCAATATCAACTTAAAAACACCAAATCAAATAATCAAATGCAATTAGTCAATTAAATGTGAATTAACATGAAAATGATATCAAATTGAGAAAATTAAGCACACAATAATCATACAATTTTCACACTAATCAGCAATAACCCACTAAATTTATATCCCTAGACTGTTCTATTATTTACACATATACCACTCATTTATCCTTGCTTTTATCTAAATCTCTTATTTTTTTTTTTCTCCCCATCACATCATTTGTACTATATCTATATTATGTTACCTTACCTTAATCTTTGTGCTCAAAAGAAACGAGTAACTTATAACGGGACGGAGGGAATAATGCAATAGTTCTATAACACCCATTAGATATCATTTATAATTAGGGTAAATTTTATTTTTCGTCCCAAGAGAATGCACTACAAAAAAACTGTGAAATATCGACGGACCAAATTCCATCACAAATACCGATAAAATACCGACAAAATACCTTGGGAATTTCAAATTTCAGATTTACCTACAAAATTTTGAATTTTTTATAAACGGTGTTTTTCGATAAACATTCGTCCGTAAATACCGGTTTTACCGACGGAAATCTGTTGGTAAGTCCGTCGGTAAATGACTACTTTTTGTAGTGATGAATGGTTTGCAAAATGATTCTTTTTTTGACACTTTTGGTCCCATAATTTTTTTCGATATTTTTGGTCCCAAGAAAACTGCAGTTTTGATCCCAAGAGAATGATAAATTGTGGTATTGGTCCCAAAAGAATGAGATAAAATCGTAATTTAGGTCCTAAAAAATAATGATTGGACTATTTTTGCAAAATAAAACACCAAAAAAGAATGTGAGATTAAAGTTGTCATTGAAAAATTCTCAAAGGACCAAATATGCAATTTTCCCTTTATAATTAACTCACTTTAAAAACTGTTATTTAAGAACATTAAAGTAATTAAATTAAAGATCCTAGGACATCTCTTCTTGCACATGTATACTGTTATTTAAGAACATTAAAGTAATTAAATTAAAGATCCTAGGACATCTCTTCTTGCACATGTTTAATAAGTGCTGAATCTACATCTCAATAGCTGAATCTACATGTTTATTAAGGCTGAACATGTTACATGTATAGATAATTAAAGCTGAACATGTATCGCTTTTCTCTTTAAGTCTTTGCCACTTAAAAATCTTGAACACGTCACGTCACTCGTGTCTAACACATGCCAAATTAAAATAAAATACACTAAATTATTAAAAAAAAAATTAATATATTCAGAAATTTACAAGTTATTTTTAAAAGTTATAAATAATATTAAAATTTTAAATGTACAAAAAGAATTAAAAAATAAAAAATAAATCATAAAATACCCTAAAATTTTCAAAATGTATTTAAAACATGTATAACTATTTTAAGATTTAAAACAATAAATAACGGAATTCAAAATTTTATTATTAATTTTTATATATAAATTTCCTTTCAATAATTGAAGAATATTAGTGAATACAATATAGAAATATATTTCAATTTTATTTAAATATTTTTTATGTTTAATTATTATTATTTCAGAAGTTACAATTAATTATTAAAACAGGTCTTCGAGAATTTTAGGATTTAAGTGATAATTATTAAAAAAATATGAACATATGAACATTTATCAGTTGTTAAATGAATCAACATGAATCAACATGAATCAGATGATAAACAGATATGAAATCAAATCAAACGTCTATAAAAAATAAATGATTATGAATATTTATAAAAATCAACAAATATTTTAAACAAATAGAAGAATAGTTGAGATTAAAGTCAAAAGATAAATAGTTGAGATTAATTTTTTAAAAATAAAATGAATGGGATTAAAAATTGACTTTGTCATGTCACGATGCATAGATTTAGGCAAAAATTTGTGTGAACCGAGTGCATATTATAAACTCTATTTTTACTATCACTGTCATTCACATGTATTATCACTGTCACAATTACTTATAATAGTGCATGTGCATGACAGTGATAGTGCATGTGTATGACAGTGATAATAAAAATAGACAGTGATAATAGAGTTCCTGGTATGCACCCGGTTTACACAAGTGTTACCCATATATTTATTTTTTTAAGAAATATAGATATATAGATATTTAAAGAAAAGCAGCCCCCCCCCCTTCAACCCACGACTCCTTATTAAAAGGCACGTTTTTCATATATCAATAGCCAATCAATTGTGGGCACAACTAATTAATGCTGAATGTCATCTCTTAGATCTTGTGTTTAATTTTCGTAGACGTTGCCCCTTAAAAATTCTGTCAATCGTGTCTAGCTAACACTACTTGCCAAATAATTAAATTTTTAAAAATATTAATGTATTATGAAATTTACTAGTTAATTTTTATAAATTATAAATAATATTATAATTTTAAAGAGACAATGAGAATTAAAAAATCGAAAACAATAAATAAAAATCATAAAATACCCTAAAATCTAAAAATATATTTAAAGCATGCAAAACTATAAGATAAAAAATAACAGAATTCAACATTTTATTTAAATTTTTATATTTTAATTTCCCTTCAATAATTGAAGAATATTAGTGAATAAAATCTAGAAATATATTTCAATTTTATTTAAATATTTTTTATTTATAATTATTATTCTTTAACATAATTAGTTACTCCCTCTGTCCCAATAAAACTTTTCACTGTCTTTTTTAGTCCATCCCAATAAAAAAAATTTATTTCCATTTTTTGTATTCCCAACAATATATTTAATATCGCCACTATCCACCCTCCAAAATACTTCATTCACACCCCATTTACTAAACACACCCCATTAAAATGTAGAAGTTAAATAATATTACTAAACACACCTCATTTTATCACAATTCTACCCTTCCTCCCTCAAAACACAAAATTCAGTTTGAGTATCACTAACTACACCCCAAAACTCTCTATACACACCCCAATAAAATTTAAAAATTAAATAAAAAAATTCAACTAATTCTTTAAAAAACTTAAATTAAAAAAAAAAAAAACAAAAAAATATTCAAAAAAATTAATTAAATCTATAAAATTTGAGAAATATTTAACAAATCAACTAAATTTCAAAAAAAAATAATTAAATTAAAAAGTAAATAAATTTTTATTTTTCTTTAGCTTTGATTTTTTTGAATTAATTATTTAGAAGATTTGATTGATTTTTTAAAATATTGAATAAATTTGTTTAGTTTCTCAAAATTTTTTAGATTTTTATTGTTAATTGGAGTTTATTTTTAATTTTAATTGATATTTATTTAATTGTTTTTCATATTTTATTTATTTTTAATTATTTTTTAAATTTATTTATTTTGGAAGATATAGTTCATTTTTTAATAATAATGTTCACATTTTATTTAACTTTCTCAGATTTTATTATTATTATTTAATTAATTTTTTAAATTTAATTATTTTAAAAGATTTTGTTGATTTTTTTAAATATTTTTCAAATTTTGATTAAATTTTTTTAGAATTTTAAATAATTTTTTAATGGGTATTTTTTTTTTAATAAAAAAATGCCATATCACCTTGGTGGCCTGTTGTTGCCGGTAAAACTACGTAATTTTGAAACTTTTTAAACATAAATGACTAATTTCAAAATTATGAACTTAGAGGGCAAAAATAAAAATTAACAAATATAAAGAACATTTATATTTTTATAAGGGTAAGTTAGTCATTTTATTTAAATCTATTTTTATATACAA
The DNA here is from genome assembly GCA_030762865.1 of Paraleonurus japonicus. NCBI lineage: Eukaryota > Viridiplantae > Streptophyta > Magnoliopsida > Lamiales > Lamiaceae > Paraleonurus > Paraleonurus japonicus. Next base: position 34,895,692 of record CM061059.1, on the reverse strand, counting down.
ATATTATGGGGTGTGTTTAGAGGATTTTGGTGTTTGAGTAGTAATACTCTATATTTAATGCACTTACACCTTTTCATTTCACCTTTTTATCTCTCTCCATCACACAGTGGCGGATCCAAAAATTTAAATTTGGGGATACGAAAAGCAATTAACAAATTTATTACTTAAAAAGTCATACAACTCAATGTAAATTAAATAAAAAAAATATATACATAACATTCAAATTAAATTACAATTAAACTAAGTCTGTCGTATCTATATATTTTAAGGCAAAGCGTGATATTATCATAAATAATTTTTAGAAACAAATTATTCTTAATAAAATAATACTATACAATCAAAATGACAAATCATAACAAAATAATATCAATAAAATTAATTTAACATACATATAACATTTTATAACAGACAAGTTCATATCACGTTTTTGAATAAATTAATCCAACAATCAAACCAATAATACATATGTTTTTTAATATTTAAACTACTACTAATTAATTAATAAAAAAATAAAGAATATAGAAAATAGAGAGGCCTTTACAAATTGTTGGAAGGAAATGTTTATTTTTAAATTTTATAATAAATAAAGAAAGATGAGAAAGAGTAAAGAATTGTTGAAAGTGATTTTATTTTCATAGTTTTAATTTATTTAATAAAGAAATGTTGTCAATGAGGGTTGAACTTGGGGTTCATGAAATATAAAAATTGAACAACATCATTAGGCTAAAACATACAATATAAATACTTTACATAGTTGAATATATTTTAATTTGGGAATGCAGTTGTACCCCCATGTATCATGCTGCATCCGTTACTGCTATCACATCACTTATATTATACTATTATTTTACTACAATTCCTTAAATATTTTGCCAAAAGGCAATGGAAACCTTTCACTAGGACGGGAAGGAGTACAAATTATTAAAATAGGTCTTTGAGAATTTTTGGATATAAGTGATAATTATTAAAAAAATTAATCAATCAGTAAGGAGGATAAAAGAAAACCTTTTTAGTAATTAGTGTTAAAGAATAAATTAATAAGTGAGTAAATGTATATGATCTAATCTATATAATTTAAATCATCACTCTTTATTTAATTGCAATCTAATTTAGATCTTTGAATAATTACAAATAAATCACCATTCTTAAATGTTGTTGTAAATTAGTTGTTCGAATAGCCTTCTTTGTGCACTTAAAATGTTATTTCATTATATATATATATATATATATATATATATAGTTTAGATTAAACGTTGCCGGTTAGTGGTTGCTGGCCGACAGACTAACTAATTTACAACAACATTTAAAGGTAATGATTTATTTGCAATTATCCTAAATTTTATATTATATAGCAATTAAAGAAAGTGGGACGATTGAATAAGGAATGTGTGCAAAAGGAAATGGGATGTACGGAGTAATATTTTTGTAAATGTGTGAATATAATGAGTGTTAAATTTCATAAGATTTTTTTTTTTTTAACGTACAAACTTTTATGGAATGTTTTAATTAGAAAATTATGAAATTTTTTATTGAACGCGGAGTATCACTTTCAAAGCTTCAATGCATAGTTTGGTTTTCAATAAGATAAACGTGGGCTGCTAACTTTTTAGTGATTTGTCACATCTTGTGCTATAATTAAACTACTGGAAATAAAACAATATATGTCTGCCCGTTTGCTATGCTGCGCCTGCGTTTATTGATTTGTCACATCATTTTCCTAAAATTAAAATAAGGGGCACTTGTTACGAGATCTTCAATGGGAATGAGAATGAAATTAACTTTTCCTCCTATGCCCCCAAATTTATTGGAGGGAGGAATGTCTCCATGTTGGTTACATCATTGATGTTGTGCTCCAATTTTGGAAAAAATGAGACAAAAGAAGCTTGTTATTGGTGGTGGAGGGGAATGATTGAGGAGAATTGATTGTAGATGGGGAAAAAGTTAATCATAATGGGTAATGATTACCTTATTTAGGAGGAAAAATAATGTCATTCACCATCTTTTATTCTTATTAAACACCACAATTGCCTTATATTAATCCTCGTTCCCATTGCTATTGAAGAATTTCCAACCAAACGCCCCCTAATATTTGTTTCATTACAAATTATACATTTTATTTTTTGCAACTACCTATTAAATTTATATCTCTATATAAACTCTGTAAATGTATTTTTGGGTATTTCTTATACCCACAATTTTCTTTAATAAATTTATTTTACCGACCAAAAAAAAAATTATATTCCTATATTATTTTATTATTTACATATATATGTCACTCATTTACCCTTACTTTTATCTAAACTTTTACTTTTTCTTCTCTCTGCATCACATCATTTGTATTATATCTATATAATATAACCTTACATTAATATTTGTGCCCAAAATAAACGGGTAACTTATATCCAAAATTATCGTAAATTTTATGTTATATAGCAATTAAACGAAAGGTAGCATTTACTTTGCAATTAAACCAAATTATTTATCAACTATTGATTAGGGAGAATTTTTGCATGTTTTTAATGTGGATTAATTGCTTATTCTTGTATATTTTATGTGCTTTATCACCCTTATTCTTATATTTGTGAAGCTTTACGGTTGTGGAAGGTTTTTGTCGGTTTTGTAGATTTTCAATCATTTATATGGCACGAATCAACCTTCCATCAAAACCGAGCGGGTTCTAGTTGATTGATAAGGTGAAGAACCTATCCCATCGAGTGAAAATCAGAAAGACACGAAGTTGAGGATCGAAACACAAGTGGAATCATCGAAATTGGAGTTCGTTTGCACAGTCTCGAGCTTGTCTCGAGTCAGGTCTCGAGCTGTGGTTCGAGTCGAGACAACCATGTGGTTCGAGTCGAGACATAATAGGATTTACGTGAGCAAGCTTCCACATCTCGAGCTCATCTCAACCCCTGTCTCGAGTGGTGTCTCGAGTCGAGATAGCTAGTTCAGCTCGAGACAAGTAGAGCAGGCTACGGCTTTATGGTATCACACATCTCGACTTGAGTCAGAGCATGTCTCGAGTCGAGACAGACTTCTCGGAGCAGATTTTGCAGATTTTAAAATTTCAAAGGACTCCCCTGCAATTTAGGCCTTTGCACTCGAGACCCCTGCTATAAATACTCATTTCTCTGAATTGAAGGCAGCATATTCCATTTGGGAACTCATTCCACACTTAGAATTAATTTAGCTTGGATTAGAACTTTAGAATTCAATTCCCCTTTCTCTTGTATTTCAAATTCTTAGATAATTTGTCTTTAATTTCCATAGATTGAGCTAGCCCATAGATTTAATTGGTGTAATCTCTACTATCAAGCAAGGATCAAGCTATTGTTGGGATCAATTCATAGTTTATTCAATTCATTTGAGGTGATATTCTTCCTTTTAATTGCTTTTATTAATTTTGCAATGGGTATTGATCTCTTCTCCCTCATTTCTATTTTATTGATCAAATTAGCCATGGGCTAATCCTCTTGATTGCTTGGGTGTTGGAATTATACATGAATTTAGTGTTGATCATGAATTGATCACTTTGATTGGCATGTAATTGTGGCTTTGATGCTTCTACTATTGGGCTTTGTGTTGATCTCATGATTGATTGATTTCATTAGCTTGATTCATTGAATTTGTATGTTGCAACGAGAGTTGGATGTGCTTAGGAGAGGATTAAGTGAACTTATCGTTTGATTGTGATGATTTTGATCGTAATTGATTGCACCGAGAGGTGGGTTGGTTGCTAGATCACCCATAGTGGACATTGCATGATTAGGCGTGTAGTGAAGAGACGACCCTAAACATTAGTACCCGTTGTGAAAGTGTTTAGGAGTTAGACAGTCCTTGGTGCTCGTTCGTTAGAATTTACGTGATCGCTCTTAGCTTTGCCCGTTACATCGCCTTGATTGGTGATTGATTTGTGAGATACCCAATGGATTGTAGAAGGAAAACACACAAGCGATCGTTTCACACCACTTGCACTGGTTTAGAGTTTTAATTGCTTTCGTTGTTTTAATTTGTTTGCTCTTGTTTGACTTTTTGTTGATTAAAGTGTTAGCACCCTGTTTAGCCACTATAATTCTTTGGCAACGCATGTTTTTTAGGCTCCATTATTCTCCTAGTCTCTAGGGTTCGATAATTTGTTTGGTCGTAAATATTTAGTGCTAAAATACAAGCGATCAAAATGGCACCGTTGCCGGGGACTAGTTGAGGACATTTAGGTGGAACTTGAATTCTAGTTGAGTGGATTTACTAGTGGCATTTATTTTTCTTGTTTTCTTGTTTTTGTTTGAGAATTTGATACTTGGTTTCTTTTGGTAGGTGCATAATCGAACTTTGAAAATTGATAACGAAGCTCCACCAAGAAGAAGGAATCGGGGAAGGAACCGAAGGGCTCTTGATAGAGAAATGGAAGGGGATCCACCCCCACATAGAGAGGGGCTTGCTAATGAAGGAGGGGAAGGGGAGATAAATATTCAAGGCATTCATGTAGAGTTGAGGGGTGTTCAACCTCAATAAAGGGAAGAGATGGTGCCTCAAAATCAACCAAATCCCCAAAATCCTTACCCTTACCCTTACCCCTATCCATATCCCTATCCACCACCTCCACTTCAAGGACAGAATCCATATCCACACCCACCTCCATATCCACCATATCCTCCATATTATGACCAAAATTATATTGCTCCATACAACCCACCACCACCCTTGCCTAATAATCAACCTCCAAAAAACCCATAAAATCCCCCACCTCAAAGGGAAGGAAGGCCAATTCGTGCCTATTTCGAGCCCCAACTTCAGGAGTATTATGACGGTTTAGCTAGGCCAAATATCCAAGCTAACAATTTTGAAATCGCACCATCCATGATCAAGCTTCTAATGGAGAATCAATTTGAGGGAAGGGATGGGATAGATGATCCTCACAAGCACTTGGATAGATTTTTGGAGCTAGCGGATACTATGAAGTACAATGGTGTCTCCGAAGATGCTAAAAAGTTGCGGTTGTTCGCATTTACTCTTACGGAAAAGGCATGGCTTAGCAAAACCTTACCGCCGGGGAGCGTGCGTACGTGGGAGAAGGTGAGTCAGAAATTCTTACTTAAGTTCTATCCTCCTTCTCGAACCGTCCAAGCAAGAAATGAAATTGCCAATTTTAAGCAAAAGCCCAAGAAGAGCATCAAGGATGCGTGGGAACGTTTCAACAACTTGTTGATTTCGTGTTCCCAACACGGGTTCCCGGAGGATCAAACCATATGCTTCTTTTATTGTGGAGTAGATGAAGCATCTCAACTCCATTTGAATGCTTGTGCTAAGGGTGACTTCTTGTTCTTAACTTCACAAGAGGCTATTGAGATTTTAGATGGAGTAGCCAATAATGCTTCCCAATGGAACACCAACCAAGACCCTAATCAAAGGATAGCTAATGTGGAGCAAGGGGACTTGATGAAGTCAATGATGATGACTCTAATTGATAAGGTGAGCTCACTCACCGCCAATCAACAAAGAGATGTCCCTCCTCCTCCAATGATGCAAGAAGGGCATGTCCTTAACCAAGTTGGGACATGTGAAGATGTGAAGTATATGGGTAGACAACCTCAATATGTTAACAAGGCTACCAAAGAGGAAAGCAATTCACCCAAGGTCAATTCCGACCACCCTATCAACGAGGAGGCCCATCTTCTTTCCAACAAGGAGGACAATTCACTCAAGATAACAATGCCTATAACTCAAATTTTCGTAAGAATGAAAATTTTTCTTATGCCAATCCTAAGGCCGCCGTGCAATTCGCACCCGGATTTGATCCGGGAGCTAAACTGCCTAATGGAGAGGGGAAGCCTTCGACGGATGAGTTGTTAAACTTGTTGATCGAGAAGACGGAAGAGAAAGATGTTAAGTTCGAGGCAAGATTTGATAAGATGGAAGCAAGGCTTGATAAGATGGAAGGCTTGTTTGGGAGCCAAATTGCCCAACATGGAAACCAACTTAAGACTCTTGAATTCCAAATTGGTCAATTAGCTAATACTTTGGGGAATTTGCAAAATAAGGAGAGGTTTCCTTCAAATACCGAGGTGAACCCAAGAGAGTAAATGCAAGGGAATTCTATTGAGAAGTGGTACCAAGTACGATGGACCATCAATGACAAGAGATGGGGAGTTTGAAAGTGGTGATTCTTATGAGAAGAAAGAGGATGAAGAAGAGGGTGGTCAAGATGAGGAAAATGAGTTTGACAGAATCATTGAAGATGAGGAGGAAAAGGGGATGATGAAGGAGGAAAAAGTGCTTGAAAAAGGTGAATGTTCAACTCGAATTCCTAAGTGGAAGTTGGCAAAGAAGTTGAGAAAGAAAGAAGAGCATGTACCTTGTGATCGATGGGGAGTGCCCAAGACACCAATCCCACCTCCCTTCCCAAGAAGGTATATGAAGCAAAAGATGGAGGAAAGGTTTGCTAAATTCTTAGTGATCTTCAAAAAGATTCATATTAATATACCTTTTGCCGATGCCTTGGAACAAATGCCACATTACATGAAGTTCCTCAAAGATGCTATTTCCAAGAAGAAGAGGCTTCAAGAGCATGAAACGGTGAGTTTGACGGAGGAGTGTAGCGTCTTGCTTCAAAGGAATGTGCTGCAAAAGCTCAAAGATCCGGGGAGTTTCACCATTCCTTGTGAAATTGGTGGAAGTGATACAATGTGGGCATTATGTGATCTCGAAGCAAGCATAAACCTTATGCCTTACTCTATCTACCAAAGGCTTGATCTCGGTGATATTAATAAGGTCTCCATGACACTCCAGTTCGCCGATCGATCGATTAAGAGGCCTAGAGGAGTGGTTGAGGACGTGCTTGTGAAAGTGGATCATTTAATATTTCCGTTGGACTTTGTGATATTAGATATGGAAGAAGATCAAGATGTGCCTCTCATTTTGGGAAGACCGTTTCTTGCAACGGGTGAGGCCATGATCAATGTGAAAGATGGAGAGCTTAAATTATGCTTCAACAACGAGGAAATCAAGTTTTCTATCTACAAGACATTGGAGAAGAATGACCATGTGAAGAGTTGTAGCTTTGTTAGCTTGATTACGGGGGTCATCCAAGATGAATGGGAAGATTTCTCAAACACTTCTTTGTCTCTTGATTCATATTCTTTCTTAAATAGAAATTTGCATTCATTGCCTATAAGTGAGTTTAATGAATTTTCTTTCCATATTTCTAATGATTGTAGGGATAAAGTTGATGAGGGAATGAAGGCTTGTGATCAATGGAAAGGGAAGCCTAAATTTCTACCCTTGAAGATAGAAGGAGAAGAAATGCATAAGTTGGAGGAAAAGAAGGACAAGCTCAAGCCTCTACCCAATCACCTTCGGCATGTTTATCTAGATGAAGAAATCCCGTGATTATCTCTTCTACTTTAAGTGCTAGTGAGCTTGAAAAATTGTTGCATGTGCTAGCTAGGAAAAAGTGTTTTAGGTTGGTGCATTGATGATTTGGAAAGGATTAACCCATCGATTTGTATGCATAAAATAAGGGTAGAAGAGGGTAGTAAGGATATAGTACAACCTCAAAGGCGGGTAAACCCTTTAATTCAAGAGGCGATTAAAAAAAAGGTGATTAAATTTCTTGATTCCGGTATGATTTTTCCCATAAGTGATAGCCTGTGGGTATCTCCATTACATGTGGTTAGTAAGAAGAGAAGGATGACGGTGATTACCACAGACTCCAACGAGGTCATTGCTACACGGGTAGCGACCGGTTGGAGAGTTTGTGTAGATTATAGAGAGTTGAATAAGGCTACTTGCAAAGACCACTTTCCCCTCCCCTTCATGGATCAAATGTTGGATCGTGTTAGTGGACATGCATTTTATTGCTTTCTCGATGGTTATTCAGGGTACAATCAAATCATCATGATTGCCCCTGAAGACCAAGAGAAGACTACATTTACATGTGTTTATGGAACGTTTGCGTGGAGGCGTATGCCATTTGGGTTGTGTAACGCTCCCGCAACGTTTCAACTTTGCATGATGTCTATCTTTCATGATATGATTGAAAATGTGATGGAGGTATTTATGGATGATTTTTTAGTGTTTGATAGTTCTTATGATGTGTGTTTAGCTAATCTTGTGAGTGTACTTAAAAGGTGCCAAGAAATTAACCTTGTCCTAAATTGGGAAAAATGTCATTTCATGGTAAGGGATGGGATAGTTCTTGGCCATCATGTGTCTCATGCAGGAATACAGGTGGATCGAGCAAAGGTTGTGGCCATTGAGAAGCTCCCTCCACCCACAAACATCAAGGGAATCCGATCCTTCCTTGGACATGCCGGGTTTTATAGGAGATTTATAAAGGATTTTTCTAAACTCTCTAAACCTCTTTCACATTTGCTTGAGAAAGATGTTCCATTCAAATTTAATGATGAGTGCTTGTTTGCTTTCAGGGCTTTGAAAGAGGCGTTGATTTCTACACCTATCTTGGTGGCACCAAATTGGGAGGAGCCTTTTGTGGTGATGTGTGATGCTAGTGATTGAGTCATGGGTGTTAGTTTTGGGACAAGTGAGGGAGAAGAAGTTTCGAGCCATTTACTATGCTTCCAAGACATTCAACTCTACCCAACTCAATTACACCACTACGGCAAAGAACTTTTAGCGGTGGTATATGCGGTAGATAAATTTTGACCCTACCTAGTAAGTGCGAAAACCACCGTTTACACCGACCATGCGGCCATAAGGTACTTGATGGCGAAGAAAGACTATAAGACAAGACTAATCCGATGGATTCTACTCCTACAAGAATTTGACTTGGACATCAAGGATAAGAAAGGGAGTGAGAATGTAATCGCCGATCATTTATCACGATTGGAGCATGATGATGGTTATGAAGAGGAGAAGGGTGAAGTGAAAGAAGAGTTCCCGGATGAGCACTTATTTGCTATCAAGATCAAGGATGATGGAGAAGAAGGGTCTTGGTATGCGGAATATGCTAACTATCTTGTGGTAGGAATGTTGCCCTATGATTTGAGTTGATATGAAAGAAAGAAATTCTTGAAGGATGTGAAGGATTACTTTTGGGATAATCCCTTCTTGTACAAGAAAGGGGTGGATTCGATCATAAGAAGATGTGTGTCAAATGAAGAATGGGAGAGTATCATGTTCCATTGTCATTCCTCACCTTGTGGGGGCCATTATGGAGGTAAGAAAATGGCTTTGAAAGTGCTTCAATGCGGATTTTATTGGCCATGCCTTTTCAAGAGTTGCAATGAGTTCGTGAAAAATTGTGACAAGTGTCAAAGGAGTGGTAATATATCAAAGAGAGATGAAATGCCTTTGAATAATATCATTAAAGTTGAGGTATTTGATACATGGGGGATGGATTATATGGGACTGTTTCCTTCATCTTTTGGGAATGAGTATATATTGCTTGCGGTGGACTATGTTTCGAAATGGATAGAGGCAATTCCAACCCGAACGACAGTGATTTAATTCTTGAGGAGCAACATTTTTGCAATATTCGGTGTACCAAGAGTGTTGATTAGTGATGGGGGTAGCCACTTCGTGAACAAGATGTTGGCAAATGTGCTCACGAGCTATGGAGTGAAACATAAGATTGCAACCCCGTATCACCCTCAAACGAATGGTTTAGCCGAAGTCTCAAATAGACAAATCAAGAAGATCTTGGAGAGGACCGTGAGTGCTACAAGGAAGGATTGGACTAAGAAATTGGATGATGCACCATGGGTCTATCGAACGACATACAAAACCCCCCTTGGTATGTCACCTTACCAATTAGTCTTTGGTAAAGCTTGTCATTTGCCCGTTGAATTGGAGCATCGTGCCTTTTGGGCCATAAAGAAGTTGAATTTTGAGAGTTCGCGTTGTGGAGAGAAAAGAATTCTTCAACTTCATGAACTTGAAGAATTTTGAGAAAATGCATACAAGAGTGCACATTTGTTCAAGAAAAAGACCAAACGGTGGCATGATGCTCGACTTAGCAAGAAGACTTTCTCGGAGGGAGTGAGGTGTTATTGTTCAATTCAAGATTAAAGATGTTCCCCGGGAAGCTTAAGTCGAAGTGGAGTGGTCCGTTTCGTGTCATTAAGGTGCATCCTTCCGATTTCGTGGACTTGGTGAATGACAAAAGAGGAGAGTTCTCGGTCATTGGTCATTTGAAGCATTATTACTCTCCTTGTGATAAGGGGGTAGTTAATGAAATTGAATTGACGGAAGCTTAAACTCCTAGAGTTCCGTCCGGCATAGGACGTTAAAAATAGCGTTGGATGGGAGGCAATCCATCGTTTTCCTTGTTTTCATTTCTTTCTTTGTTTGTTGCTTTTAATAAGTGGTGTTCCTTAGTTTTTGCTTGTAGGTTGTCGTGATTTATTTGGAGAAGAAGATTACTTGCTAAAGGACGTGTGCAAAAATCGTGCCGGTTTATTGAGGTACACCTCGGGCTCGAACTTAGACTTGCTTATCAATGTCTAAGTTTGGGGGGGGGGTTAGATTTAGGTATTCTACAGGTGCACATCACTTGTTGTGTTTTTTGAGCTTTATTGTAGGGGGTATACTTATTGGTGTATGTTGTGGAGCTTTTATCCTCTTGTATTTAGTGGTATATTTTCCTTGTGATACTTAATTGTGGGTAGTTTTGTGCAAACTAGATTACTTGCACTATCGTTCCAAACTTGTAATTGCATGGCAATGAAAAGTTTGGGGGGGTGTGCTCGTTTAGCAATTCTCATTTGCACTAACTTGTCTTTCACGGTTCTTGGTAATCGTGGAAAATTTTTGTTGATTGTTAGGGATTTTGTGTTTTATTATGCATATCATTGTTGGATTGTTTATATTGGTGATTTTTGCTGGAAAATGAGTGGGATTTGGCATATTTGATGCATTGATTTTGGTGTATAAGTGTTGTGTTGGAAAGGGAGGAGAAAAAGGTGAAAAAAGTGCTCGAAAAGCCCTGTCTCGAGTCGAGACATTGGAACTGGCTCGAGTCGAGATGTAAGGAGATTTACGTGAGGAAAGAAAACATGTCTCGACCATTGTCTCGAGTGATGTCTCGAGTTGAGACAAGCCAAGTGGGTCGAGTCGAGACGAAATGCAATTTATGTAGCCAAGCCAACACATCTCGAGTGGCGTCTCGAGCTGAGTCTCGAGTGCCATCTCGAGTCGAGACGCGGGGCTGAGGGATGCGAACCAGCTATTTAAAAGGTATGTTCTCTTCATTTTCTTCATTCTATCTCGGACCAAAACGTTCCCTTTTCCCCTCAAAATGCACGAAACATCCACTCTTCCCATATTCTCACATCAATTACATCATAATCTTTTCAAATTCACAATCTCTCATCTCATACACTTGAAATACTTCAAAAATCCTCAAGTTGGTGCGAAAATCTTCCATTCCCATTCCACTCTCGGGTCGAACCGGAACTCTAAGGACTAGAAGTTGTCATTTTTCACTCTTGTATCCACACTAAGGTATGTGTTCTTCACTTCTCTCCATTAATTTCCATGGAATTCATGAATTTGTGTTGGAATTGTTGATGAACCCTAGAAATTAAAAATTAGAGATTCTTGGAATAATGCCTATTTTGATGAATTGCTTGTTGAATTGTGAATTATTTGTCATGGGTTTGATGAATTTGAGTTCAATTTGAGATGGGTAATTCCAATTTGTGATGAATTTTAAATTTTGGTCTCTTAGATTTCAAATTAGGCATAATTGGAGATGTTTGAAATTATTGTCTATTTGTGCGAATTGAGAGTGAGTTATGCATGTGGATTGCTTTGGTATTGTTGCTTGAATATGGAAGAGTTCGTGGTTTGATTTTGATTGGTGATAGTTGAGTTAATTAAGACAATTCTTGCATTCCCCTTTTTGCGAATTGTTTGGAGATATTTTGATTAAGGGTTGAAGTTGTGAGGGTAATTCTTGCATGCCTTGTTATTGGATTGTTTTTGAACTCAAATTGTTGCTTTGTATTTGAGTTTTGCATAATTTGTTAGCAAGTTGAGGTTGTGAGAGGTTCTTAATTGCTCTTATGTTATTATACTTAATCGTTCTTCTTGTTTTGTGTAGGAAAGAATATGCCTCCTAGAAGGAGAAACCCACGAAGGGGAGCAAGGGAGCAAGAGCAAGAGGAGGAATTGGTCCCTCAAGTGCCATACGATATGGCATGGTATCCGACCGAAGAGCGCCGCATGATACATCAGTTATGCTTCCAAGGATGCGGGCTTAAGCCCAAACATTTTGGAATTAATTTTGGAGAAGGAGGCATAGTATAAGTGGATCGTTTTATCGAGTTGGGAAACATGACCTTCAGGCCCACTCGGTACTACGATGAGGACTGCGCTGAGGCATTGGGTATTCGCGAGGATGTGGAGGAATTGTTTAGGAGAGTCGGTTGGGGAGACTTTCTGCTGATTAGGAAGCCATCCTACAAGGGGCTGATCTTGGAGTTTTTTAGCACAGTGGAGGCTCATGGTCAGAATACGATGTGTTTTGCGATGAGCATCACTTTCTGACTTGGGAATGAAAATCGGACATTGACAGCAAGTGATCTCGCATGAATATTTAACACTGAACCATGGTCTGCTCCAACTGAAGAAGTGTTTGAGGCTACGGATTTTTGGCAATCGATCACAGCTAGGAATGAGGATGATTGGCCAGTTTTTCATCCTAGCAAAACTAAGGCCTCGCAGATTCGAAGCCCAGTGCTCAGATACATCCACAAAATCATTGGCCAAACGGTATTCTCGAGATTTGAAGCTGGTTTCGTGAGAGATCACAAACTCTTTGTCATGTACCGGATGGTCCAAGGCATTCACACGCACCTGGGATACTACTTGATCGATCAATTTGTGCGCCAGATGAAGCCAGTAAAGAATGTGCAATAAGGAGGGTTGATTACCCATCTTGCCGAGCATTTTGGTTGGGATGCGGGGAGGTCTCGAGCACAGCCCCTTGAAGGACCTATGAGGCTTGATTTGAAGGTTCTTGCCAACATGAAGATGCTCAAGAAGGTTCGAAGAAGATACTACTTCAGTCTTGAGGCCGATGGATGGTTCCCACTCCCGAAACTGGAGTTGACCACGATCATAGAAGGAAGCTCGGAGAACCTAAAACTTTCCTCCCGGGAGCACCAAGCTTGGATTGGATCGATTGTGGATTTGTCGGATGAGCCGGAGCCTAAAAGAGAAAAGGGGAGTTATCGAGAAGACAAGGAGACCAAGAGGAAGAAGATGAGCGAGAAGAGGAAGAGGAAAGAGATCCACCACCACCGCCACCGCCAAGACGAAGAGAGTCGGTCGCTGAAGTCATGGCACATACATATCATCGACGCAATGAGTATCAGACACTCTTGCGGAGTAGCGAGAGTTTGCAGAATAGGATGGAGGCTCAGACTCAGGCCATCACTGGATTGGAGCAACGAGTGGTGGGCTTGGAGCAGGAGCATAGGCGGCAGAGGGAGATGTCCGAAGAAATTCTAAGTAATCAGATGAGGTAGCTGCAGATGCAGGAGGCTATGTATTCGTGGTTCATTGCTCAAGGCCACTTCCATCCACCTCCTCCTCCGAATGCGTGAAGTGGTGGTATCTCTCGGTTTTTATTTCAGTATCTCTTCTCTCTTAATGATTGTACTTGAATTGATGAGATTGTTGGTATTTTAGATTTGATGGATTGTAACTTATGGATTGATTGATGATTGTTTTGAACTTCTTGGATGTTTGATGATGGATGTTTATATTGATCTTATTGTGTGGATGTCACTCCTATCTTTGAGTTTATTTGATGTGAATTTGATGAGGTGTTATGCTTAGAGGTATGTATATGGCATATTTGTTGTGATTGTTGGACATGGTAAACTTGTGATGTGACATTGAGTTGATTTGTTGCTCAATTCTAGCATGAGAAATTGTTTGTGATGATGAGTGTGATGTAGAATGCTTATTCTCTTTGCTCATTTTTAAGCCCGTGAGCTTTTGAACCATTTGAATCGTGCATTAAAAACGGTTTGATCCTTGTTGAGGCATCATTTGCGATTGTGCATGCTAGAACTTGCCTATGGACTTGGTTGAAGTTGAATTTTGTGTTGATCTATGAAGATGATTTGAGGCCATTTTTGGTTTGTTAAGTCACTTAGCCAAATTTTACCCCACCAAATGACATGAATTTCCCTAGTAAGCCAATTTGTGCCTTAAAGCCTTATTCTTTGGCAAACTTGTGAAATTAAGTCATTTTGCCTATCTTTATGAGCCTTTGTTCCATATGTTTAGTAGAGCATGATTGTTTGTAAAAGAATGGTGAAATGAAATTGTGAAAATGTGGTGGTATGATAAATAAGTGTGATGAGATGAAAAGAAGAAAGAAAAGAAAAAAGGTTGAAAAGAAAGAAAAAAATTGAATAGTGAAAAATGAAAAATGTTGAGAAGAGAATTCAATTTGAGCTTGAATGCAAAGGAAAGTCTCAAAAGGAGTTTGGTGGTGAATGTTTTGAAAAATATTAAAAATGAAAGAAAGAGAAATCTTTGTTGAAGTTGAAGTGAAATTGGATTGAATTGCTTAATCAACAATCATTGCTCTACTAACATTGAGTCACTACTTCCAAATCCACTCACCTAATCCAAAGAGCCTTCATTACAACCTCTTGAAAAGACCTCTTTGATTTATAGTTGACACACAAAAGGAATAATCGAAATTGAGTCTTGTGGCAAGCATATGGTGTGTATGGTTGTGATTTGATGGTTGAGTGCCTAATTACCCTTATATACTTGAGTGATGAGAGATACACTCCTTGTAAGGAGCATTGAGAAGGCATTTGAAATTGCATTTTTTTTGTCAAAGCATGACATTTTTGAATGCTAGTGATAGTAACATTGAAAGCTTGTGTTCACTAATGAGTTTGATTGTCCGAAATTCATTCTTTGTGCCATCTGACATAGTTGCAATCAATTTACCCTTTGTGCTTATTTGTTTCGTTGCTCGGGGACGAGCAACACTCTTAGTTTGGGGAAGTTTAATTAGGGTGAATTTTTGCATGTTTTTAATGTGGATTAATTGCTTATTCTTGTATACTTTATGTGCTTTATCACCCTTATTCTTATATTTGTGAAGCTTTACGGTTGTGGAAGGTTTTGTCGGTTTTGTAGGTTTTCGATCATTTATATGGCATGAATAAACCTTCCATCAAAACCGAGCGGGTTCTAGTTTATTGATAAGGTGAAGAACTTATCCCATGCTCATATTCTTAGCAAAAGTGAGTATCGAGTGCAAATCAGAAAGGCACGAAGTTGAGGATCAAAACGCAAGTGGAATCGTCAAAATCGGAGTTCGTTTACACAGTCTCGAGCCTGTCTCGAGCTTGTCTCGAGTCAGGTCTCGAGCTGTGGTTCGAGTCGAGACAACCATTGTAACGCCCCGGAATTCAGAAAGTTGACCCTCGGGGTCTGACGTCCTAAACCCGAGTCGTCACTTAGTGAAATATAAAAACTGAGCCAGAAAATTTCTTTTGAATAACAACCGATTAAGTTGCAGCGGAAAAAATTCAGAAACATTTTACTTAGTGAAGAGGCTCTTTTAAAATAAAAGATCAATATCTACTTTGATCAAACCATCTGACGAGTACAACTCCCAGGGGGAGATAATAACATAAAATTTATAAAGTATTCGTTACAAAAGGTTGAAAGTTACGAAGACGATTTATTTATTAATTAAGAGAGAGTGGGAAGCGGTCGTCTACTGCAGCTCCCAGGCCTCATTCTCGCAACCTGAAAATATTAAGTTTGGGAGAGTGAGATAGGAATCTCAGTGGATAACCTGTATGCTGTTACACAGATTGACAGGAAAACCCGAATATAATTGAATCTTTTATTCTTCTCTTATCTTTAGTTATGCGTTGCGGCATTTAGCCCATTTGTACAAGGTAGTCTTCAGCTATAAGATTTTCATCCTTCAACTTTATTCGATTAAGAGATTCATCTTTGTTTGCGACAATTAGTATATATATATATAGCACATTTGAGATGGCACGCTAGTGCGTCCGATCCCCGTAATCACATTGTGGAATGACACGTTTAAAACGTCCGAGACTCGTAATTCTCCGTCCCAAATGAGGTGGCACTAGTGGCATTTCTGCACACAATCCAAACCCTCTACCATCCTTATTGCTCCCGTGAGGTGGCACTAGTGGCATTTCTGCACACAATCCAAACCCTCTTCCAACCTTATTGCTCCCGTTTATATAGGGCTTCGCCCTCTGCAGATCAATAGAGATAATAACTCTCGTATGTAACATATAAAAACAAATAATCAAAGTAAAAGAAGTTTGTTTTCGTATATTCTTATAGTTTGGAGTTGTGCATTTGCATGATTTTGAGTTGTTCGCGTCTTTCGAGAAAACTGTTTATGTTTGATTCAGGGAAACTGACAACAGTCCATATAACATTAACTAGCTATACAGATAGTGTCACCCACCTGGAGAACTTTTAAGAGAAAGTTTAACTTCTTGATTGTTTAGACCTCTCGTACGAAAGTCTCGGTCTCTGGTTCCGACCGTAATCTACCTACCACAATTCGTATGTTTAGTTCGACATATCTTTTGTCCATTGGAAACTTAGGTTCTTGATCTTATTGTGCCTTCTAAAAAAATAGGCTTTGAACGAAGAAGAGGTACTTTATTTTATCAAAAGCTTCTATGGGTTAAATCCTATGTCTAACGGCTTTGTTGGTGTACTACAGTTTGTGGGTCACGAATTTGGGACTTTCAATTCCGTTCATTTTCAAGAAAAACATGTAAGACACTCAAGCATATGTATTCATAAAGTATCATGCATAACATTTGATATTCAAACATGCATTTCATTTAAAGTTTTGGCCATTTAATTTAATCAAGTACTAGTCAAATGAAGAAACAATACCTATACATGCATAAATGAAAATAAAATAATTAGACTCGTTGGAAAATTATGAAATTTTAGTATGTTGTACATCTTTCAGTGTAGAACAAAGTTTATTAAGGGTCCAAGTTCATTTGAGTTACAGAATTATAGCAGATTTTGTAATAAGGACTCTATATTTCTGTTTCGGCAAAAACAGTGACCTTAAATTATAAAATTCATAACTCTCTGCAGAAACATCCAAATATTATGAAATTAAAACATATTATGCATCACTCAAGTATGAACAACTTTCATTCAGGGACCCAAGCCATTTGACTTACGGATTCTGTCCAGAAAAATCGTGAACATTCAATCCATCGTTTGGCTCGGTTACTGGACATGTCTTACGAGAAAATTCATAACTTACTGGATACTCGTTTAAAAATCACCAAATTTGAGACACTTGTTATAAACAGGTTGTAGGTCATTCATGAATATTTCCATGATTTATACAATAGTCTAACTGAAAAACTAAATTCGTGCAACACAGAATAACCCTATGCGTCGAACATCGACCAGGTACTCAGAAAACGAATTTTATCTCATAAAGTACTAAACGAAATATTATGATTTTTTACTATAATTTACAACACATCAAGGGGAACATCCCAGATATTTCCTAGAATTTTATAACCATCAGAAAGGGAAGAAATAAAAGAAATGAGTCACTGCTCCCAGTTTCGGATCACTTCCGACACATACTACATCTAGGAATTTTTTCATGATTTTTAAACGGGTGGAAAGGATCCGAATAAATTTTACAAAAACGGGTCAGTGGGTAGGGCATGGTTTTGGCAGTTTCATGTTTCAAGTATAACTTCACCATTTTGACTCCAAACACCAAAATTCCAACTCAAGCACTCCATATAAGATCATATTATGTAAAAAGAAGTTCTTAGGGCCTCATATAATATTTTTCCTGAATTTCTAAGCTTAAGAAGAAGAGTAAGACTTAAGAGGGGTTTGGGACTTACCCTTGGAGATTTTCTTCTTTCTCTTGAGAGCCCCAAAGCTTTTTGTTGTGTGGAAAAATGAAGAGGGCAGCAACCTATTTATAGAAGGGAGGAAGGGGGAGAAGGACGGCAGTTTGGGGTGATGGGGAGGGAAATAGGGAGAGGTAGTACACTAGGTAGGTCTTTAGAGTGTGGTTATGGGTAAAGAAAGGTACCATTGGCACTATTCCCCCTCTAACCTCCCACATGGTCGGTTATTTTGGGCATTTGGGCTGTCATTTTGGCAGCCCACTCTTCAATACAGTATTGTGATCTCGACGTTGAATTTTCGGTATTTTTCGGTTCGAGTTTCAGCTCCGAAAATTTATTAAAACGCGCGACGGGAGAACAAACATTTTTCTTAGGGTTTTCTTGAGTGTTTCTCACCTTTAAAAGACTATTGATAATTAATCATTATTAAACAAATCCGAATTACGGATGTGAGTTCGAAAAGTATCAGTAGGTTTTTGGGTAGAAAAACCGTTCGTCAGTTGGAGAAAAATTAAGAAAACCACATATGAAATTAGAATAAAATAAAATGATCCCCCAAACTTAGAAAATTAATACAAAATCCTATAATTGGGTTTTGGGTTATTACAACCATGTGGTTCGAGTCGAGACATAATGGGATTTATGTGAGCAAGATTCCACATCTCGAGCTTGTCTCGACCCCTGTCTCGAGTGGTGTCTTGAGTCGAGACAGCCCAGTGAGTCGAGTCGAGATAGCTGGTTCAGCTCGAGATAAGCAGAGCAGGCTACGACTTTGTTGTATCACACGTCTCGACTCGAGTCAGAGACATGTCTCGAGTCGAGACAGACCTCTCGGAGCAAATTTTGCAGATTTTAAAATTTCGAAGGACTCCCCTGCAATTTAGGCTTTTGCACTCGAGACCATTGTTATAAATACTCATTTCTCTGAATTGAAGGCAGCATATTCCATTTGGGAACTCATTCCACACTTAGAATTAATTTAGCTTGGATTAGAACTTTAGAATTCAATTCCCCTTTCTCTTGTATTTCAAATTCCTAGATAATTTGTCTTTAATTTCCATAGATTGAGCTAGCCCATAGATTTAGTTGGTGTAATCTCTACTATCAAGCAAGGATCAAACTATTGTTGGGATCAATTCATAGTTTATTCAATTCATTTAAGGTGATATTCTTCCTTTTAATTGCTTTCATTAATTTTGCAATGGGTATTGATCTCTTCTCCCTCATTTCTATTTTATTGATCAAATTAGCCATGGGCTAATCCTCTTGATTGCTTGAGTGTTGGAATTATACATGAATTTGGTATTGATCATGAATTGATCACTTTGATTGGCATGTGATTGTGGCTTTGATGCTTCTACTATTGGGCTTTGTGTTGATCTCATGATTGATTGATTTCATTAGCTTGATTCATTGAATTTGTATGTTGCAACGAGAGTTGGATATGCTTAGGAGAGGATTAAGTGAACTTATCGTTTGATTGTGATGATTTTGATCGTAATTGATTGCACCGAGAGGTGGGTTGGTTGCTAGATCACCCGTAGTGGACATTGCATTTTAGGCGTGTAGTGAAAAGATGACCCTAGACATTAGTACCCGTTGTGAAAGTGTTTAGGAGTTTGACAGTCCTTGGTGCTCGTTCGTTAGAATTTACGTGATCTCTCTTAGCTTTGCCCGTTACATGCCTTGATTGGTGATTGATTTGTGAGATACCCAAAGGATTGTATAAGGAAAACACCCGAGCGATCGTTTCACACCACTTGCACTTGTTTAGAGTTTTAATTGCTTTCGTTGTTTTAATTAGTTTGCTCTTATTTGACTTTTTGTTGATTAAAGTGTTAGCACCCTGTTTAGCCACTATAATTCTATGACAACGCATGTTTTTGAGGCTCCATTGTTCTCCTAGTCTCTAGGGTTCGATAATTTGTTTGGTCGTAAATACTTAGTGCTAAAATACAAGCGATCAACTATCAAGTTGAATAAACAAAAATTTTAACCTAATCATATTCGCCAGTTAAATGAAGCCGAATAAGGAATTGGCTTTCGGTTCGGTTCAAGTAGTGGTAAACAAATTTAAATTTAAATTAAATTAAATTAAATTAAATTAAATGGTGAATAAACATTTTTTATCTACCATAATTTTCCCCCTAATTTTAGTTTGAGATCTCTTGTGACATAATGGTATAATATTTTATGTTACATTATTTAGATAAATAATACGCATATAGTGTAATTATCATCTCTTAGTATATTCTTAATCACACTGTATGCATCATTCATGTATATATATAGTATACGCGTCTAACAAAATATGTTATATTATATTATGTAAAAGGAGGTCTCGTGTGGACTTAAGAGGCTCACATTAGGTATAAATCCTCATAGCAAACCTAGATTTCACTTTTTTTACCTTTTGCTAATCCATAATTAATTGTTGGCTTGTTATTTTAAATTTTCTAGTTGGCTGGCCACCGAGTTTCTCATTTTAATGGGGGAGACCCAGGTTCGATTTTCTTTGAGAACGAATATTTACTGATAAAAAAAAAATTAAATTTCTTATAGTTTTTTATTTATATTTAAAACCACATCGTATGCTAACACTTAAATTTCTTGATTGTGACAAAAGATAACGAGCACTTAAGGCCCACCTTCACGTTTTTTTTCTTTTTTAGGACTCAACCGAGTGCGCGCACTTTTAAGATGTTGGCTTGTTATTTTAAAATTTCTTTTTTTTTTTAATCTGGAAAAAAGGTATTTATTAAACAAATACCAGGGTATAAGAAATACCCAAAGAGAGTACAAGGACTAAAGAAAATATACATCTCGAAATCTATCTACAATAAAGATTTAGGATCCTGAAACCAAACAGCTAGAGAAACATTACAGTAAATAAAATTTTTCGCTAAACACCAACTCCAATCTCTCCTCTTAAAATTTTTAAAATTTCTAGTAGTTTTTTTATTTAAATTTAAAACCACACCGTATGCTAACACTTAAATTTCTTGATTAATCTACAATCTAAAAAATTTCGAGATTGTGACAAAAGAAACGAGCATTTAATGCACTCCTACACGTTTTTTTTTATTTTTTTTAGGACTCAACCGACTTTAAAAATCCCGACTACTACTAATAACAAATTCAGCCAAAGAGTGCGCGCACTTTTAAGTTGGTACAATGTGGAAGCTGAAGATTGCTGAAGGCAACGATCCATATTTGTACAGCACCAACAACTTTGCGGGAAGGCAGACGTGGGAGTACGATCCTAACGGCGGAACACCCGAAGATCACGAGGCGTTTAAGACGGCTCGTGACGAATGGAAACGGAATCGGATGAAGGGATATCGTTGCTCCGCTGATTTGTTTATGAGAATTCAGGTGAATGAATAGAACACTGTTGATGATCTATGTCGTACGGTAAAGTATACTGTGAACCAATTTCACCGTCAAACTTGTTTGCATTTTGTGTACTTTTTAATTGTATTAGTTTTTTCTTTAAAAGGTATTACTCCCTCCGTCCCACAAAGATAAACTTGTTTTCTGTTTTTCTGCATCTTTTAAAGATATGTCAATTACTATATTTAGGGGCGCTTGGTTGGAAATTCTTCAATGGCAATGGGAATGAGGATTAATACAAGACAATTGTGGTGCTTATTAAGAATAAAATATGGTGAATAACATTATTTTTCCTCCTAAATAAGGTAATCATTACCCATTATGATTAACCTTTTCCCCATCTACAATCAATTCTCCTCAATCATTCCCCTTCACCACCAATAACAAGCTTCTTTTGTCTCATTTTTTCCAAAATTGGAGCACAACACCAATGAAATAACTAACATGGAAACATTCCTCCCTCCAATAAATTTGGGGGCATAGGAGGAAAAGTTAATTTCATTCCCATTCCCATTGAAGATCTCGTAACAAGCGCCCCCTTAATACTTCCTCCGTCCCACGAAGATAGGTGGGCCTACAATTATTTTCACATAGATTAAGAAATAAAAGGTATTATAGTTAGAACATTAAATTTCTACTTTATTTTCCAATTTTTCTCTTATACTCCCCCGTCCCAAAATAAGTAAGTATCTCATTTTATCAATTAACACATATCAATATTCTTATTTATTAGAGTATTAAAATATATTTATATCCTTTATTAATACACTAAAGTTTATACTTATAAGATGATCACTACCAACAATTTATTAGGGGCATTATTGGAACAAGAATTTGCATTGATTGTGTATTAAAATGAAACAAGAATTTGAATAAAATGAGACACTTAATTTGGGATGAAAGGAGTATCTATTCTGATTTCCAGAACAATTATTATTACAATAACATAAAAGTTGTGAATTGAGGTCAAATCAGCTTGAATCAACCCAACCCGAATCGGGATGATTTCCACTTAATTCACGACTTTTAAAAGTTATTGTCTTTTAATTGCCAGCTCGAAGAGTTACAATGCTCATTTTACCTCCCCTATGTTATTTTCCTTAAACAAATTATTCCCCAATTAAGTCTATCTTTGTAGGACGGTGGGAGTAGTTTGATATTAATACTGTATAATAAAACCAATTAATACCATTTTAGTTGTACGGTGAAACTGGCTAGCTCGCGAGAGATTTACTAATGTAGTAATTAATACATCATTCCATAATTATTAGTCTCGTTTAATCTTTATTTATTTAATTATTTCCAGCTTAAAAAGGAAAGTGGAATTGATGTGTTGAGCATACCACCTGTTAGAGTTGGAGAGAAGGAAGAAATCACATATGAAAAAGCCACAATTGCTGTGAAGAAAGGGCTACGTCTACATCGGGCAATCCAAGCAAGCGATGGGCATTGGCCTGCTGAAAATACTGGCCCTATGTTTTTCAATCCTCTACTGGTAAACATTTTTAAAATACGATCATTCTTCATCTTGATTGTCCTAAAAAGGTTAGAATTAATATTTTTGTTAAAAGCTGCTTGAAAGTATATATTTTTTTGCAATAATAATTTAATTTTTTATAGTTTAAAAAAAAATTAATTTTTAATAGGGAGAAAGATATAACTCAATTAATTTCACGCATCTCTACAAGTTTGTAGTTTTAGATGAGACAAAATTCTTTCATGATATATCAGAGTCTTTGGCTGGGTTAGAGTTCCGCAGAAAGCAACTCCACCCATATTAAGTCTTCCACCCATATTTTTTTAGGACCGTAACTTAGGGAGTTGTGTTTTAAGGACAATAATTTTACGAACCTGTGAAAGTAGGACATTAATTATTTTTACTGCATATGTAGGCCCACAAGTTTTGAACTTTTGCAAATTTGGCAAGTAAATTACTTTTTTCCACACATTAAGGCCTGTAATTTTCAGAAAAATGGCCAACATTTGCCAAAAAGAAGATAACTGTCCTACAACTTTTTTAAAAAATTAGTCGGACCTTGGGCCGGACGCTACACAAAGATTATTATTCTCACTAATATATTTTCATTTTTTGCAAATTAATTACTTTAAATATTAATGTATTTGTTTTTTTCTTACTTAATTTAATATAATTCTGGTCATTAAACGACATTTAAATCATTAGTATTACTTGTTTACCTATGTAGTATTATGTTCAAAAGTAATATTGCGTTACTAATTAGGTTAATATTACTAAGGATACTTATTAATATTGTTTTACATAATAGTAATATGTTTAAAAGTAGTCTTAAAATAGTTTTACGTCTTATACTTAACAATACTAAGGAGACAAAAGTGTGCTCGGAAAGAGAGAAAGAATTCACAATATTTGAATTAGGTTTGATCAAATCCGTATGATTTCCTCAAAAATCGTGGAATTTTAGTATGAAATGTATTAACATGAATAAGATCCACACTAATTTAGCGATTTGTTATGTATGTTCGATCGCCAAAATTGAATTAGATAAATATTCACGTACTGAAAATATATAAAAAAGAAAATCAAATCTCTTATATATATATATATTTTTGTTTAATTTAGCTTTTTACTTCTGGAATTTTTTTTTTGATCGGTAAATGTTAGTTTTGTTAGTTGTTAGTTCACCTAGCATCCAAACTCTCCGAGAATTTCTCCAAGCCACGTTATAACTCCACAATTCGTTCCCAAAGAGAATCGAACCCGGGTCTCCCACTAAAGTGAGGAACCCGGTGGCTAGGTGGGCTAAGCCACTTGGTTTTTTTACTTCTGGAATTATCTTTATCTTTTACTAAATTTTACAAATAATGTATACGAGTGTGCCTCACAGATCATTGCATTGCACGTAACTAGAGCAATCAACAAAATCTTGACATCAGAACACAAAAAAGAGATGACTCGCTACATCTACAACCATCAGGTACTAATAAAGCATTTAAAGCTTCGTACATGATTAATTATATTTTAGTTAATTAATTAATAAAAGAGGTGAATTTAATGGTAATAAATTTGCAGAATGATGATGGAGGGTGGGGATTTTACATGGAAGGGCACAGTACGATGATAGGATCAGCCCTTAACTACGTTGCACTTCGATTACTGGGAGAGGGACAAGATGATGGAAACGGCGCCGTATCAAGAGGCCGTCTGTGGATTCTCGATCATGGGGGTGCTACTGGAATTCCCTCATGGGGCAAGGTTTTTCTTTCGGTAATTGGTTTTTTTTTATATCCTTAATAAATGTTGTCTTTCTTACGGGTAAATTTGTAAAAATGCAATTAATTTACATTTAAAAGTGCACAATGTTATACAATTCTCAAAAAAAAAAAATTCAAAACGTCATTAATTTTTATCATGAGAGAATAATAATTAATTTACTACTCCCTCCGTCCAATTTGAATTAGCTAGTGTACCATTTTGGTCCATCCAATTTAAATATGTCATCCAAAAATGAAAAGTTTTTCACTTATCTCCACCCTCACAACACTTATTTACACCCTTTGCCATTTGACTTCTACACTATCTTCCCTCTTTTTAAACTAATTTTCCCTCTTCTATTAATGATTCGACAACAATACTCTTACTTTTTACCCCCACTCATCTACTTTATACATAAACAATTAATATTTCTTAAAACTTGTGCCAATCTTATTTCCCTTAAATTGGACGGAGGGAGTATTAAGTTTTATCTATCATTCATATTGTTTTATTGGATCAGATTCTTGGGGTGTATGAATGGGATGGTTGCAATCCGCTGCCCCCAGAATTCTGGTTACTCCCTTCGTTTTTACCTTATCATCCAGGTATTTTTTATTTTCTATGTATTATTATTTTAAAAAATGTGTATATTTTTTTTGTGGGTTCAGAATGGGATTTAGATCCTGTCCTGTACAAAACCGGCTTGTGCACTATGATGTGAAATAGACCCGTATGGAATTTTTTTTTTTTTTAACTACACAACATTTGTAAAATATGTACAACGGATTCATACGGATCTATTGCACAGGATAGTGCATAGAACGATCTTGTACATGACAAGATCCAACCACTTCAAAATGTAACATCCGTCATTTTTTTTTTTTTTTTTTTTTGTAATAAAATGCAGCAAAAATGTGGTGTTATAGTCGTAGAGTATACATGCCCATGTCCTATCTTTTTGCCCGAAAATATCATGGACCTCTCTCCGACCTAGTATTATCCCTTCGTCAAGAAATTTACGTCAAGCCCTACGATCAAATTGACTGGAACAAGGCACGCAAAAATTGTTGTAAGGTTTGTTATAAATTCCTACACTATGTGTAACAGTAGGTCTTCTGTTAGACGATTTCACATAAGTTTTTGTCCTCCAGGATGATCTTTACTATCCTCACACGTACGTACTAGATATATTTTGGGATACTCTCAACTATTGTGTAGAGCCACTAATGAAGCGTTGGCCATTGAACAAGATTAGACAAAAGGCTGTTGATAAGACAATTAAACATATGCGTTATCATGCAGAGGAAACCAGATATATCACCTCCGGATGCGTTGAAAAAGTATTGTATTTCTTTTTTTTTTTTTTTAAACGTAGCATGTGATCAAATGTGAAATTTGGGGTAAATTTTATTTTTTCTAAGGACCGTAATCTTTCGTACTGAAAATATGAGGACATTAAATTTTTGGGTTGATAATTTAAGGACCATAACTTTTTAAAGTTGCAAATTGAGGAAATCAAATCAGCCTGAATCAACCCAAATCGGGCCCAAATTCAGGCCAAATTAGGCCAATCAGTCTGAATCGGGCCAATTACGTACCTCAATTTGGGTTCGATTCGGGCTCATTTAGCCATAATATGCCGTATTTTAAAGTTATTGTCCTTATTTTGCCAGCTTGGAAAGTTAAGTATCCTTATTTTTGAAACCCCTCAACTATGGACCTTAAAAAATATTTGTATAGGTTTTGTGATACATATGAAGTTTGATATATGAAAAACATCACAAAAACTTGCAAATATCTCACGTCTCATGCAACTCCTCAATCATTTTATTATGTGATAAATAGTAGTTATGACAAGATAGAATTATATTGTTTGATACAGAGTTTGCAGATAATATGTTGGTGGGCACATGATCCGAATTGCGGTGAATTCAAGCATCATCTTGCAAGGGTCCCCGATTTCTTATGGTTGGCTGAAGATGGCATGAAAGTGCAGGTAATATTGGGCAAAGATTATTTACTTACAAGCTTTTGTATGCATCAGAAGAATCCTGCAACTCAAGTGCAATTTTAAAAAATATCAGTAGTTTTCACTAAACAGTCACAGTTGTTTTCACTAGTAGTTATATATGTCCAACTATAATTGTTCAATGCAAACAATTGAAATTGTGCAGTGAAAACAACTAATATTTTTTTAAATGTACTTGAGTTGCACGATGCACATGTGCATAAGAGACTTACTCTTTTTTACTCCACTAAGTTTACTCATCTTTTATTTTGGTCCAAACATATACAAATTCAAATAACAAAAACTATTAAAAATAAAGGGTATATATGAAAATGGAAAACCCAATACTAAGAAACCTCTTGATACCCAAATTTATGAAATGGAGATGGAAATGGGACCAATATTGGACAGATAACTTTTTTGGGACCAAAACTGGAGACCCAAAAACTTTCTTTTCTCTAATTAAACCGACTTTGTCACTATTAATAAGGCCTTGAATATCATTTGTAATGATTGTGTGAAAGTGCCTACAGTAAAACAAATATATAAGTTCAGCCTTCTCCATTTGCATTCCTATTATCACTTCATATGGTATTTTCATCCAAACGGGCGGGGAGGGGATTGCTAGGGCATTAACTTCAAGTTCACACTTTTAGATTTGATGAAATCCTTCCATGGTATTTGGCCGAAGCTGACATCCTGGGTTTAATTCTGCTGAGAGTAACTACATACATCGTAAAATTCTGAGATTGAATTCTTTCATGGAATTAGAGCCTTTGGCTCATGCGTGAGGAAGAGTGTTGGGAAAATTAATAAAAAATAATTTCACACTTTTCTACATTTTCGAACTTTTTGATAAGAAGAAGTTAGCATATGGTCTCAGAGACTTAGGCTCACCCCCACGCCCTGGGTTCAAATTTTGCTGAAAGCAATGGCGGACCCAGGATTAAAAATTAGGATGGGCTGTAGAATAAATACAATATAAAATTTAAATACGCAAGTAAGAGAGTATTTTAACTATTTCATCCATAAATGACCATTTTTTTTATCAAAATACATAGAAAACTCATCTAGTACATTCTTAGAAAATGTCAAAACATGTAGGCAATTAACCTACTAGCATAAAATAGAGTTCAAAACAGAAACACAATCAATTTTTTTTTTTTTTTTTCGTGTTTACAGAAGTTGCGCCCTACGGTTCTTTATCCGATAGGTTCCTTTCATTTGAAGTTGAAAAAGAGTGACTTAATAGATTTTTCTTTCTTCGCATTTCGATTATCCATTATCTATAACAAAATTAATAAAAAATTAGTAAATTCACTCATCATATTTCAATTCTCAAATCAAATGTCCTAATTTTAATTCTCAAATCAAAAGCCCTAATTTCAATTCTCAAAACAAAAGCCCTAATTCAATTCACATTATATACAATAATACAAATACAATTAGTTACATAATTTCATATGCAATAGGAATGTACATACATCAACCCATATTCATTATATTTCAATTCTCAAATTAAAAGCCCTAAAAATCCAATATCACATTTCATAAAAAAATCTTAATTCTCAAAGAAAAGCCCTGAAACCTACAGGCTAAAGTTCAATTACCTGACGGTGACCAGTGGTGAAGTCGTTTGTTATGTCTGATTTGTGAGTTTTATTTTATTCATAAACTAACTAATATATATTTATATATATATATATATATATATTTAAATGTACATAAATTTACAAAGTTTAAAATGGCTTAGTGGCCAAGTCATTTGCTAACTGTCCTAGGTCCCAGGTTCAAAATCTTGGGTGGGCTGAATTAATTTTTTTTTTTTTAATGTTAAATTTTTAAAAAAAAATTAGTGGGCTATAGCCCACCTTAACCATTGAGTGGGTCCGCCCTTGGCTGAAAGCAAATCCATACATATTAATTTGTCAACTCGTTGAGCCTCCTCCCTAAATGAGAGAGTTGAGAAGCCGGCCCATGAGTGAGGGGAAGTATTGGTTTAATTTCACACATCTCTATAAATTCGAACTTTTAGGTAAAATAAAATCTTTTCAGTATATATATATATATATATATATATATATATATATTTCCATGTGAGGTGGCCGTTTAACTATTTTCAATATAATAAGCAATTTTTATATTGCTTTTTTTAAAAGTAACCACTAAATACAAAAACTGCTTCTCTGTTTTTAATTCCAGACTTTTGGAAGTCAACTCTGGGACTGTGCTATTATCACTGAAGTAATCATCACAACTGGGATGGTTGAGGAATACAGCGATTCTCTCAAGAAGGCAAATTTTTTCATAAAAGAAACTCAGGTTTATTTCTAGAAGCTGATTAATTGAAAAACTGCAAATAAAATTCATGATCATTTGGTTCTTTTGATATTTAATTAAGTATTTTCTTGATTTAATTGGTGACATGCCATAGAAGAATTCTTATAATAACCCTTTGTTGAATTGCAAAATTTAGAATTGCGATATCAAACATAATAAAATTTGAAAATTGTGATTAAATGCAGAAATAGTTGACAGGCGAGATTTTATTTTCAATTTATACCACTACGATGTAAAATAATATCGGAAAACTTGCAGTTTTGGTCTCATGAGAAATTTTCAGCGACAATATTGATCTCACGTTCTTCTTTGGTCGACCAAAACTGCTAGTTTACAACATTCTTCTCGGACCAAAACTACCATTCTCTTGGGACCAAAAATATTGAAAAAAACAACATGACCAAAAGTATAAAAAAATTGACCATTTTGCAGACCACTCATTCTCTTGGGATCAAATAAGCAATTTACCCTTATAATGTCACTTTTACACGGTAATTTGCACTTTTGGTCCCAAGAGAATGAGTCCAAAACACTTTTGGTACCTAAGTGTGAGGGAATTTTTTTTTTTTTTTTTTTGCAAATGTGGTCTTATTCATTAATTTCAGGACCAAAAATGTAATTTTATCTCATTCTATTGGGATAAAAACAACAATTTTTTATTATTTTGGGACCAAAATTGCAATTCTCTTTGGACCAAATACATTAAAAAATTATGGGACCAAAAACATCAAAAAAAGAATTGTTTTGCAACCCACCATTCTCTTGGGAGCAAATGTGCAATTTACCCCATTTACACGCATAAACACACTGCTCGAGTTTGGAGTTGGATTTCTATTACTTTTCCTAATATCTGTAATTATTCATACACAGAGTGGCTGAATAAGCCGTTAGAAGTCATTGAGAATCTGTATTTCTTTGTAAATATTTCGGTACCCCTTATACCCTTATTCAGTAATGAATAATTTTTTCCTGACCAAAAAAAAAAAAAAAAACACTGAATTTTGTATGAAAAAAATAATTTGGTTTTAGCTTTATAAGCGTAGATATTACATGTGCAAATTGTTTGAAAAATCCAATTGCCTGTGATGCAACTTGTGCATTCAAATATTAGCGTCGCGTTATTATGTTAATTTGAATTTCGCATGTAGGTAAAAGAAAATCTAAGGGGCGACTTCAAAAGCATGTATCGCCACTTCAATAAAGGTGGATGGGCTTTCTCTGATCAAGATCAAGGGTTGATTACATCAGACTGCACAGCTCAAGCGCTGAAGGTATTATGGTTTTTTTTTTTTTCTTTTTAATTATGTTTTTATTTGGGTATTTCTTTTTCAGAAATTAAAAAAAATAGAATATAAAAATTAACATATTTAAAACCATGTACTATTACAGGCGTTGCTTTTGCTATCAAAACTGCCAACTGAAATTTCTGGAGAAGAAGCCGATGTTCAACGATTATATGAGGCTGTGAATGTGATCCTTTATATGCAAGTATGAACTCCTAAATCTGAATACAGGAATAGTTTGAGAAAATTTCAAGAATTTTTATTTATAACACCAGCCCCAATCTTTTAGCATTAAAACTGCAATTTATCATTCTCTTAGTATCAAAATTGCAATTCTCTTGGGACAAAAACTATCAAAAAAAACTACAGGGCTAAAAATGTTGAAAGAAAGACAGTTTTGCAGATCAACCATTCTCTTGGGACCGAAGTGCAATTCACCCAATCTTTAATTTGCAAGCACTCATAAACCCAAGACCTGTTTTATTCTTTTGTTTAGTTTATTAATTAATGGGGTATTGATGTAAAATATAAACATTGTTCTTATGTTTTTCAGAGCCCTTTGAGTGGTGGATTTGGTTGCTGGGAACCCCCAATTCTGGCAGCCATATCTGCAGGTAAAATTTCAGATGCATGATTATTTTTAGAGTGTGGATCCTCTTAATTTCTCTGTGTAAATTTCTTGTAAATTTTGGAGAGAGATAGACACACTATAAAATAATGAGTGAGTCCTACTTTTTTGTATTTCACTCATTATTTTATCTTGTGTCTATCTCTCTCAAAAATTTAAACACATAAAAATGTAGAGGATCGATCCATTTCCTTAATTATATCGAACATTAGATAAGCTATGAAGTTTTATACATGAGTGATTAATTTTTTTGGTTACTTTTAATCCTCTAGGCTTTGAACTCTTCGGATGTCTTTGCTGACACTATGATCGAGGAAGAGTAAGATCTTACATCTCATTTGAACACTAGATCGTCCTGTAATATTAGTCGGGTCGAATTTCAGTCCAGTTGTATGTTTTTACTTTTCAATTTTGGTCGATTTGGTCACATTTTGTCCATTTGGTATTTTTTTTTCATTTTGGTGTCAATATTGGTCTATTTTTAGTCTGATATGTTTACATTTTTTTCAATTGTGGTCATTTGTGATAAAAATTGACATTAGAAGGACAAAAATTGAAAAAGTAAAAATATACAGAA
Organism: Paraleonurus japonicus; assembly: GCA_030762865.1. NCBI lineage: Eukaryota > Viridiplantae > Streptophyta > Magnoliopsida > Lamiales > Lamiaceae > Paraleonurus > Paraleonurus japonicus. The sequence goes on along the minus strand of CM061059.1, from coordinate 34,864,328 downwards.
CTAACACAACCAAAATTTACAAGATGATCCCTGATGTTATCTCCGGATATGTGACTCTAAAATAAACCATTTTATTTTTTAGGTACGTTGAATGCACTGCTACTGTAATTGAAGCTCTCGTAGCATTCAAACGTTTGCATCCAGGTCACCGGGAGAAAGAAATTGAAATCTCCGTTGAAAGGGCATCACGCTTCCTTGAAGAAAGACAATGGCCTGATGGTTCATGGTTAATTAATTTCATTAATAAAATAATGAATTATAAAAATATTTACACTTATTAGTAAGAGGTTTAAATATTTAACGTCAAGTATTTGTTATTCAGGTATGGCTACTGGGGAGTTTGCTTCCTTTACGGAACATCCTTCGCTTTAGGAGGATTAGTAGTGGCCGGAAAAACATATGAAAACAACGAAGCTGTTCGAAAAGGTGTCAACTTTTTATTGTCGATACAAAACGAAGAAGGTGGATGGGGAGAAAGCTTCGAGTCATGTCCAAGCATGGTAACTATTGCAAATTATTGAGAAAATTTGTAGTTTTGGACCCAACTGCCACAAAGTCTCATGCTTTTGGTTCCAATACTAGCAATTTTGGCTCAGTTTCCATCTTTTTTTTTTTTTCATTTTTGATCCCATAGTTACGGAAATCATTGAGTTTACTAGCAGTTTTGGCCCTACACACTACCAAAATAGGATCAAAATTGCTAGTAAACTTAAAAATTTCCGTAACCATGGGACCAAAAGTGAAAAAGTAATACGGGCCAAAGTTGCTAGTATTGGGACCAAAAGCATGAGACCTGTGACACGTAGGACCAAATCTGCATTTATGTTGCAAATTATTTGAGCAATTAGGAAAAAAAGAAATTAAATTATAAGATCAATAGAAAGGCGTCGTGTAAGGTTTTCTATTTCAAAACCGTGCGACAGAAATACATACCACTGGAAAGAAATCGGACAAATTTTGTACAGACATCATGGGCGATGCTAGGTCTCATGCATGGCGGACAGGTTAGTTTTTTCAAACTTTTATCATCATCCTGGCGTAAAGATAAAACATATTAACTAAATACTATAAAATCTAAGGCTACAATTTACTTACAAATTCTAGTTACTTAAAGATTTTTCAAAGGGTAGTCAGGCCGTAAAATTTTTCTTATTCATTTGTGGTCTGAAAAAAAAAAAAAAACTATCAAAATTCAGAACCTAATAGATAGAAAATGTTTAATATATTATATTTTCTAGTTATCCCACAATTTTTTTATAAATCACAATAAAAAAATATTATAAATTAACGTGAGTGAAATAAATAAACAAACGTAAGAATCAAAGAATAATTATGTGTATTAATGAATAAGAATATAAATTATAAGAAGTCAGACATGATCATAGTGAACCTACATTTATTAGTTTCTATTTTATAGGCTCCAAATTGTTAATTTTCTATTTTTCAAATCCCAAATCACAAGTAAAACTCTTTCACACTCTAAATGATATTTTTACTACTATTTTTAGGTTTTGAATTGATAAAATTCAAATAAAATAATTTTATATAAAAGTAGTAGACTATGAAATACAAACATATATTTCCGAATCTAATGAAACTGGGAAAAGTATTTCTTTAGACCCATTACTTATTGGGGATTGTGTTATAAGGATAATAAATTTTTAGTTTGACAAAAGTAAGATAATATCTTTTTTTTTTCCGCAAGCGTTGGACATTAATTTTTGTTTAGACAAATGTAGGTCATTTATCCTAACCTAAATGCGCGAAAAAGAATAATACACGGGTCTAAATTTGTAAGAACTCAAAACTTGCGGGCTACATTTGCAGCAAAATTAATGGCCTACTATTAGCAAAACAAAAACATATACCTTAAAACACAATTCTTACGGTCAAAGGCAAAACTTTGTATGAGACCGTCTCATGCATGAGACCTAGTCACTTATTAATAAATTGTTATTAATTTTTAAAAAAATGATACAAATTAGTATAAAATTGATAACAAATTGAAAAGTGATAACAATTGATGAAAAAGTGATAACAATTTATGAAAAAGTGACTCCGTCTCATGTCCGTCTCATGCATGAGACAGTCTCACACAAGAGTGCCCCACGGCCAAAAGCCTAAAAACATATTTTTCCGTAATAAAACTAGACGGAGAGGGATCCCGAGCAAATGGAAAATAGCTCAATTATATTATGTAAATATTAATCATGTTTTAAATAAACCAGATGGAGAGGGATCCCGAGCCTTTGCATAAAGCAGCAAAGTTATTGATAAATGCACAAATGGATGATGGAGATTTTCCTCAACAGGTAATAATTTTAGCAAATTAATATGTGGTACATTTAAATTAAAACAAATGCCTCGTAAGCATTTTTTTGAGCAAAAACCAATTTATCATTACAGGATATCAATATGGTTTTCATGAAGAACTGTATGTTGCATTATGGACAGTTCAGAAATGCTTTCCCTCTGTGGGCACTTGCAAAGTATCGTAATCAAGCCTGGCCATCAAAATTATTGCCTGAAAATTTGAATTAAGTTGAATCATTTTTACACGATATTTAAAAGAGATGAAGCAGACTATGCAATATTTATTACATTTCAGGGAACGTATTGTTATTGTTTAAGTTGTGAAACTGATAAAATAAAATCCATACTAAGAGCCAGTCTTCGTATGAAACTAATACCATTATATTTATTCAGTAATATCATTACTCATATAAATTAATACTATAACATTTTACACTGTGAATGAATGTAACCTTATCAATTTCATTAATGAACAAGTTTCACAGGAGAGTTTGTGAGATATAAATATTGTTGCAAAGCATCACGTGTTGTAGATCCATTAGTGTTGTGATTTTGAAAAAAATGACACAAAAGAAGGTTGTTAGTGGTGATGGAGGGAATGATTGTTAATTAAAATAGGTAATGATTGGGGATTTAGATTATTTTCGTCCTCTAACTTTTCACCTTTATTGAAATGGTCCTCTAATTATCTACTTTATCAATTTAGTCCACTATGTTTACATATTTTATCAATTTAGTCCTCTAACTTTTCAACTTATTGAAATAGTCCTCTAATTATCTACTTTATCAATTTAGTCCACTATATTTTATATATTTTATCAATTTAGTCCACTATTTTATATATTTTGCTAATTTAGTCCAACTCAATATTAAATATAGGTTAAAAAAATTAAAATTATAAATAAATTCATATTTAAATATTTTTGTATTTTTATTCAAATAATTTAAACCTATTTATAATTAGCATATTTATTTTAATCTATATATAAATGCCCCTATTAAAACTGATGTTATTAAATCTTTTAGCTTAAGTTAATATGAATTAAAGTATGTTAAAATATGTCTCGCTAATGATCATTTTTTTATGGACTCCATTGTGTATATTTTTATATATGCAGGTGATTGTTGAAAATATTATTATTATTATTATTATTATTATTATTATTATTATTGATCATTAAAAAAAAAAAAATCTAAATTAAAAATAAAAATCTTATTCCTCACATAAAACCTATAAGAAATTTCAACATTGAATTACTTTTGAAAATTATTAAAAATAAGTATTCAATTCTCAAAACGTTATCGTGTAGTGTGTTTTCTAATAAATATGCTAATTATAAATAGGTTTAAATTATTTGAATAAAAATACAAAAATATTTAAATACGAATTTATTTATAATTTTAATATTTTTAACCTATATTAAATATTGAGTTGGACTAAATTGGCAAAATATGTAAACTTAGTGGACTAAATTGGCAAAATATATAAACATAGTGGACTAAATTGATAAAATAGATAATTAGAGGACCATTTCAATAAAGGTGAAAAGTTAGAGGATGAAAATAATTTAAATCCCTAATGATTGCCTTATTTAATTAGGAATGAAAAGTAGTGTCATTGATCATCTTTTGTTCTCATTAACCACATTACCATATAATCATTTTCATTCTCATTCTCATTCTCATTGAACAATATCCAACCAAGCTCCCCCTTATTTATAATATTCTCCAAGACGAACCCCCTTAAATGTAACACCATTACTCCGTTTCCATGGGTAAATTGTGCTTTTGGTTCCAAGACAATGAATGACTTATAGAATGTTCCTTTTATCGAAACTTTTGTTCCCGTTAGTTTTTTTGACATTTTTTGGTCTCAAGAAAACTGCAGTTTTGGTCCCAAGAGAATAATAAATTGCGGTTTTGATCCCAAGAAAATGAGATAAAACACAATTTAGGTCTTAAAAAATAATGGTTGGGACTATTTTTGCAAAAAAAAAAAAAAAAAAGCATGTGGGATTAAAGTTGTCGTTGAAAAACTCTCATGGGACCAAATATCCAATTTAACGGATATAACAACCATGCAGTTAACCCATAAACTAATTGCGATTTGTCTTTCTGGCCTTTGAGGATACCATAATGTTGTTGAAGATGACGTATAATCCGATTATGCATTGTCGTTGGTGTCTATAGCCACTTTCAGCATTGCTTTCACATATCACATTTGTTGTATTCATTTGATATTAAGACTCTTATCCTGAGAAAGATATTTTGGAATCCTTCAAGAAAATAAATCTCAAAGACAATATATGTAGTGAGGATAAATAAATATGTAAAAAAAAAAAAAAATCTAGAATATTCTTGTACAGATCTTGTGTATCTTTGGTAATTTATGATTATATTTGTTTCCTTGTTTTATGTTGTAACACAAGAATATATAGTGGAAACTATTTATTCACTAATTTACGGTGAATTCAACTTAAGTCACCGAAACCCTACTACTCTCTCTCTATTCTGAATTCAATGGGAAAATTGCACTTTTTGTTATAAGAGAAAAAATGGTTTTCAAAATGGTCATTTTTTTCGATATTCTTGGCACACTTCGACACTTTTTATATAAACAAAATTACAGTTTTGGTCCTACGAGAATGATAAATAGCAGTTTTAGTACTGAAAATTAACGGATGAGATCGAATTTCCAATAAAATAAAGACTATTTTCACACCTAGGTATCAAAAGTGTTTTTTCCATTGTCTTGGAGTGAAAACTGCAATTTACCCGAATTCGATAGTAGTCGTCTCCAGCACTATTCTTCATTAACCATCCTGTATGATCATGCGCATAGAAGAAATCTACATATTAAAGAAGGGTAAATTGTATTTTTGGTCCCAAGAGAATGAAAACTGTCTGCGAAATGGTCTTTTTTTTTATATATTTTTTGTCCCATTGTTTTTTTTGGACATTTTAGTTCCAAAAAAATTATAATTTTGGTCTCAAAAAAATGATAAATTGCAGTTTTGAAAACAAGAGAATGAGATAAAAATACAGTTTTGATCCTAAAAAATAATGGTCGGGACTATTTTTGCTAACTGGTGTATATATTTCCGAAAGAAACATTTTTCAAACACTAGTTGTACCGTGCAACTGGTATATATATTTTAACATTGTTAGTTAATTTGACTAAATAATAGTAGTAGTAATTCACTGAACAATAATAACTATTTTTATATAATAATATTAATTAGTTGTATTATCACTGAGCAATATTAGTTATCTGACTATATAATACTCCCTCCGTCCCAGGAATGTTTGCACACCAACTTGGGCTCACTTTTTAAGAAAAGTTACTTTTGGGACTTTAAAATATAAATGAAGGAAGGGTACAATAGGTATTTGAGTGTAAGTTAATTAGGAGATTAGTTGAAAACAAAACACATAAGAGTAAAAAATGGCCGCCCATGAACAGTTAAAAAAAGTAAAGAGCTGCAAAAATTTAAATTTCAAAGCTGCCAAATGTTAAAATTTTTACAAATTTCCCTCCTAAAGTACAAGTCTATTCAGCAAACATTAATGGCTGATTAGACCAAATATTTCCCACCAAAAATAAAGAGTCTTAAATACTCCATTACAACAAAAATTCTCCTACATTCAATACTCCATCAGCCATTACACATTCAATACTCCTACATTCAATGACTAGAACTAGAAGACAAACTGATCTCACACCAGCTGAGAAACAGTTAATTTATGATTCCCTCAACCAACACCACACAAACGGAATCATTCACAAAGGCAAATTTTCATAAGTTGTTGCATCATTTGGAGTATGCAAAGTTCAAAATGTATGGGTAGCTGCAAAAAAATCAATAGTACAGTCAGTCCCTGTGTTGTTCAAATCTAAAAGGTTAGGTGTTCCTAAAAGTAATCAAAGTCAACTAGATGCGAGATGATGATGAACATACCATTTGAAAAACGAGGGACCATCCGAAGGCTTGCTAAGGAGCTGGATGTGAGCAAAAGTAGAGTTGGTAGGTGGGTTAAATTAGGGACAATCAAACCACACACAAATGCTATCAAGCCTGATCTTACAGATGCCAATAAAGTTCAAAGGCTCATGTATTTTTTGAATGCATTGCAGTTTGATAGAGAGAACAACAAACTGAGGTTTGAAACCATACATAATGTTATTCACATCGACGAGAAATGGTTTTACATGACAAGAACAAATGAGAGGTACTACATGTTACAGGGGAAAGTGAACCACATAGGACTTGCAAAAGCAAGAGGTTTATCCCAAAAGTGATATTTATGTGTGCAGTGGGAAGACCCCTATATGCAAGTGATGGGGCACTTATTTGGGATGGTAAAATAGACATTTTTTCTTTCACAGAAAAGGTACAAGACAAAGGAATATCAAAAATAGGGTCAGGGGCACCTTGGTTACTAAACCCATTGACATCATCACTAAAGATGTCATCAAGGGTTGTTTACTGCACCAGGTAACCCTTTAACTATCAGAATAAATTCATCACTTAGTTTCCTACATGTAAGTCTTCAAAATAGGAAAACAAACTATTTTTCTATTGGTGACATTACTTTTTACATTTAATTTACTCAAATGCTATCAGAGACCATTCATCACAAAGTTTAATGCATTAGTAAGTCTCCAAAATAAGAAAATAAACAGTTTACCCACTGATGACATTACTTGCACTGATTTTTTCACAGATTATACAAGCAATCAAAGCAAAATGGCCAGCAACTGCAAGCAAAAATATATTCATTCAGCAAGACAATGCAAAGCCACACATTAGCAACAATGACCCTGAGTTTAGGGCTACTTCAAGCTCAGATGGATTCAATATTCAACTGATTTGCCAGCCACCCAACTCACCTGACACCAATATTAATGATTTAGGGTGGTTTAGGGCAATACAATCATTACATGTAGACACAGCTTCATACAATGTTGATGACTTGGTGAAAAATGTATTGTTATCTTTTGATAACCTATCACACACTACACTTAATAATGTTTTCTTAAGTCTACAGGGTTGTATGCTTGAAATTATGAAACTAGGTGATGACAACAACTACAAGCTACCACACATGTAGAAATCAACTTTAATCAACCAAGGAAGACTTCCATTAACACTAGAAGTGGATGAGGTACTAGCAAGGGAATGCATAGAAAAATTGATTGAAGCTGGGTATATTGAAAGTGCATCATATGATTTCAGTTCCTTAATGTCAAGTTTAGGATATGATTAGAGTATGATTAGGGTCAACTTTTTGTCTTATTTTAAACCAATCTTTACAAGATGGTTTTGTTTACAACATAGACATAAGATTCCTATTGCTTAGGCTGTAAACATGAATATAAGTGTAACCTTTTTGCAAGTATTGAATATAAGTGTTTAATTTTGGTGCCAATAAGTACACAAGATTCACCATCATATTACAGTCAGTAAACCCACTGCCCTCAGAACACATTCATCATAGGGACAAGAAAACCCATCATATAAGCCTCCTATACTATAGTGATACAAACCCATGCACACATGTATTCATCAAGTATCAAGTAAACAACACTTCATGCACACATGTATTCATCAAATCATCTAACCCACTGATTGGAGCTTTTTCGTAGCAAGTATTTTTAAGACAATCAAGTTATCGAACCTGATTGTCTTAAAAATTGTATAGGCTCACTCAATACATGGACTTATCCACACAATCATGTAATCAAGCAATCTTCCTCAAACGAATTATCAAGTCAAAAGCAACTAATCACCTTCACATGTGTTGTGCATCAACAATAGCAAATTCAAACAAATTGTCTACCAATTCTCACAAGATATGTGTTTCACTCACCACTCAAAAGTGTATAGGACAAATATACTCTCAATCAAATCAAAAAAATGCACTACCATAGGCTTGCCACAAGTCTACATTTTCTACCACACAAAAGTGATCAATCAAGGAATCAACAAGGTCTTTATATTTGGTTGTAATGCATGCTCTTTGGTAGAGGTGGAAGATTTGGATAAGTGACTCGTAAACTAGTGGAGCGAGAGGTCAAGACGCCTAGGAACATCTCTTACTCTCAAGAGAAAGTGCAATTGTACGGGTTGGACCCACTGTACTCAACTTCACACAATTTACTCATTTTCTTTACAATTCATTCTTCTCACTCAATAGTCATAGAACCCTTTTTTCTTTTTCATTCAATCAACCACAATATGCACAAGAGATTTGTCCTTCTTTTCATCATTTCTTTTCTAATCACATCTCTTTTTTTTCAAGTGCACAATTTTTTTCTCATCTTTTTCTTTTCATTTTACAACTCAAATTTTCCCACCACTCTTCTTTCAAAGCACAAATTAATCTCTTTAAAAACATTACGCTCCACTAGTTATTGGGGATAATTAGGCTCATAAAAGATTAAAGGCTAAATTCGTAGGTTTGCCAAAGAAATAAGTCTAAATAAGCTCAAAGTGGCTAACTACGAAATAATATCATTTGGTAGGATAAATTTGGTCAAGTGATTAAATCAATTCAAAGATGGTCTTGTATCACATTCCAAGACTTCACACCTAAGTAGCTTCTAATTAAGAAAAGTAGCAAGTTCTAAAGCACACAAGCATGATTGATACACACATCAAGGAAACAAGACTCAAAATTATGCAAGTCAAGGCTCAAATCTCACAAGGTTATCAAGGTAGACAAAATATTTTCCTAAGCAAAGTTTATACACAAACACACATTACAATGACTAAATCACCCTCTAACTCAACTCATCTTCCAATTCCAATCACAGGATCACCAATTAAGCACATGACAAGTCCATAATCAAGATCACCATATTCAACATCCCATCACAAAATCCACATCCAAGAAAGATAAACTCAAATATATGCAATTAATCCACAAATAAGCACCAAAATTTTCTAAAAATTTCCTCATGCTAATAAGAGGCAAGTTGGTGCAACGAAAAGTGCACACAACTACCTACTAAGAAATAAAAGCTCAACACCAAAACCATTTACAAGTATAGCATATTATGTAAGCTCACAAATGAAGTGCGCGGTGCAAATGGAAAAGCATGAAAAGAGGCACACCTCCCCCAAACTTAGACAAGTCCAAGTCTAGAGAAGGTGTTGTACCTAAAGGTCTTCAAGTACCCTCTCTTCTTCAAGCTTGCAAACCTCACCAAGCCTCACTTGCACAATCTCGACTTCCTAACAAACAACACAAACACACTTATTGAAAGCAAACAAACAAGCAAAAAGAACGAAAACAAGAAAAAACGATGGGTTGCCTCCCATCTAGCGCTATTTTTAATGTCCTATGTCGGACGTTATTTATTGATTTCACACTTTCCTATCGGAATGGCCGAGGATATCGATCCTCCTTGCCATCATATTTCAACCTTTGATCTTCAAAATCAATGAGACACTCATGTAGGATAGACCCATCATCCACATATTTCTTGCACATCTTCATTAATGGATGTTTCCCTTGCTCTTTTGCCATCATCTCTTTCCATTCATTATCCTTTCATCCAAGGATGCCCAAGCAAGACTCTACCTCCTTCTTTTGATCAAAGTTCTCAAGAGGCAAAACAAAATCAATAGAAGAATCAATGTCAAATAAAGTACAAATTGAAGAGTTCAAAGGTTTAGAAATGCTCATTTCACTCTTCAATGTGTTGCTCGATGCTTCTTGATTTTCTTGCTCATTGAAGCTCGTGTCCATCAAGGGACATTCCTCTTCATCTTTCTTGATCATTGAATTGTTGTCTTCACGCTTATCATTACTTGGGTCCTCTTCTTCTTCCTCTTCCACATCTTGTTGATTTTTCACAGCGATGGTCAATTGCTCCAATTGGAACTCAAGAGATTTGAGTTGGCTTTCTTGTTGAGCTATTTGACTCCCAAACAATTCTTCCATCTTATCAAGTCTAGCCTCAAGCTTTGCATCATTCTCTTCTATTTTCCTCAACAATAAGACTAACAATTGATGCGTCGATGATTTTTCCTCATAGCTCCTCCAATTATCGTAACAATCTCCTTCCAAAACTTCTTGAAATTCAAATCCATCATGTGGATCGAATTCTTTACCATAATGCTCATGTATGTAGTTTGGGAACGTCTCTTGAATAGCGGACGAGGCTTCCTCATTTCTCCAATCTTGATAATAGGAGGGAACTTGTTGCATTTGATAGTCATAATCAAAGTTCCTCCAAATATCATAGCCAATTTCTTCATGTTGTGGAGGATAAACCATACCATTTTGATTGTAGCAATCATTCCATAGGTATTGGTTATATCCATCCATCTTCTCAATTGAGCTCTTCACTACCCTTGTCTTCTTTCGGTGGCTAAGTTCGAGGTTCGATTTCAATTAATAAATTTAACCCCCTAAGAACAAGTGAGTGTCCACCTACAAAAGAAGGCAAGTATCAAATTCATACAAACAAAATAAATAAAACAAGTAAAAATGCCACTAGTAAAACTACTCAACAAGAATTCAAGTTCCACCTAATTGTCCTCAACTAGTCCCCGACAACGGCACCATTTTGATCGCGTGTATTTTAGCACTAAGTATATTCGACCAAACAAATTATCGAACCCAAGGGACTAGGAGAACGGCGAAGCCTCAAAAACATGTGTTTCCATAGAATTATAGTGGTTAAACGGGGTGCTAACACTTAAATCAACAACAAATCAAACAAGAGCAAACAAATTAAAACTACGAAATCGAATAAAACTCTAACGAGTGCAAGCGGTGTGTGAAACGATCGCTCGGGTGTCTTCCTTACACAATCCTTTGGGTATCACACAAATCTATCACGAATCAAGGCATGGAATGGGGCAAAACTAAGAGCGATCACGTAAATTCTAGCAAGCTAGCTCCTAGGACCGTTGATCACCTAGACATGTTCACAATCGGGTACTAATGTCTAGGGTCGTCTCTTCACTACACGCCTAAACATGCAATGTCTATGAAAGGGGAATCTAGCAACTAATCCACCTCTCGGTACAATTAATTACGATCAAAATCATCACAATCAAATGAATAGTTCACTTAATCCTTTCCTAAGCATATCCAACTCTCGTTGCAACATATCAATTCAACGAATCAAGCTAATGAAAACAATCAATTATGAGATCAACACAAAGCCCAATAGTAGAAGCATCAAAGCCACAATCACATGCCAATTAAAGTGATCAATTCATGATCAACACCAAATTCATGTATAATTCCAACACCCAAGCAATCAAGGAGATTAGCCCGTGGCTAATTTGAACAATAAAATAGAAATAAAGGCAATAGAAACAATACCCATGAAAATTAAGAAAATTAAGAAAATTAAAGGAGAAGGAGACATACAAATTAAGAAATAAACCATTAAAATAAAGAGATTAAGGATGGGTATCACCTTAAATGTATTGATACACTTGATTGAATTAAAATTTATCTCTAATTTGCAAGAAATTAAAAGGAAAATGAAAAACACCTACTGCTACTTGTGAGTGTGTATGAAAAGGTGTGTCCCCCTTTTCGCTGAGAAAATAAAGTTTTAATGGCCAGCGTATATTCCCTCTGTCGCGCTCTGATTGGCTTAGAAAGAAGGAAGAAGTCACGCACTCACGCTGGAAAAGAAACATATACGCGCTTTTTGCTGTGACGTCTCGGACCGAGACGGATATGGCAGGTCGAGACGAGCTCCGGAATGAGTTAAGCAACCTACGGCATCTAGGAATTCTTTGCCTCGACTTGGACGAAGGCGTGGACTCGGGTTGAGATGCTGACTCGGATCGAGGGAAAATGGTTCGAGTCGTGATGGCGGCAAATCTGGAACGGTGTAGAGACGAGACGACGGTGACGATGTGGTCGGGATGATGGAGGTGTGTCGCACGACGGCCTGGATTGCGCGGCGACGTCGACGGTGGTTCGGTCTCAGCGGCGGTGATGGATTTGCAGCGCCGATCTTGGAACTTGAGGCGACGACGACGACGATTGGACGCGACGGCAGCAATGGTAAACGTCGGCGGTGGTTTGTGGTGGTTGGGGTTGATTGACGGCGAGATTTGTGGTTTGTGTTGGTGGTAATTGGCTGTTGCAGGTGCTGGTGTGCGACGGATGTGCTGAAGATGATGGGGGTGAACTCATCAAATCGGTAGGTGTTGTGGTGCATCAGCTGTGAGTGTATTCGCCAGTCTGATGGGTGTATGCTGCTGTTGTGTCCCAACTTCGTTCGACCGTATCTTTTGCTTACGAGCTCCGTTTGACCCGATTCTTTTTGCGTCGCGAAGCTCTCTTGACCCTCTTTCCAGCCATACAATTTTCATTTGATTTAGAAATGTTAATTGCCCTGGAATTGTCTTCCAAAGTCACCTCAAACCTACAAATTAAACACTCAAAACACCAAATTGAATAATCAAATGCAATTGGTCACTTAAATGTGAATTAACATGAAAATAATATCAAATTTAAACAATTAAGCACACAATAATCATGCAATTTTCACACTAATCACCCACTGATCGGAGCTTTTTCGTAGCAAGTATTTTAAGACAATCAAGTTATCGAACCTGATGCGGATAAAAATGTCAGGCCCAACTACACGTAGGGCCCAAGGATGCCCAGCCCAATAGGGCCCGATGACGTGACCAAATACCCTCGGAAGAGGGAGAAAAACTCGAGATGGGCCCGAGCCCAGATCAACCGCAAAATGGCTGTAAAGCCCTGAACTTACCTACAGGTGGGTCACGAGGCTCAGGCCTGTATGCAGATGGACCACGAGGCCCCAAACCTAACTACAGAGAGGCCACGAGGCCCAAACCTAATTACAGATAGGCCACGAGGCCCAAACCCAATCACAGGTGGCCCGTGAGGCCCAAACCTAGCTGCAAGTGGGCCGCGAGGCCCAGGCGAGATTTGAAGCCCACACACGGGTATTGACCAGGCTCATGTCAGCCACTTATCTGATAAGACTGAGAAATGTGAGAGATAACGAGCAGTTGAGATAATTAAGGCCCAAGTTAAGGAATATCTCTCATATTCTTCATTGACTAAGTCCAACCTCCGTCCAGGGAGGGAAAACGTAGACACAATGCAGATTTCTTGAGATAAAAGATATCAGCGCACGACACCATGAAGAAACATGCGGGATCATACCATGAAACTGTAATGACGGTTATTACTCCACAAGTACGTATAAATAACACTCTCAGAAGGGAGGTAACGGTATCGAATCACTATCACTCTTACTTAGCTACTTCCTACGTACTTTCTTGAGTGTTTTCTAGTGATCTGACTTGAGCGTCGGAGTGCCTACGCCGGAGAACCCTCTGGCGTATTTTTTGTAGGTACGTTCGAGAAGAGCTAGGGATTTTATTGCGTAAAGGCTTTACCCACATGGAACCCAGGTGGGAAAACGGGCCCAGGTCAGTTTTTACGCATCAATTGGCGCCGTCTGTGGGAAAGAAGAGCTGAGACGTGAGTTTTAACTTCTTTTCTTTTCTAATTATCTGAAAGAAAGACATCATGACTGGTGAACATAGACCCATGAGACCGATTGCACTAGTACCGGCTCGAGGAAGGACAGCCCCCGCAAACCCAACACAGGGCAAAGCTGCATCCAACCCCGTGCCACCCGTTGCTGTGCCCAACACTGGAGAAACACCACTTGTTACAGTGGTGCGAGATGAAAGCTCAACTCCTGGCCAACGCCACCCAGGAGTAGGAGTTGTTGCTAGAGAGAGAGAGAGGCTAACCTACCTGCTTCTTCCTCTGTGATTCCAGAAGGAATCCCTATAGCGGGGGTCCCCGGAGCCGCCAATGCTCCGGCCAGGGGGATACCTCAGAGAATGCCAGAACCAGCTGCCCTCATCGCTCTCACTCAGGAGCAGCTGGATGACATGATAGCTCGAGTTGTAGCAAGAGCAATGATGGCGGGGGGAAGAACCTCACTTGCAGGAAGGACAGGGGAAGCAGGACCGGGAAACTTGCCTGCTCGATTCCATCCTGGGGTGAGTAGGCAGGACGAACATCAGGAAGAACGAAGAAGAGAGGTGGAGTCCAGAAACCAAGAAGAGGTCCTGGGAGAAGGAGTCCAAGAGAGGAGATCAGCAGTTCCTAGACCAAGGGAGGCTGGTCTGGAAGAAGCTGCACGGGAGAGGGATACGGCCCCCCTACAGCGAGGGAGTAAGATCGAGGATGAGGAAGAGGGTACAGGAGATACCCATGCAGAAGCCATGAAGGACCAGATCAGGTCCCTAAGAAAGTAAATGGATAACATGAAGCACCAAATGGAAAACCGGGTTAGTATGCCTCAACTTATCACAGGTTGCCAATTTACTGAGAATATTTTGCAAGATGAATTGCCTAGCAATTTTAAGCCTCTTAATCGCGAATATGATGGTACGACTGACCCCTATGACCATTTAGTAAGATTTGAAAATTCGGCCCTCCTCCATCGATATGGGGAGGGTGTGAAGTGCAGGGTCTTTCTTACTACTCTATCTAAAGCGGCCCAGCAGTGGTTTTAGCCAGCTGGAGCCCAATTCCATCAACTCCTTTGAGCAGTTCGGAGAACTATTCTTGCACCAGTTCGCTAGTGCAAGGAGGCAACCTAGAGCTACATTGACATTATTCAATATGAAGCAAGGAGAAAATGAAAGCCTATGGGCCTTCATGAAGAGGTTCAATCAGGCGGCACTGGAGGTTCCAACCGCCACTCCTGAGGTAAAAATCAATGCTTTTACTAGTAATCTCCGAGATGGAGACCTATTTTTCTCCCTGGCAAAGAAGCCAGTCCAGACGTTCGATGAATTGCTAAGAAGAGCGGAGAAGTACGTCACACTGGAGGACATGAGGAAGGCGAAGAGAGTCGAGGTCAAGCAAGGAGGACCTGAGAAGAAGAAAGAGTTAGCAAAGAAAAGCTCAGCGGTAGAGCCGGAGAAAGCTGCAAAATCTGGACCTCGCTCCAGGTTTGACAGATACATCCCCTTGAAGCTCGAACCGGCGGAGCTCCTAGAGGTAGCATCCGACCATCCTGAAATGAAGTTTCCATGGACAAGATCCAGAGGGCCTATTAAGCCCAAGTCAGATAAGTTTTGTCGTTTCCATAATGAATATGGGCATGACACTAACAATTATTTTCACTTGCGTGATGAGATTGAGAGGATGATTCAAGCAGGTCATCTTAAAGAGTTTGTCTACAGAGACCGTGTTAGCTCTAGGGGGCAAAAGAGAAAGGAGACTGATGACAAAGCTGAGGAGAAATGAAAGATGATCGAAGAGAGGTAGGAAGAAAGACCCTCCTAGAAGAGAGGACTGATCCAAATGATAGTAGAAGGTCCAGCCGAGGGAGACTCGTTCCGAGCGTAAAAAGCTGGAGAGAGGATCCTGAGGAGAGAGATAGGAGAAATGTCAAGAGAGACAAGCCAGAAGGAGGTGGGCCCTACACCCTGGATCCATTTTGGTCTCGAGGATGGAAGTCTCAGGAAAGAGGACCACAGTGATGCGTTAGTCATCACAACCGATGTGGCCGAATACACTGTTGTGAGGATCTTCGTGGATACGGGGAGCTCAGCAGACACCATTTTCTTAGAATGCTTCAAGAAAATGAATTTGAATGTAGAACTGTAGCCTGTGGATACGGCACTATATGGATTTACAAGAGAAGCAGTGCACCCTCTTGGTCAGGTAACCCTCCAGGTGGGTCTAGGTGAAGCTCCACGGAGGAGGGTAGTTATGGTAAATTTTTTTATTGTTGATGTACCCTCATCTTACAACATGATCTTTGGTAGGCCAGTATTGAATTTATTTCAGGTGGTCATATCAACTTATCACATGAAACTCAAGTTTCCAGTGAATGATGAGGTGGGTGAAGTAGTTGGTGATCAGCTGCAGTCCAGAAAATGTTACGTGGAGGCAGTAAAGATGGCCGACAAAGAGCTGCACCGCAGCTTGAAAAGAGATAAGGAGGTGGATCGAGAATCCAAGAGATGTAAGATCACGGAGGAAACTGGTCCTCCAAAAATGAAAGCTGACGAAGAGTTGATGATCGAGTTGTATCCAGACAAGAAGGGATACACAACAAGGATCGGAGCCCACCTGGAGCCAGAGCTGGAGAGAGACCTGGTAACAACTTTACGAAGAAACACATATGTGTTTGCTTTTTCTTCCTCTGGCATGATAGGTATTCCGGAGGAAGTGGCGATGCACCACCTGAACGTGGACCCTAAAGTTAAGCCAGTAAAGCAGAAACTGAGGGTCTTCGGACCAGAAAAGGATGCCATTACGAAGGCAGAAGCGTAAAAGTTGCTGGAGGCAGGACATGTCAAGCGAATCCAGTTTCCCACCTGGCTATCCAATGCAATGTTGGTGGCAAAACCAAGGGGAAAATTGAGAATGTGCCTAGATTTTTGAGATCTGAACAAGGCTTGCCCTAAGGATCATTATCCTTTGCTTAAGATTGACCAGATGGTTGACTCTACATCTGGATTTGAGCTGCTAAGTATGATGGACGCCTATCAAGGCTACCATCAAATACAAATTTTCCCTCCAGATATTCCAAAGGTAAGTTTCATTATTGCTAGTGGAAATTTTTGCTATATTAGAATGCCCTTTGGATTGAAGAATGCAGGAGCAACCTATCAGAGAATGGTTGACAAGATGTTCAAAGGCCAGCTAGGGAGGAACATGGAAGTCTACGTTGATGACATGCTTGTGAAAAGTGTGAAAGCTGGGGAGCACGTGGCTGATCTGGAGGAAGCTTTTTCAGTGCTAAGAAGAAACGGCATGAAGCTGAATCCGGCCAAGTGTTCTTTTGGAGTGAAATCCGGGAAATTCCTCGGATATATGGTGACCCAGCGGGGAATCGAGGTTAACCCCACCAAGGTGAAAGCCGTGCTCGATATGTAGTCGCCCACTAATATCAAGGTGACCCAGTGGGGAATCGAGGTTAACCCCGCCAAGGTGAAAGCCGTGCTCGATATGTAGTCGCCCACTAATATCAAGGAGCTGCAGAGACTAAATGGAAGAATTACAGCATTGAGCAGATTCATAGCCAGATCTACAGAGAGGAGCCACCCCTTCTTCAAGATTTTGAGGAAGGGATCCAAGTTCGAGTGGGACGAGCAATGCCAGCAGGCGTTTGAAGAGCTTAAACAATACTTGGTCCAGTTACCTACATTAATGAAGTCAATACCCGGGGAGACACTCTACCTCTACCTCTCTATAGGTGGGGTCTCACTCAGCTCCGTGCTGGTGAGGGAGGAGGGGTTAACCCAGAAACCTGTTTACTACATCAGTAAACTCATTCAAGGAGCAGAAGAGAGATACTCGAAAATAGAGAAGACAACCCTGACTATAATGGTCACGGCTCGGAGGTTACGACCTTATTTTTTTATCACATAAGGTTATTGTTCGGACTAACTACCTTCTGAAGCAGGTGATTGGAAGAGCTGACCTCTCAGGGAGGATGGTCAAGTGGGCTGTCGAGCTGGGAGAGTATGATGTGGATTTCGAGCCACGGAGGACCATTAAAGCACAAGCCCTGTCTGACTTCATTCAAGAGGGTACGCGTGCGCTGGAGGCTGGAGGAAGGAGAATGGAAGATATATATTGACGGCTCTGTATCTATGCAGGGTTGTGGAGTGGGGATCGTAATTATTGATCCCGATGGCCAGAAAACACAGGTTGCAGTGAGGT
The DNA here is from genome assembly GCA_030762865.1 of Paraleonurus japonicus. Classification (NCBI taxonomy): domain Eukaryota; kingdom Viridiplantae; phylum Streptophyta; class Magnoliopsida; order Lamiales; family Lamiaceae; genus Paraleonurus; species Paraleonurus japonicus. Next base: position 34,846,289 of record CM061059.1, on the reverse strand, counting down.
TCGAGTTCATTACCTCCAACAATGGAGCAGAGTACGAGGCCCTTATTCGAGGAACGGAGATGGCCGCAGAGCTGGGAGCAGGTCGGGTGGTTATATTTTCGGATTCCCAACTTGTAACCCTGCAGGTTACAGGTGGGTACGAGGCCAAAGACGAGAAAATGATAGCCTACCTACGGCGAGTAGGAAAGTTGCAAGGAAGGTTCAGCTCATTCGAGGTCAGACAAATACCTTGAGAGGAAAACTCCAGAGTGGATAGTCTGTCAAAGCTCGCGAGTTCCGCAACACTGCAGGGAGGGGGGAAGATCACCCTAGTCACTGCAGAAGCTGAAGCAACGGTTTCCTTAGTAGGGGTCATCGGAGCTGAAGATGATTGGAGAACCAGCATTTATCGAGTGTTGCAAAACCCGAAGAGCTGCTCGGACAAAAGGAAAGCTCATAATTGGAGAATCTGATACACAATGATCGGAGATAAGATGTACCGGCGGTCCTTCACGCAGCCTTACTTAAGGTGTTCATCCCCTCAAGAAGGAAGATACATAATCAAAAATATACATGAAGGTTGTTGTGCTGACCATGCAGAGGCTCGGGCAATAGTCCGGAAAGCCTTGAGGGCTGGATACTTCTGGCCTATCAAGACCCAGGACGCCAAAGACTGGGTGAAGAAGTGTGAGAAATGCCAAAAGCATGGCTGTCTTATCCACCTCCCTGCAGAAGAGATGGGGACTATGCACTCTCCGTGTCCTTTCGCGAAGTGGGGGATGGACCTGGTGGGCCAATTCCCGATTGCAGTGGGCCAGCGGAAGTTTCTATTGGTAGCAGTAGACTACTTTAGCAAGTGGGTCGAAGTTGTACCTCTAGGGAGGATCGAAGAAGGTAACATAATCAAATTTTTATGGAGATATATTTGTTGCAGGTTCGGCATACCTAGAATCCTAGTATCAGATAATGGGACCTAGTTTATGGGAAACATGGTACGGGAATGGTATGATAACTTGAAGATTGTCCAGAGATTCACATCGGTGGCACACCCTCAGGCCAATGGCCAGGTAGAGGTCACCAACATAACTATCATGAACGGAATACGTGCCCAACTGGACAAAGCTGGAGGCAGGTGGGTTGATGAGCTAGAATCAGTTCTGTGGGCTTATCGGACCACCCCCAGAGAGCCAACAGAGGAGTCCCCCTTTCACCTAGTGTACGGGGCAGTTGCAGTCATACCTTCTGAAGTAGGGATGGAGACACATCGCCTAGCCTACTTTCAGGGGGGAGAAATGAAGAGTTGATGAGGGAGAACTTAGATATGCTAGAGGAGGAGCGCGAAATAGCCCACCTGAAAGTTGAGAAGTATAAAAATCGTATAAAGGCTGCTTATGACCAGAAGGTCATAAGTCGGAGATTTGAAGAAGGAGATCTAGTCTTGAGACAAGCTGATGCGTTGAAAAGCATTGGAAAGCTCGATCCTAAGTGGGAAGGGCCGTACAAGGTGACCAAGGTCCTCCGAGAAGGAGCTTATGAATTACAAGACATGGAAGGAAATTGACTGGCCAGACCGTGGAATGTCTACCGATTGAAGAGGTTTTACACCTGAGGAGAGTACCCGCCTCACTGCAGGTAGGTGGTTCTTTTTATGCAAGAGTTGTTTTATGCGTGTTATTCAAATTCTGAATAAATTGTAATTTCATTCCACTGGTACACTTTTTTCCTCTGCTTACGGGTTTCCCACTGGGTTTTACCGCAGGGAGGTTTTTAAAGAGACCGGCCGAGTTAGTTCTTGACTTGTGTTGATCGATTATGGTCAATGGAACACACCTGTTTGCTAATTAATGAAAGCGATTTTTCATTATTCATGAGTTTATCATTTAATTCTTTCGTTGATTACAATTGAAACAATATGATCGCATGCTATTCGATCCGATTGCATCACAACACACGATTGATTATATGAGAATTAATAACTTTCAAAAAAGTTAGATGAATGAATAAAATGCACAAGAAGCATTCAATGAGAAATGTTAGGATGAAGAAGATGTACTTAGTTTTGATGAGTTAAAAGTATAAGACTAGGATGACCAGCTGAAAAATAATGTATAGCCAGCTGATGTAATGTAATCTTTGTAAAATAGACTAAGTATAGGATAGTAAGATAAGGTTGTTCAAAGAAAGTCAGATGAAGACAAGAACAGAAAATCAGACGATGTCAAAGACAGACGAGGAGGAAGATCAAGACACACCAAGACAAAGTAACAGACACAGACAAGGTGAAGAATCAGATAGGGTAAAGAATCAGACAGGGTATGAAGTCAGACGAGCTGAAGAGTTAGTTAAAATCAAGAAGTCAGTTACAACCGAACAAGAAGCGGTTTCAAGAATTAGTTAATCAGTTACAACCATCTACAACAAGAACAAGGAAGTTATAACCGACATCAACAGAAGATCTATAAATAGGTTCAGAGATTCAGAAATTCATAAGAAGAAAACTTAGCAATCTAGCAATTTAACACTCTAAGAATTAGAAGCTCTCTTCACAATCATTTGTATACGTATCATTCACGAACACACTTAGTGTTCTTTCATTTTCTGGTGTTTATAGAACACCATTTCATTTGAATCTTCAAAAGCCGGATAGAGATAGTATCATACTTGTAAGGCTGAAGATATACGTTGTAAAGGAAGGAAGTAAGAAAGAAGAAAGACAGTAAGTAGAGTCCCTTCTTCAAATTGAAGGAGGAGAGTGGACGTAGGATCATTTGATCCGAACCACTATAAATTCGGTGTTATTTCTTCTAATTGTTTTACTTGTTTTCACTGATTATTTCTTGATCGCAAATTCAATATCTGATAAAGCTTTAGATCCTAGTTGAATTGAGTTTAATCAAGAATTGTTTCCGCTGTAAAACTGATTTTTGGAATTGATAGATCATCTAAGCTTGAAAAAGTCTTTGATAATCTATTCATCCCCTCCTTCTAGATTATCACTAGAAGGCATCTTGTTTTCATGATTAACTCATTCTAAAGGGACCCAACAAGTGGTATCAGAGCAGTGTTAAGCTGTTCTGATAAAAGATTTGTGGTCTTGAAATTTCTGAGTTCTTGTTGGAATCTGATTTCTTATTGTTGATTCACTAACACTTCTGATAAGTTGTCTTTTAGTCTTTTGAATTACTATGTCAACTGTTAAAAGTAAGAAAACTAGGAGTCTACCAGAGTTCTCAATCGAGGAATATGATTATTGGAAGTTTAGAATGGAGAATCATTTAAAGGCCATTCACGACCGAATGGAAGAGGTTCTTGAGACAGGTCCAATAAAATTTTATCATGGAGTTGTAAGCACTAGAGCTGAATCTTCGGTTACAAGAAGTCAACAAGAAAAGAAGAGTGCAGAATTAACAAATGATGAAAGGAAGATTCACAATTTGGATCAAGTTGCAAGAACTGAAATCATTGAAACTTTAAGCAAGGACTGGACAGAAAAGGTTAAAAGATGTAAAACTGCTAAGGATATGTGGGAGACTCTTGCAAATGTCTGTGAAGGGTCAGATCAGGTTAAAGAAAATAAGCTGCAGTCCGTTTTACATGCATTTGACACGTTCAAAATGAAGGATGGAGAAACTGTGGATCAATTGGACGTGAGACTGACTAATCTTGTGAATAAAGCAGCTGATTTGGGTAAGACTTACACTGAGAAAGAAATCAACAACAAAGTACTCAGATCTTTGAGCAAAAGATGGAGGGAGAAAGCTAATATTCTCAAAGCGACATAGAATCTGTCGACAATATCACATCACACTCTATTTTCTCATCTTAAAGCACTGGAATATGACATACACATTGAAGATGAAGAAGATGAGGCAGAGTCGTCTACATCCGGAAAAACTGTGGCATTTTTTCATCAAGAAGATTCTGACAAGATTTCCAAGGCATCAAATTTGTCAATCAAGGAGGAAATGACACTATTGATCAGACGATATGAGAGACTTAAGATGAAGTATAAAAGGAACAAGAGAGACAGGTTTAATCGTCGAAATTATAAATCAGACAAGGAAGAGAAGTATTCAGATAATGACAAAAAGAAGGATCCAGTGAAAAGGTATAAATCACCAATCAGACGAGGAGATAATAGTCCGAAATCAGATAGAGGAGATATCTGTTATACCTGCAATAAACCCGGTCACTATAGCTATGATTGTCCTCAACTTACTCCTAGAGAAAGAGAAGAAAAGAGGAAGAAGAGGGATAGGAGGTATGCAGATCAACGAGCGCTTTTAGCAGAAAAGGAGGAAACACATGAGACATCATCATCCTCCTCCTCATCTAGTTTCGGGTCAGACAATGACATTTGCCTAATGGCTAAAGAGGTAAACTATTACTCATCCTCAGATAATGATTGTGATAACTTGTCTGAATCTGATCCATGTCTTATTAACAAGCTTCTAAAAGATCTGAAAACTGCTTTATCTGCTTATAAACAGATAGAGACTGAAAATTTAAATTTAAAGAATCAAGTTCTTAATCTAACAAAGGAATATCAGACTTGAACAAGTAAAAACTTGGATTATGCATTCAAGGGGGAATGTCAATCTAAGATTACTACTAGTTCCTCATCTGAGAAAACCATTAAGTTAGAAAAAGAATTGAGTGCTTTAAAAGTTAAATTTTCAAGTGTTGAATCAGAAAATGAGAATTTTAAGAAGACTAATCAGGAGTTAAATCTCAAGTTAGGAAATCTTAATAACTCTCAATCTATGATTGGTAACATCTTCAGTACCTCTCAGATGCCTGTTGATAAAACCAGATTGGGTTTTGATAGAAACAAGAAAAATGATCCTATCAAACCAAGAGTTTTTGTCAAAGCTACTAAGACTATGGAAAAGACAAAGCTTAGTGCAAAGAAATCTAAGGAGCAAATTACCTCATCTGATATTTCTAAGGAGAAAACACAGACAAGGAGAAATGTTCCCAAAAGAAATCCAAAGACTAAGTCAAAGCCTTTTCCAAAGTATAATGGCTTTGATGGAAGAAGCAAGTCATATCCATTCTTTCCAAAATATAAGACAATCAATAAGAGATCAATTAAATAAAATTGATCTAGACAGTCTAATATTAGTGGACAGATATGGTTGCAAGATTCAATCATTGGTTTTGAAAAACTTAGATGGTTTTATCTGGATACCTAAGTATCAACTTAACGAGAAAGGACCCAATACACAAAGGGTACCTAAAAATTAAATTTGTGATTGCAGGGAGATAAGGAGATAGTTGAAAGAGGAGATGTTCTTGAAGTCATCTGGTATATAGACAGCGGATGTTCTAAGCATATGACTTATGAGAAAAGACTTCTTTCAAACTATCAGACAATAGATGGACCGCGAGTAATGTTTGGTGACAACAACTTTGGTCTAACTAAAGGAGTTGGAACCCTAATGATTGGAGATGTCCAGGTTAATGAAGTTTACTTTGTGGAAGGATTGAAACATAATCTATTATCTGTCTCACAGTTTTGTGACAAATGATATTGTGTAAAATTCACTCATGATGCATGTTATATCTTGGATGGTTTAAATTAAAATATTTTACTTACTGGAGTCAGACAAGGTAATATCTACATTGCAAATTTCAAGAGTTACCCTAAGGATACTTTTCTTATTGCTAAGAGTTCAGAAGATTTAAGTTGGCTATGGCATAAGCGTCTTAGTCATTTAAACTTCAAAACTCTTAACAAAATAGCAAGAAAATCCTTAGTCAAAGGACTTCCAGATAAAATATTTTCGAAAGATCATATTTGTGATGCATGTCAAAAGGGAAAACAGACCAAAACTTCTTTCAAGCCAATAAATGGTCCTGTTTCTAAAAGGATTTTGGAACTTTTGCACATGGATCTTTTTGGTCCTGTTACACCTCTGAGTTTTAGTGGAAGAAAATATACTTTAGTGATTGTAGATGATTTTTCTAGATTCACTTGGGTTATTTTCTTGTACAAAAAGAATGAGACTGTAACAAAAATTCCAGAATTCCTCAAAAGAATTCAAAATGAAAAAAGACTAAATATTGTCAAGATTAGAAGTGATAAAGGTACTGAGTTTCTAAATTCGTTTGTCACTAACTATTGTACTGAGAATGGTATAGCACATGAAACATCATCTGCAAGAACACCCCAGCAAAATGGAGTAGTAGAAAGGAGAAACAGAACCTTGAAGGAAGCTGCAAGAACGATGTTATCTGAGTATGATACTCCACACAGGTTTTGGGCAGAAGCCATTAATACTGCATGTTTTGTTCAAAATAGATGTTTAATTGTGAAAGATAAATGCAAAATTCCTTATGAAATATGGAAGAATAGAATACCGAAAATTTCATATTTCCATATATTTGGTTGTAAGTGTTTCATCCATAATAATGGAAAATCTAAATTAAGAACTTTTGATGCTAAGATTGCAGAAGGGATATTCTTAGGATACTCATCTGTATCCAAAGCATATAGAGTTTTTAATAAGATTACATTATGTGTGGAAGAAACACCACATGTTGTTTTTGACGAAACTTCTTTCAAGTCTGAAAGCACAGATGACGTCACCAAGATAGTCGAAGATCTCAACAGAATGAATATCAAGAAATCAGTCAAGTTCTACTTACTAGAGTCAGAATCAGATGAGGAGGACATATCAGACTCAAATAAAGATAAGGAGCCTGAGAATTCTTCCATGTCATCTGATCAGACAACTACACTACCAGATGGACTAGAAGATATTCCTGAAGGTAATACAGAACCAATTGATGAAAATATCTCAGATAAGACTTCATACTCAGTAAAAGATAAAGGTAAACGAGTATTGACTTATCATCCAGCTGAACAGATAATTGGAAGTTTAGATTCTGGAGTCCAGACAAGGACACAGATAAACCAAGACTGTCTGTTTAGTTGTTATGTATCATTGTTTGAACCTAAATCTATTACTGAAGCTCTAACTGACTCCAATTGGATAAATGCAATGCAAGAAGAATTAAATCAATTTCAAAGACAAGATGTGTGGGAACTTGTTGAAAGACCCCATCATCAAAAAGTTATTGGAACAAAATGGGTATTTAAAAACAAAAGAGATGAGAACAACATTGTGGTAAGAAATAAGGCTAGATTGGCCGCACAAGGTTTGTTGGGTCCCTTTAGAACGAGTTTAAACGCAAAAACAAGATACCCTCTAGTGATAATCTAGAAGGGGGGGATGAATAGATTATCAAAAACTTTTGCAAGCTTAGATGATCTATCAACTCCAAAAACAGATTTACAGCGGAAACAAACTCTTGTTTATACTCAATTCTAATAGGATCTAAAGCTTTGTCAGATATCAAATTTTGCAGTCAAGAAACAACTAATGAAAACAAGTAATAAGCAGTAAGAAAAAAAAAATAACACCAGATTTATAGTGGTTCGGATCAAATGATCCTACGTCCACTCTCCTTCTTCGAACTTGAAGAAGGGCCTTTACTTACTTTCTTTCTTCTTTCTTGCTACCTTACTTACAATGATGAATCTTCAGCCTTACAATGAATCTTCCTAACTTCTGAATATCTATGGCTTGAAGATCTAATGAAAAAGTGTTCTATAAACACTAAGAACTGAAAAACGTATAACACGTTCTTGAATGTGTATGATTCTTTTTTTCTTGCGTATACAAAGTATAATGAAGAGTGCAAAATGTCAAAGTTAATTCTAAATTGATTTCTATTCCTATTTATAGAGAACTCCTCTTGGCAGTTGTAACTTCTTTGATTAGTTATAACAATATAAATCAATTCTCAGAACTTCTTCCCGAGTTGTTGAAATCGCTTCTTGAATCTTTGCATAATAATTTTCAAACACCTCTTCATCCGATGTTTACTTCACCTCGTCTCCATCTTCTTTTTTTCTGCCTAAACGCTTGTCTTGTTCTTCAACAATCCTCGTGCTATCCTTGTCTCGATATCTTGACCTTGTCGATATCTTGACGGAAATCTTTCCTCGTCGATATCTTGACCTTGTCTCGATCTTCTATACTTAGTCTTATTTACAAAGAAATACTTCAAATTGCCTATACAAGATGCTCAAATTTTGGTCATCCTATTTTACAATTTTAACACATCAAAACTAAATACAAATTTCTTTTCCTAACAATTTCCCCCTTTTTGATGATGTTAAAACTCACTCAAGAAAAGAAATGTTAGTAATCTTAAAAATGTAAAATAAGCAATTAAATCACATAATCAGATAACTAGAATAATTAGTGTTATTAACAGATGATCGTAAAATCATGAATCGATAATCGTAACAATTTGATTACATAATCAGATATTTAAGAGTTAGAAGATGAAACAATATATTTTAGAAATCAAGAGATTAATCGATTAGTTTTTAGAAAAGCAACAAAGATTGAGAGTAGTTCAAAAATTTATTCAAGATTTGCATCGTAATCATGTAATTCACACAAAAAAGATAAGATGAGAGAAGTAGAAGACTAGTCATACCACCTATTTTCTTCTGGGAACATTGAGCTACCAAAGACTCGCTTCTTAAGTGAAATAGTTTCACCTCCTCTCGCAAGATCAGCTGTGGCTTCGCTTTGATTATCACCGCTTAATCTTCTCAAGGTCCGATGATGACCATCACTGTTAGAGGGGGTTCCATCTCGAGAATAAGTGGTGCGACTACATCCGAGTTGAATTCTTCATTTGCAAGGTTGACAAGATATTGATACATCGGGGGGTCCTTCTCTTCCAGCCAATTATGGAAAGCTTCGTCTTCATCGAGTCCCCACTTAATCACTTTTGCAAATATGAAACCGGAAAATCCAGTCCACTTCGAATGGCCTCCACCTTGCCCGATCCGCCATTAATAACACTTCTTTGGGAACTACTTCGCTTCTATGATATGGCCTAAGGACTTCTTCCCTTGCTCATCTGTTATCTTTCGAACCCATCGTCTAAGAGATCGATCATAATATTTTCCCCGCCGCCTTCTCCCCGCTCTCTTCTCCTCTTAGCCTCCCTTCTCTTATACTTCTCCTTCTCATCTCTTTTCCTTTTTTTCGATCTTTTCTTCTCGCATCTATCTCAGCTTGTGATTTCTTTGGAACTTGAGCTGTTCTAGATGATCCAAGGAGATGTAATTTGAGGTGTTCTGCACAGGGCTTTTTTGTGGGTTCAGATCTTGTCTTCCTTACAACTTTCTCTGTCTTCTCCTCAGATTTCTTCTCCTCTGCTTTTAGCAATTCTTCAGATAATTCTTCAATTTTCATGCTCAAAGCCATGATCTTATCTTCTTGCTCGTCTACTCTTTTCTTGAGCACACTATCTTCCCCTTTTTAGCATCAAAGAAATCGGGTATTGCAGATAGTGGCTACTTGTTCAATTTGACTTACAAGCTCTTCTCGTACATGCCCCCGCCTTATGATCAAGCTGGTCATATCTCTTCTTTTGTCCGACCTCAGCTGCTCTAACTCATCATCCATGAACCGCTTAATGCTCGTTGTCTGCCTATCTTTCTCCAGAGCAAGCTGCATCTTTAGAACTTGATGAAATGATGCCTCCTTGGCTTTCCATGCTTCTCTTACTTGCTCCTCAACTGAATCTTTGATTTCAACAAAGGCAGAACGAACATACTGTTTTACCCATTCATCCTGAGAGTTCATCTCCTTAGCAATCGTTGCCTTAATCGAAAGCCATCTGTTCCTCATGTCTTAATCCGGAGAAGTGTAGATCAATCTTGGTTTTCTCGTGAATTGCAGCTTCTACATTCTCCTTGATTGATGATGAGATGACATTTGGAACCAGTTGAAAAGCATTTAGACATGCAGTTTTTAGATTATGAACTCGCTCAGAGCTTCTACGCCGGATATGCATACGATGATGTGGAGGGCAAGGTCTGTTCACCGTAAAGATTTATTTCTTCGATGTTAGCTTCTCGTTTGCACCTCAACAACCGCTCCGTTTGTGCCTCCTCACCAGTATCCATCCCACTGCCTGGCTCATCGGCAGCTCCACCTATCACTTCTTCCACCCTTTCCTCTTCTAAAACTTCATCTTTTTCTCGCTCTTCCTCCTTCTCACTGTTTTCACCTCCTCAGAATCTCATCTCCAAGATATACTCGTTGCAGGATGTAATCAACAAAATTATTTTCAGTGAGTATATCTTGGAATGACTTTAGTTTTGCTTTCTTGAGCACCTCCTTTTCCCAGACGGCTAAATTGTTTCCTCCTGCCTCAGCTATCAGAATAGCTGTCTCCTCAAAAGATCCAAGCCTGAGTCTTCTTAACATATAGACATCGATAAGCTCTTTCAACAGCTCAGGCTCATCTTTGAGAGTAGACTCTTGTCTGAGAAGGAACTTTTTCCCAAGGATTCGGAGTGAGGTCTCAGTAGGTCCCATATCTCCAGATGGATTTGGTAAGTTTAAGAAAAGATTTGGTTCAGATGAGGTTGTGGGTAGGAAGGAGAACGGGTCGTATGAGGTTTGGGTAGGTGTTGGACTTATGGGAGTGGGCCGTTTTAGAGGCTCAGAAGCAGCGGCCTTGTCTGCTTCTTCATTGCCAGGTTGGTAAGAGATGGATTTAGGTACTCCATCCTCAGATGAGGATGAAGATGATGAGGGTGATTTAATTTCCTCTTCCTTTTCTGAGTCATCTCCAGACGAGACTTCTACTGTCTCCGTCTGGCCTGATATACCAACCTCTCACTGAACACTTCCCCTTGGGAAGTCGTCCTTTCCTCCTCTTCTTCCTCACTGCAATCTCCTCCTCCTCGATGAGGATTCATCGCCAACACAGATCTCCACTTTCTTCTTTCCTTTGGCCTTAGAAGCCTTCTTCATCTCAGACCGAGATGGGGTGTCTCCTTCGAGTCTCGTTGGACCGAAAGGTTTCTCATCCTTGACAAGCAAACCCTTCGTTTTGTGAACTTTTTCACCCCCGTCTCGCCGACCAAGCTTGTCCGTCCCAATCTTGTGTTCAAGTATGATGGTGATTCTTGCCATCATACTTGTTATCTTAGTCGGGCCGACCATCTTATCATTTCCACCGACACCTCTGTCTTGACAAACTTTTTTCTTTCCTCCATCGACGGAGTACACTGCCTCGAGCCCATTAATATCAGCTCCGTCTATGATGGCCCTCGACAAAGATATCCTTGGCTTAGTCAATCCATCGTGACTTTGTTGTTCTCCTAGTATGCATTTAGTCAAAATAAGCATCAAAAGCCTATACTTTCTCCGTAACATTCCTTCTTCTTCAGTTTGCAGTGTTATTCTTCTCGGGATTTCCTTGCCATCATTTTGTAACTCTCCAAATACTCTTCACCTTGTACAAAATGGGTTGCCTCCGGTGATGTTTAAGCCAAAAATCTCGCCGATATCAGAAATTGAAACATGAATTTTTCTAGACTTTTCAAGAGTCCGAATTCGAGTTTCTAGTCCCGTGATCTCGTTGATTTTTGCTGGTTAAGAATTCGGCGGCAAGATCATCAAGGGTTTTGGGTTTTGATGGTTTCATTGAGCAATATTTCTTCAAACCTCTCGTCTTGTAGAAGTTGAAGAATTTCTCTCGGGTTTCGGATCGGTGGAAATGTCCCATTCCACGACATTTCGGATTTTGTACGTTCTCGATGGATGCGAGATCATATTCATATTTGATTCTCGCTCTCTTTCCAAAGTGTCCGCCATTGATGGGTGTTTGAAGGTTTTAGGAGGGAAAAGAAGTTTTAAGAGAAGAAGGAATATATGTGTGCGTAAATGTAAATAATGCACACGAATGACTATTTATATGGAAAATATAATAATAAACAATTATTAGAATAATAATTGCCTCGTAAAAGTGTAAATATAGCCTTTCGAATCGCCATTAATGCAATTATGGCATTTATTTTGAAAAGTGTACAGAATAATATTTAATATGTCGCGCGTGAGGTTGAGACGGTTCATATTTCGTAAAACCGCCTCCACTTCTCGCGCGTGAAGTATACTCAAGTGTGTTTCAAAATTGAATTTGATAAAATTTCGGGTCCATAGTAACTTCTCCCCGATACGCTTACTAATTTAAGAAATTACTTTTCAGCTTAATTGGAGAGATACAATAAAATATTATTAATTTTAGAAAACAAAATTTGAACCCTTATTCTTTAATTTTGTAAAACAAAATATTTTATTTTACTGAGTAACTTCATTTTTAATGAATGATAGAGTGAATTATGATATTAAATTCATATATTAATTATATGAACCCAATATTCATAATTAAAAGTATGTAAGAAAACTTCCTAAATTTTTCTCCTTGTCTGATTTGATAGTATCACTGTCTGTTCCTTGTATCCTTTGAACAAATTGACCTTGACTTGTATTTTGAATCTTGTCAACTTTGTTCTTGCTGAAATCACAGACACTTAGAAAAATTGTTAGTAAACTGAGTAAGTCGATAAGGTTCAATAGTCATCCGATTCTCAGAGAAGAAAATTGACTATTACATCCTTATCTGATTTACTTATGTCAGATAAGTAATTATCAAGTCAGATATGGTCAATATGACTAATCCTTGATTCTTGATTCCTATAAAAGGAGATCAATGATATCAGCTACCTGATTGTCCTTTGATACAATCTTGTCTGATAATTCTTTCTAGACATACTATACTAAAATAAGGAAAACAAGGTTAATTCAAGAAAATTTGATCAAGAGATGATTAAGGAACCATCTAATAATCCTAATTCGACTGAAAGTTCCTTAAACCTTGTTTCGCAAGAGGCTTTGTTAATATGTCTCGCTTTTTTGAAAATCAAGAAGAATTTTTTCTAGTCTCGATATTGCCTTTCTCCACATGATCTCGAATAAAATGATGACGAATGTCAACATGTTTGCATCGGTATGTAAGATGGGTTTCGGGTAATAGCTATGGCACTATTACTATCACAAAAGATTGGTACATCTTTGGTGATAATGTTATAGTCCCTTAGCTGTTGATCGATCCAGATAAGTTGTGAGCAACAACTTCCACCGCCATGTACTACTTCCAAGAGTAGAAATAGCTACAGAGGTTTGTTTCTTAGACAACCATGAAATCAGCTTACTTCCCGTAAATTGGCAAGTTCCAGATGTAGATTTCCTATCTATCTTACACCCACCAAAATCTGAATCGAGTATCCCGACAACTCAAAGTTATCGTCATTTGAATACCACAAATTCTACATAGATTGTACCTTTCAAATATTTTAGAATCTTCTTTGCAGCTTCAAGATGACTCTTCTTAGGCTTAGCTTGAAAACGTGCACATACACCCACCGCAAAAGAAATGTCGTCTACTAGCAGCTTAAGTATAAAAGAGAGCCAATTAAACCTCTATATGCGTCTCCGATCGGTGTCTTCTCCTTTCTCATCTAGATCCATTGAAAAATTTGTCATCATAGGTATTTTCGCTTCTCGGGCTAGTACCTATTCCAAATTTTTCAATAAGATCTTTGGTATATTTTGCTTGATTTATGAAAAATCCTTTCTTTGTCTCGCTTAATTTGAAGTCCAAGAAAGTATGTCATCTCTCCCATCATGGACATTTCGAACTGTTTCTTCATAAGATGACTAAATTCTTCACACAAGAGTAGGTTAGTTGATCCAAAAATAATATCATCAACATATATTTGAACTAACAAAAGACCTTTATCGATTCTTTCCTAAATAAAGTTCTATCTATTTTACCTTTTACAAAACCATTTTGAATTAAATACTCAGATAATGTATCATACCATGCTCTAGGAGCCCGTTTAAGTCCATATAGAGCTTTCCTTAGCCTATAGACCTTGTCTCCTTTGACAAAACCCGGAGGTTGTTCTACATAGACTTCTTCGGCTATGACTCCATTTAGAAATGCAGATTTCACATCCATTTGGAACACAAGAAATCTTTTATAAGCAAGATAAGCTAAGAACAATCTTATGGCTTCAAGACGAGCAACCGGTGCAAAGGTTTCATCATAATCAATTCCCTCAGATTGTGAATAACCTTGTGCAACCAATCTAGCCTTATTTCTTACCACAATATTGTTCTCATCTTTCTTATTTTTGAAAACCCATTTTGTTCCAATAACTTTTTGATGATGAGGTCTTTCAACAAGCTCCCATACATCTTGTCTTTGAAATTGATTTAATTCATCTTGCATTGCATTTATCCAATTCGAGTCTGTTAGAGCTTCAAGAATAGTTTTAGGTTCAAGTAAAGATACATAACAACTAAAATGCATAGTCTTGGTTTATCTCGTGTCCTTGTCTGACTCCGTAATCTAAACTTCCAATTATCTGCTCACTGGATGATAAGTCGATACTGCTTACCTTTATCTTTTACTGGATATGAAGTCTTATCTCGGGATATTTTCATCAATTAGTTCTGTATTACCTTCAGAATATCTCCTAGTCCATCTAGTGTAGTGTAGTCGCCTCGATCGATGACATGGAAGAACTCTCGCCTTCCTTATCTTTATCCCCTCGTCTCGGTGTGTCTTCCCTCATCCGATTCGACTGTAAATAGAACTTGATTGATTTCTTGATGTTTAACTGCTAAGATCTTCACTATCTTGGTGACATCATTTGTACTTTTGCACTTAGAAATTTCATCAAAAACAACATGTGGTGTTTCTTCCACACACAATGTAATCTTGTTAAAAACTCTATATGCTTTAGATACATGAGATGAGTATCCTAAGAATATCCCTTCGCAATCTTAGCATCAAAAGTTCTTAACTTTGATTTTCCATTATTATGAATAAAACACTTACAACCAAATATATGAAAATATGAAATTTTTGGTATTCTCGCCTTTCCATATTTCATAAGGAGTTTTGCATTTATCTTTCACAATTAAACACCTATTTTGAACAAAACATGCAGATTAATGGCTTTCGCCCAAAACTCGTGTGGAGTGTCATACTCAGATAACATAGTCCTTGCAGCTTCTTTCAAGGTTCTGTTTCTCCTTTCTACCACTCCATTTTGCTGGGGTGTTCTTGCAGACGATGTTTCATGTGCTATACCATTCTCAGTACAATAGTTAGTAACAAACGAATTCAGAAACTCAAGACCTTTATCACTTCTAATCTTGACAATATTTAGTCCTTTTTCATTTTGAATTCTTTTGAGAAATTCTCGAATTTTTGTTACAGCCTCTCATTCTTTTTGTACAAGAAAATAACCCAAGTGAATCTAGAAAAATCATCTACAATCACTAAAGTATACTTTCTTCCACTAAAACTTAGAGGTGTAACTGGACCAAAAAGATCCATATGCAAAAGTTCCGTAATCCTTTTAAAAACAGGACCATTTATTGTTTTGAAAGAAGTTTTGGTCTGCTTTTCCTTTTTGACAAGCATCACAAACATGATTTTTCAAAATATTTTATCTGGAAGTCCTTTGACTAAAGATTTTCTTGCTATTTTGTTAAGAGTTTTGAAATTTAAATGACTAAGACGTTTATGCCATAGCCAACTTAAATCTTTCGAACTCTTAGCAATAAGACAAGTATCCTTAGAGCAATTCTTGAAATTTGCAATATAGATATTACCTTGTCTGACTCCAGTAAGTAAAATATTTTCATTTAAACCATCCAAAATAAAACATGCCTCATGAGTGAATTTTACACAATATCCTTTGTCACAAAATTGTGATACAGATAGTAAATTATGTTTCAAACCTTCCACAAAATATACTTCATTAACCCGGATATCTCCAATCATCAAAGTTCCAACTCCTTTGGTTAGACCAAAATTGTTGTCACCAAACATTACTCGAGGTCCATCTATTGTCTGATAGTTAGAAAGAAGTCTTTTCTCATAAGTCATATGCTTAGAACATCCACTGTCTATATACCAAATGACTTCAAGAACATCTTGTTCAACTATCTCCTTATCCTTCGCATTCACAAATTAATTCTTAGGTACCCTTTGTGTATTGGGTCCTTTTTGTCAAGTTGATACTTAGGTATCCAAATAAAAACATCCAAATTTTTCAGAACCAATGATCGAATTTTGCAACCATATCTATCCACTAATATTAGACTATCTAGATCAATTTTATTTAATTGATCTCTAGTGATTGTCTTATATCTTGGAAAAAATGGATAACACTTGCTTCTTCCATCAAAACCATTATACTTTGGAAATGACTTTGATTTAGTCTTTAGATTTCTTTTTGAAACATTTCTCCTCATCTCGTATTTTCTCTTTTGAAATATCGATGGGGTGATTTGCTCCTTTGATTTCTTTGGACTAAGTTCTGTCTTTTCCATAGTCTTAGTGGCTTTGATAAAAACTCTTGGTTTGATAAGATCATTTTTCGTGTTCCTATCAAAACCCAATCCAGTCTTATCACTAGGCTTCTGAGAAGTACTGAAGATGTTATCAATTGTAGACTGAGAATTATTAATATGTCCTAACTTGAGATTTAAATCTCTGTTAATCTTTTTAAAATTCTCATTCTCTATATTGATATTTGAAAATTTAATTTTTAAAGAACTCAATTCTTTTTCCAACTCACTAGGTTTTCTCGCACGAGGAACTAGTAGAAGTCTTTGACCGACATTCCCCTTGAATGTACAATCTAGATTCTTCCTTGTCCCTCGTCTCGATATTCCTTTGTTAGACTAAGAATTTGATCCTTTAAACTTAAATTTTCAGTCTCTATCTGTTTATAAGCGAGATAAAGTTGTCTTCGATCTTTTAGAAGTTTGTTA
This sequence comes from Paraleonurus japonicus, assembly GCA_030762865.1. NCBI lineage: Eukaryota > Viridiplantae > Streptophyta > Magnoliopsida > Lamiales > Lamiaceae > Paraleonurus > Paraleonurus japonicus. Next base: position 34,829,565 of record CM061059.1, on the reverse strand, counting down.
ATAAGACATGAATCGATCTGCATAAGTTATCATTATCATTGTCTCGAGGATGAGTAGTAGTTTACCTCCTTAGCCATTAGGCAAATGTCATTGTCTCGACCCGAAACTAGATGAGGATGAGGATGATGATGTCTCATGTGTTTCCTCCTTTTCGCCAAAAGAGCTCGTTGATCCGCATACCTCCTATCCCGCTTTCTCCCTCTTTTCTTCTCTTTTTCTAGGAGTGAGTTGAGGACAATCATAGCTAAAATGACCAGGTTTATTGCAGGTATAACAGATATCTCCTCTTTTTCGACTTTTGGACTATTTTCACCTCGTCCGATTGGTGATTTGAATCTTTTCACCGGATCCTTCTTTTTTGTCATTGTCTGAATACTTCTCTTCCTTGTCTGATTTATAATTTTGACGATTAAACCTATCTCTTTTATTCCTTTTATACTTCATCTTGAGTCTCTCATATCGTCTGATCAATAAAGCCATTTCCTCTTTTTATCGACAAATCGATGCTTTAGAAATCTTGTCGTAATCTTCTTGATGAAGAAATGCCACAGTCTTTCCAAGTAGATGACTCGCCTCATCTTCTTCATCTTCAATTTGTATATCATATTCCAAGGCTTTCAGATGAGAAAATAAAGTATGATGTGAAATAGATGACAGGTCTTGTGTAGCTTTGAGGATATTTGCTTTTTCTCTCCATCTTTTGCTTAATGATCTGAGTACCTTATTATTGATTTCTTTCTCAGAATAGGTTTTACCCAAATCAGCAGCTTTGTTCACCAAATTGGTCAATCTTACATCCAATTGATCCACGCTTTCTCCATCTTTCATCTTGAATGTATCAAATGCATGTAAAACTGATTGCAACTTGTTTTCTTTAACCTGCTCTGACCCTTCACAAACACTTGCAAGAGTCTTCCACATATCCTTAGCAGTTTTACATCTCTTTACCTTTTCTATCCAGTCTTTGCTCAACGTCTCTATAATTTATGTCCTTGCTACCTGATCCAAATTGTGAATCTTCCTTTCATCATTTGTTAAATCAAGACTTTTCTTTTCTTGTTGACTTCTTGTAGTAGAAGATTCAGCTCCAAGACTAACAACTCCATGGTAGAATTTTATCGGACCTTCCTCAAGAACCTCTTCCATACGGTCATGAATGGCCTTTAAATGATTCTCCATTCGAACTTCCAAGAATCATATTCTTCAATAGAAAAATCTGTAAACTCCTCGGATTTCTTACTTTTGATGTAAGACATTGTAATTCAAGATGCTAAAAACAACTTATCGTAAATGTTAGTGACTCAAGTGATAAGAAATCGATTTCAATGAAAACTCGATATTTCAAGACCACAAATCTCTATCGTAACAGCCTTAACACCCGATACCACTTGTTGGGTCCCTTTAGAAAGAGTTTAAACGCAAAAACAAGATATCCTCTAGTGATAATCTAGAAGGGGGGGATGAATAGATTATCAAAAACTTTTGCAAGCTTAGATGATCTATCAACTCCAAAAAACAGATTTACACGGAAACAAACTCTTGTTTATACTCAATTCTAATAGGATCTAAAGCTTTGTCAGATATCAAATTTTGCAGTCAAGAAACAACTAATGAAAACAAGTAATAAGCAGTAAGAAAAAAAAATAACACCAGATTTATAGTGGTTCGGATCAAATGATCCTACATCCACTCTCCTTCTTCGAACTTGAAGAAGGGCCTTCACTTACTATCTTTCTTCTTTCTTGCTACCTTACTTACAATGATGAATCTTCAGCCTTACAATGAATCTTCCTAACTTCTGAATATCTATGGCTTGAAGATCTAATGAAAAAGTGTTCTATAAACACTAAGAATCAAAAACGATAACACGTTCTTGAATGTGTATGATTCTTTTTTTTCTTGCGTATACAAAGTATAATGAAGAGTGCAAAGTGTCAAAGTTAATTCTAAATTGATTTCTATTCCTATTTATAGAGAACTCCTCTTGCGCTTGTAACTTCTTTGATTAGTTATAACAATATAATCAATTCTCAGAATTTCTTCCCGAGTTGTTGAAACCGCTTCTTGAATCTTTGCATAATAATTTTCAAACACCTCTTTATCCGATGTTTACTTCACCTCGTCTCCATCTTCTTTTTTTCTGTCTAAACGTTTGTCTTGCTCTTCAACAAATCCTTGTCTCGATATATCTTGTCTCGATATCTTGACCTTCTTCTATCTCGAAATCTTGACCTTGATATCTTGATCTTGTTCTATATCTATACTTCTTATTTACAAAGAAATACTTCATTGCCTATACAAGATGCTCAATTTGGTCATCCTATTTTACAATTTTAACACATCAAAACTAAATACAAATTTCTTTTCCTAACAAGGTTATTCACAATCGAAGGAATTGATTATGATGAAACCTTTGCACCGGCCTTGCTCGCCTTGAAGCCATAAGATTGTTCTTAGCTTATGCTGCTTATAAAAGATTTACTGTGTTCCAAATGGATATGAAATCCGCATTTCTAAATGGAGTCATAGCTGAAGAAGTATATGTAGAGCAACCTCTAGGTTTTGTCAAAGGAGACAAGGTATATAAACTGAGAAAAGCTCTATATGGACTTAAACAGGCTCCTAGAGCTTGGTATGATACCTTATCTGAATATTTAACTTAAAATGGTTTTGTAAAAGGTAAGATAGATAGAACTTTATTTAGAAAAGAAACTGATAAAGGTCTCTTGTTAGTACAAATCTATGTTGATGATATTATTTTTGGATCAACTAATCTAATCTTGTGTGAAGAATTTAGTCATCTTATGAAGAATAGATTTGAGATGTCCATGGTGGGAGAGATGACATACTTTCTCGGACTTCAAGTTAAGCAGACAAAGAAAGGAATTTTCATAAGTCAAGCAAAATATACCAAAGATCTTATTGAAAAATTTGGAATAAGTACTAGTCGAGAAGCCAAGATACCTATGTTGACAAATTTTTCAATGGATCCAGATGAGAAAGGGGAAGACACCGATCAGACTTAGTATAGAGGTTTAATTGGCTCTCTTTTATACTTAACTGCTAGTAGACCTGACATTTCTTTTGCAGTGGGTGTATGTGCACGCTTTCAAGCTAAACCTAAAAAGAGTCATCTTGAAGCTGCAAAGAAGATACTAAAGTATTTGAAAAGTACAATCTATGTAGGGCTGTGGTATCCAGCTGACGACAACTTCGAGTTGTCAGGATACTCAAATTCAGATTTTGGTGGGTGTAAGATAGATAGGAAATCTACATCTGGAACTTGCCAATTTCTGGGAAGTTGTCTAAGAAACAAACCTCTGTAGCTACTTCTACTACTGAAGCTGAGTACATGGCAGCTGGGAGTTGTTGCTCACAGCTGATTTGGATCAGTCAACAGCTAAGGGACTATAATATTATCACCAAAGATGTACCAATCTTTTGTGATAGTAATAGTGCCATAGCTATTACCCAGAACCCAGTCTTACATACCAGGTGCAAACATGTTGATATTCGTCATCACTTCATTCGAGATCATGTGGAAAAAGGTAATATCAGACTAGAGAAGATCCTGACAGATTATCAAAGGGCAGACATCTTAACAAAACCACTAGCGGAGACAAGGTTCAAAGATCTTTCATTAGAATTAGGATTATTAGATGCTACCTCAGCTGATCTATGATCTTTTCTTTATTATTTATCCTTGTCTCTCGTTCATGATATTATGTTTAGAAAGTAATATCAGACTTGTTAAAAATCACATGGATAATCACAGAGCTGATATCATTGATCTCCTATAAGGAATCAAGAATCAAGGATTCATCTATTGGTTTTAAAACTAACTTGATATTTACTTGTCTAGACCTGAAGTAATCCAGACAAATACATCATAATCAGCTGATTGATCAAAAGACAGATGATTATATGTACCTTGTCTGAATTACTCACAAAAGATACTAATAAATTTGCTCAAGTGTTTGATTTCAGGAAAATCTTTAGTTAAGTGAATAAGACATATCTCATCTGATCAGATACACAGAAAAGAGCAGACAATGTTCAATCCAAATACGGTTAAAATCACAGGGAGTCTTTCTAACTTTTTGTTTAAAAATTATGATTATTAGACCACATAATTAATATGTGAATTTAATATCATAATTAGTTATTTATTAAAATTGAATTCACTCAGTAAGTTTTTTTTAATTTTCTTTTAAAAATAAAATAAAGGGTTCTTTTTAAAAGATATACTTTTGAAAATAAAAGAGATAAAATTTCAGTTTATCTCTCCAATTAACTGAAAAGATTTTACAAATCAAGTTACTTCTTGTCAGAGAAGTTACTATCGGACCCGAAATTTTATCAAATAAAGTTTTGAAATACACTGAGTGACATTCACGCGCATAAATTGGAGGCGGTTTCTGAAATATGAACCGTCAACAGTTCACGCGCGACATATTTAATATTATTCATGCACTTTTCAAAATAAATCAGCATAATTGCATTTAATGCTGGCACGAAAGCTAAAATCTATACTTTTGCAGTCATTATGAGTTTTTTATTAGTTTATTATTAAATTTTTCCATATAAATAGGAAATCGTGTGCATAATAACTTACGCACATAATTACCTATTCATATTCTCTCAAAAATCCTTTTCCCTCTCAAAACTTTCCAAAAACTGTTTCAATGGCGGATACTGAAAAATCCAGAATCAAGTACGAATACGATCATGCCTCTATCAGAGATCGAACAAAATCAGAGATGTATGTGGAGTGGGATATTTCCACCGATCCAGAAACAAGAGAAATTCTTCAACTTCTCGAAACCAGAGGCTTGAAGAAATATTGTTCGATGAAACCCACCAAACCCAAAACCCTTGATGATATTGCTGCAGAATTTCTAACCAGAGCAAAATCAACAGAAACTGGGTTAGAAACCCGAATTCGAACCCTAGAAAAGAGTAGAAAGGTTCATGTATCCATTGCTGATATTGGTGAAATTTTTGGTCTTAGCACCACCGGCGGCAATCCATTTCTGTACAAGGCGGAGGAATATTTGGAGAGCTATAAGATGATGGCACGAAAATCCCAGAAGAATAAAACCGCAAATTTGAAAAAGGGAATGTTAAAGAGAAAGTATCGTCTTCTGATGCTCATCTTGACAAAATGCATACTGGGAGAACAGCAGAGCCATGATGGATTGACTAAGCCAAGGATATGTTGTCTGAGGGCCATTATAAACGGAGCTGATATTAACTGGGCTCAGACGGTGTATTCTCGACTGATGGAAGAGAAAAAGAAATTTGTAAAGAAGGAGATATCAAAGGATCTGGTGAGGTGGTCTCTTACAAAAATCACAAGTATGATGGCAAGGATCACCATCATACTTGAACACAAAATTGGATCAGATAAGCTTGACTGGGAGACAGGGGTAAAGAAATTCACAAAGCAGAAGGGTCTGCTCATCAAGGATGAGAAACCCTTCGGGCTAACAGACTCAGAAGGAGACACCCCACCTCCATCACCTAAGAAAAAGGCTTCTAAGGCCAAGGGTAAGAAGGTGGAGACGATGTTAGCAGATGAGTCATCATCTGAGGAGACAGAGACTGATGCTGAGGATGAGGAGGAAGAGGAGGAGAGGACAGCTTCCCAAGGGGGAAGTGTCGCAGCCGAGGAGGCCGGTGTGTCGGGGCAGGAGAAACCAGTGGACATCTCATCTGGAGATGATCCCGAACAAACTACAGAAGCCCAACCTTCTACATCATCTTCTTCCTCATCTGAGGCTGAAGACACCAAACCTTTATCATCCCACCCTGGCAATGAAGAGGCAGACAAGGCCGCTGCCTCTAAGCCTCTAAAACGGTCTACTCCCAAAAGTCCAACACAAACACAGCCCTCATCCGACCCATTTTCTTTCCTATCCACCTCTCAAACAGAACCCCATCTATACTCCCTTCTTCCAAACTCCACTGGAGTCATGGGACCAACAGAGGAATCCCTTCGAATTATTGGGAAGAAGTTCTTGCTTCATAAAGAGCACAATCTAAAGAATGAACCCGAGCTGTTGGAGGAGTTAGTAGATGTGTGGCTGTTATGGAGGATAAGGACAGGAAGCTTTGAGGAGACAACTATCCTCATAGCTGAAGTAGGAGGGAATAACCTGTCCTTATGGGAGAAGAAAGTTCTGAAAAAGGCGAAGCTAAAATCCTTCTTGGATATTTTAACGGAGAGCATGTTCTTCGATTATATCCTCGCATAGGGTATACTGTGAGACATGCAGCAAAGCAGAGGAAACTCAGAAGAAGTCGGAAGAGGAAAGAATGGAGGAGACTGAAAGGTCTGAAGAAAGGAGAGAAGAGCCGGAGATGGCTATGGGTGGAGCTGCCGATGAGCCAGCTGGGATGGAAATAGCTGAGGAGGCACAAATAGAACAAACGGAAGAGCCCCTACAAACTGAGGAGCCGCTTAGGGTCAAGCAGTAAAGTTCTATGGAGATGATAGATTTAACTCTATCTTCTCCATCCGAAGATCTCGCAGGCCCGTCTGTGTCTATATCCGAGTTCAACATGCTGAAAGATGAGGTGTTGAATCTCAAAAGAGCTAGTCTGAATGCTCTACAACTGATTCCTGGAGTCATTACATCATCTATCAAAGAAAACATAGAGGCTGCTATTCAAGAAAAGACAAAAATCGACCTCTATTTTTCAAGGATCAGACATGAGGAACAGATGGCTGAAGTGAAGAAGAAAGTTGCTACGGAGATGAACTCTCGTGATGAATGGGTTAAACAAAGACGCTCGACCGCCTATACCGAAATCGGGATTCAACTTGAGGATCAAGTGAAAGAATCCTGGAAAGCTAAGGAGGCTTCATTTCATCAAGTGCTGAAAATGCAGCTGGCCATGGAGAAGGATAGGCAGACAACGATCATAAAGCAATTTATAGACGGAGAGTTCCAGAGGACTGAGGCAGCTCAGAAGAAAAGAAATGAACAGCTAGAGCAGAAGACAGGGCATGTTCGACATGAGCTGATGGGACAAATTGAACAAGTAGCCACTATCTGCAATACCCATTTTGCTGATGCTAAAAAGGGGGAAGATAGTGTGCTCAAGAAAAGAATAGACGAGCACGATGACAAGATCATTGCCCTGAACATGAAGATAGAAGAGCTGTCTGAAGAGCTGTTGAAAGCTGAGGAGGAGAAGAGGAAAGATAAGGACAAGTCAGAAAAGGCTTTAAAGAAGACAAGAGCTGAACCCAGTACTAAAGAAGCCCTCATGCAAGATCCTGCTCCAATCACATCTCCTTCTGGATCATCTAGAACAACTCAAACTTCAAAGAAAACCCAAGCTGAAATAGATGAGGAAGAGAAAATCAGGAAGAGGAAAAGAGAGGAGAAGGAGAGGTACAAACGAAGGGATGCCAAAAAGAGAAGGGAGCAGGAGAAGGCGGCTGGGAAATTCTATGATCGGTCATTGAGAAAGTGGGTTCAGAGAGAGAGAAATGAGCAGGGGGAAGAAGTTCTTCGGCCATATCATAGAAGTGAAGTAGTCCCCAAGGAAGTATTGTTAATGGCAGACCAGGCAAGGTGGAGGCCTTTTGAAGTGGACTGGATCTTTCAGTTTCATGTCTGCAAAGTCATTAAATGGGGACTAGAGGAAAATGAAGCTTTCCATAACTGGCTGGAAGAAAAGGATCCCCAGATGTATCAGTATCTTATCAACATTGCTAATGACGAATTTCATGCAGACGTCGTTGCACCGCCCTATTCCTGCATGGAGCCCCTCTCGACAAGCGATGGTCGTCTGGACCTGGAGAAAATCAAGCAGCTGATTATCAAAGTAGAATCTATAGCTGATCTTGCAGAAGGTGGAGAAACAATCTCATTAAAGAAGCGGGTCTTCGACTGGCTTAAAATTCCAGAGGAGGATAGGTGGTATGACTAGATCTCTGTTTTTTTTTTCTCTCATCTTATCTGAACATTATCTGACTTGCATGAAAGCTGAAGATGTGAACTGAGTATGAATAGAACTTTTGACCTACTTTCAGAATCTCTTGATTAATTTTTAATCTTTCTTAAAACTAATCTGCTAAATCATTCGGTTCTTGTAACATAACTTGATTAAAGACTCATTAAGACATCTATGACCAAATTGATTAAGATAAGCTAATTGTCCCATGCTGATTATCTGACTCTTAATCATCTGATTATATGATTGAATTGTTCTGATTTTCTAATTCATGTATTCTAATCATCTGTTGATAATACTGATTGTTCTAATTATCTGACTACGTGACTTCATTGATTATTCTTACTTTCCAAGATTACTAACATTCTTTTTCTTGAGCTGTGTTTTAACATCATCAAAAAGGGGGAAATTGTTAAGATGAAGAAGATGTACTTAGTTTTGATGAGTTAAAAGTATAAGACTAGGATGACCAGCTGAAAAATAATGTATAGCCAGCTGATGTAATGTAATCTTTGTAAAATAGACTAAGTATAGGATAGTAAGATAAGGTTGTTCAAAGAAAGTCAGATGAAGACAAGAACAGAAAATCAGACGATGTCAAAGACAGACGAGGAGGAAGATCAAGACACACCAAGACAAAGTAATGCATACGCATAAGGTGAAGAATCGAGATAGGGTAAAGAATCGACAGTAGGGTATGAAGTCGACGAGCCAAGAGTTAGTTAAAATCAAGAAGTCATTACAACCGAACAAGAAGCGGTTTCAAGAATTGGTTAACGGGTTACAACCATCTACAACAAGAACAAGGAAGTTATAACCGACATCATGTAAGATCTATAAATAGGTTCGAGATTCAGAAATTCATAAGAAGAAAACTTAGCAATCTAGCAATTTAACACTCTAAGAATTAGAAGCTCTCTTCACAATCATTTGTATACGTATCATTCACGAACACACTTAGTGTTCTTTCATTTTCTGGTGTTTATAGAACACCATTTCATTTGAATCTTCAAAAGCCGGATAGAGATAGTATCATACTTGTAAGGCTGAAGATATACGTTGTAAAGGAAGGAAGTAAGAAAGAAGAAAGACAGTAAGTAGAGTCCCTTCTTCAAATTGAAGGAGGAGAGTGGACGTAGGATCATTTGATCCGAAACACTATAAATTCGGTGTTATTTCTTCTTATTGTTTTACTTGTTTTCATTGATTATTTCTTGATCGCAAATTCAATATCTGATAAAGCTTTAGATCCTAGTTGAATTGAGTTTAATCAAGAATTGTTTCCGCTGTAAAACTGATTTTTGGAATTGATAGATCATCTAAGCTTGAAAAAGTCTTTGATAATCTATTCATCCCCCCCCCTTCTAGATTATCACTAGAAGGCATCTTGTTTTCGTGATTAACTCATTCTAAAGGGACCCAACAAGAAATACGATGAGCATCACGAAATGAATTCACATCAAACAACGAGAAAAGAAGCTAAGAGATAGCTTTAAAACATCAAGTTAAACTTGCAGATAAGGTTTAACCCACCTAAGCCCAGAGAGGGGTTACGAGAAAATAAGCTAAGAGATAGCTTCAAAACATCAAGTTAAACCTGCAGATAAGGTTTAACCCACCTAAACCCAGAGAGGGATTACGAGAAAAGAAGTTAAGAGATAGCTTCAAAACATCAAGTTAAACTTGCAGATAAGGTTTAACCCACCTAAACCCAGAGAGGGGTTACGAGAAAAGAAGCTAAGAGATAGCTTTAAAACAACTCTTAGCTTTAGGGATCCTATACTTGACTTAGTTCCTTTGGGTTCAATAACTTGATTGTCTTAAAAATACTTGCTACGAAAAAGCTCCAATTAAAATGGCGCCGTTGTCGGGGAACTAATTAGAGTGCTAATAGGGACTTAGAGTTTGTTGAGAGGTGTTAGTAGTGTCATTTTATTTGCTTTATTTTTATTTTTATTTTTGTTTTGGTTTATTATTTCTTGGGAATTTAATACTTGTTTCTTTCGTAGGTGCATGAACACAAGGTCTCGTGGTATTCAACCCGAACCTATCAACCTCGAAATTGAAGCATTTGCAAGGAGAAATCGAGGAAGGAATCATAGAGAAGCAAGAGAGAGACAACAAATGGAAGCAAGGAATGTTATGGAAAATGAAGGGGGAGACGGTGATCCTCCGATTCAAGAAGGGAATGGTCATCCAAATCTATGGTATTATAGAGTCGGGCTCGAGTTTTGCAAAATTAAATAACAATAAATCAACTAAAATGAAGCAACAATCAAATACCAAGAGATAACAAATATGAGATAAATGTGCTCGGGTGCAAATCACCAAGGAATCATTAATTACGAATCACACATGATCGGAGTTCCAATTAACGAGGGATAATATGAGCTATCTAGCAAAAAATCACATATCAACCGTACTTGATAAGCCTAGGTTGAGTATATCAAATAAGCACGTAAGATAGTTTAGAGACGACACCCTAAGTCTCCTCACTTAATCACAAGATATAAAATCGAGCAATTAATGTATTCTAATGTAGGTTCTAATGAAAATTAACCAAGTCTCCTTGAGTTAATCCAATATTGAATTCAATCACAAAACCAAGCCTAACACCTAAGCATCAATTTAATAAACCTCTTTGAGCAAATTAAATCAATTAACAAAGGATCAAAACTCAATCTAGCAAATAAATCATGAAAATCACATTAGAATAATTAATCACCTCAATAAATGAAACACCCAACCACATGATCATCAAAATTAATTCATCCAAGGGTTAATACAACCAAACACAAGAGAAAATTAGCCAAACATTATAAAATGAAACAAACCCATAAAAATTAAAGGAGAAGAAAGCATGATAATTAAGAAATAAACCACTAGAATTAAGAGAATAAGGATGGGTATCACCTTAAATGTGTTGATTACACTTGAATGAATTAAATCTATCACTAATTTGCAAGAAATTAAAAGAAAATTGAAGAACACCTACTACTATATGTGAGTGTGTGTTTCTAATTCCTAAAGTATGTGTGGAGAGTATGTTGGGAGTATGGAGAGTTTTTTTTACAATCTGAAATGAGGGATATATATATGCGCAACTAGGTTTAGGAATTAATTTTTGCAATTAAGCCCCTAAAAATAACTCAAATTAGGCTTTGAAAAGTCAAAATTTTGTCAAACAAAGATTGACTCGGTCATTGAAAAATGACTCGGCCGAGTCTTAATTGCACTGCCCGAGTGGGTTACCTTCTATAAGTTTCTGTAAGTTTTCTCACTCGTCCTCCTTGTTTTCACTCGGTCGAGTGAGATGATTTTTTTTTTTTGCCCGAATGGATTTGGCTTGACTCGGCTGATGAAATTGAGGCATTGATCGAGTCTAGTGATGCCCGAGTTGAATTGAAACGCGATGGTGATGAAGGGCTGTGACGTCGACGATGGTGAAATCTGAGAAGCAACGGCGAGAGTAGCGCGGCGGCCTGGAGGGCTTCGGCGCGACGGAACTGGCGCGACAATGGTGGCGAGTTGCGGCACTGGATTTGAGATCGGTGACGGAGCTATGGTGAATCGCGATGATAGAGGGGCTGTTGTCTCTCATCGACGGCGACGGCACGGTGCGGATCTGCTGGGTGATGTGGTGGTGACGGCGATGGGCGAAGAAAACGATTCACGGCGGCGGCGGTGGTTATCGGCGGCGAGAGGAGGTGAGTGTTTGAGGCTGTGAAGGCCATGGGATTGCACGGTGAAGACGTTGGTTGTGCAGATTTGTGAAAAACGACGATGGGTGTACTAATCTGATCGGTGGGTGCAGTGGATGTATGGGCTGGTGGTGTATTCCCCAGTCTGATGGGTGCAACTGCTTGTTTTGCCTACCACAACTTCGTTCGATCATATCTTTTGCGTACGACGTCCGATTGTTGGTCCCGGAGAGTTGAGTTGATTAAAACCTTGAGTAAGCTTTCTAGAACAAAATCTAGAAAGGGGGGTTTGAATAGATTTTGTAGATTTTTCAAATCTTTCAAAATCAATTCAAAGTATCAGATTAAGCACAGCGGATTAAGAATAAATTCTCAACTTCTTATAAGATCAAAAGCAAGGTTGAAATACTGATTTTAGTTAAGATTCTGAATTTAACTCTTGATGAAACACAACTTGTAAATCAAACAGAAAATAAAGAAAGCAAGAAATAACACCAGGATTTATAGTGGTTCGGATTTTAAAATCCTACATCCACTCTCCTCCTTCAATTTGAAGAAGGGACTCTACTTACTGCTTACTTTCTCACTTCCAGCTTACAACTTACAACTTGTACAATTCTTCAAATCTTCAATCTCCTAGACTCTTCTTCTAGAAACCTAACTATTACAGTGTATATTGGATTTTGAAGATTACAGGAAAAGTGTTCTAAAAACACTTAAAACTTTTTGAAACTCTCTAGAAATTCTTGTGAAATCTGAATAGTGAATTGTGTAAATCTAATATGCATAAGTGTTATCTCTATGTATGAAGAATGAAAAACCTAGACCTATATATAAGTCTGAAAAGTCAGTTAGTTTGTTAGTTAGTTCTAACAAACTTGAAACTGCTTAACAAACTTAATCTTGAAAACTGCTTAACACCTCGGCTGATTCTTCCTACTCGTTTGCAGCTGACTTGGTGAAGATTAGCCTTTCTTATTCTACTCAGCTTATCTTGACCTCGTCTGAGCTCTTCATATTTGTCTCCTGCAGATGACTAGACTTGAGCTTGTCTCCAGATGACTTGTCATTCCTCGTCTCCAGATGACCTAGTCTGATCAGCTTCGTACTAGAACTTAGTCTTCAGTTCTACATCATAGTCTGCTCATCTGGAACAGTCTTTTAACTCATCAAAACAATCTTGGTCTAACAATTTCCCCCTTTTTGATGAAGTTAAAACCTACAAGAAAGAGACACACTCACAGCTGAAGTTAGTTTAGAGTTTATCAAGATCAATAGATAGGTATCAAAGCACATTTTTCACATTACAACAGATTTATTCACATATAAAAACTTTAGATCTTTTAGACTCCCAAAAAAAAAAACTTAGAAAACCCAATGAGTCTTCAAGACTTAGTTAAAATTTGAAAACATTTTTAAGTCTGAGAGATAAAATTCTCAGATGACTTATACTTAAGAAAATTTTAAGTCTTTCTTAAAACAGAAAATAAAACTTTAAGAAATTAATACACATAAAGTGAATCAAACAAAGTATATTCACATTGAATTTACAAAGATTACAGATGAGAAGATAATAGAAAAGTAGAAATAAGGAAAAGAAAAATCCTGTTTCTATCAGTCTTCCCACTGGTCTTCATCTGGAATCATCGCCCAATTGAATACTCGACTCCTAAGTCGCTTTATATCCTCCTCTTGAGTGAGTCCAGATTCAGCCTCCGCCTTCTTCAAAATACCCTTGACCCGGCCTAGGTCCGTGGATCCATCTCGATTTCTGGGCAGGATGGCATACTCAAAAGTCGGAGAGATCGGGTTGACGTTGAACTCAACATCGGCTTCTTCCACCAGACGATGATAGAACTCCGCATCAACCTTCTCCATCCACTCATGCCAAGCTAAATCTGGATCTTGCTGAGTTGCTCCGGGGCCTTTGAGAATATACCAGAAGTATATCCACATACCTCCAGATTCTTTTTCTATATTCATCTCCATATTTTCCAAAGCCTTGACTTAGGAGGAGCAGACGTGGTATGAAATGGTCTGAAGTTCCCGCCGCTCTGATCCTTGATTAGCCATTTACGCTCAGCATTACTCCAGAAGACATTGGAGTCTTTCTTCTTCTTTTGCTTCTTCTTCTCCTTCTTACCGAAATATTCCATCTCTCTCTTAATCCTTTTGATCTGCTCTTCTGAGAGATTGGAATAATCAGCTTCCCTCTTTCCTTTTCCTTTAGCAGCCCATACTGAAATAAGTTCACCTGATCTGGGCTCAGCCCGATCGCTACTTCTTTTCCTTTACCCTTGGCTCCTTGATTCAGATTCTTTGCCGAGCCAAGAGTTTCTCCGTCCTCTCCTCTTCATCTTTTCTCCTCTTCTCCTCATCTTCCTTCACAGCCTCTTCTAGTTGACTTACCCTCAACTGGAGTGCAGCCAGCTCATCTGATTTGATTCGAGCTTCTTCCCGGCCGCCTCGGATCAGCTGTGTTGGCCTTAGTGCTTAGTTCTCTCCTGGTCTCCTCGACCACAGCTGTGAGGGCTTGTCTCTTTTCCGCCTCAGCTGTGAGGGCTTGTCTCTTTTCTGCCTCAGCTGTTTCCCCCTTTTTAACTTCAGCAGCCAAGTCTGAAAGAGTAGCTTCCAAATTATTGCACTTGACCCTGAAGTCTGAGTGGTCTACAGCCAACTCATTCACAACCAGTTGATTATAACCCATCACTTCCTCCTTCAATGTCCTCATCTCCTCCTCCATAGATTTCACTTTACCAGCCAGCACAGAGTTAGTGACATTTACGATTTTATCAGATAAAGTTACCTCAACTTCTCTCATGCTGGCTAGCATTGTGTCCGTTACAGCTTTGACCATCCTCCTTGTCCTCCTTTCCATCTTTCTTCTGAATGTAGCATTGATTTTCTTTTCGACAAGGGTCAGGATGGAGGAGATGGCAGTGGTTGGGCTTAAATCAGTGTCATCATCCTCAGTTGAGGAGTCAGACGAGGAAGGTGTTGGTTCTGGTTGAGTAGATGGGAGAGGAATATCTTGTGTTTGAATAGTAGGAAGAGAAGAGTAGGATATCATTGGGATTGGTGAGGTTTGGACTATGGGAGAAGGTATTTGTTCAGATGAGGGTGGGGGTGGGATTTCAGGTGGTGGTGATGATGGTAGAGGTGGGATTTGAGTTTGGACAGTTGGGAGTTGGATTGTAGGGATTTGGACTGTAGGCTGTTGGAGAGGCTCTGAGGTACCAGCCTGGGATACCCCTTCATCGCCTGTTTGGACTGGTGGGAGTTCAGGCTGAGGCAAAGGCTCAGAAATGCCAGCCTGAGGCATTTCTTCACTGCCGGGTATGGAAGATAAGGAAGGAGATGTGGAAAGACTTGTACCTGCCTCTGGAATTGGGGAAAGAACAGCTTCATCGGTTGGGGAGAGAGGAGCCTCCAGTTGACCAACCTCGGCTGCTATCTCGGAAGGACCGAACCTCCTCTCGTAGCAGGGGTTGATAGATCTATCTCGTTGTTCGGAGCTACCAGACTTGGTGGATCCTTGAGCTTCTCGGGGCTGCTCGTCTTGGCTTCCTCACCAAGGGAATTTCGCTTCCTCTTCTTCCTCTTCATCTCGAGGCAACCTTGGCAGGGAGCAGCAGATGAGCTTTCCCCTTCTTCTTTTCCGAGGCTTTCACCAGCCTCCCTCTTCCTCCTCTCGAAACATCCTCGGGACCACAAAGCAGCCTGTTTGCAAGAGGTTGAACTTGAGGTACGACCTCAGCCTGCCGCCGCTTCATGTCCTCTGTTTCGACCTCCACTGGGGCCACCTCAATTTGTTCACCTGCTGGACCCTGTCCCTCAACACTGCGGCCGCCAGCCTCGAGCTCGGGGCTGCATCGGACTCATCATCCGAAGTCTGAATTCCTCCTATCTGTCATCCTTTGTGAGGATGCCCTTCGCTTCGCCAATATTTTTAGTGCCTATTCTCCGGTCAGCCTCTCTATTCAGCCCTTCAATCGAAAGTAATTTTATTAAAGAGACTGACTGTCAAGTAGGAACCCAGCCCTCTCGCATTTGACTTGAAAGTCGGCCGCTTCTTCTCCTCCTTGAGCTTGAACAAGCAAATCCACCCAGTCAACTTGGACCGTCGCCAGAATGGCTCGCATCACACACAACTGGGTTTGGTTAACCCATCATGTGAGCTTTGCTCACCCAAGACTGCCGCCACCACCGTCATCGCAGCCTCTATATTTTCTTCTCAACAGGTTCTTCTTCAAATCCCCTGCGAGTTCCCCTCAGAATTCAACCTCGCCATCATATCGAAGGATTCTTCCCAACTATCCTCCTTATACGTCAATGGATTTACCCCTCCATTGACGTGTCGAATATCCTAGCAATGTTTTGCTCGGAATAACTCAAGTGTTGTTCCATCCACGAGATGTATCAAACCCATCCTGAGTATCCTCCATTCTGGCCAAAAACTCTGCTCCTAACAAATCCGCCGTTCTGTTCTGCGGAGACTTCGTTGAAAGGAAACCTCTGAGTCGTGAGGCTTCAAGAAGGCGAAGAATCTCTGCAGATTCTGGGTCATTGGTGGTTTCAAAATCAACATACATTTCTGCTTTCAAACGATTTTTTTAAAATATTCCTCATTCATTTTGAAATGAGAAATATTTGTGGAAATGTATGTGGGTTTATAAGTTTTGGTAGTTTTTGAAGAAGATGCCATTTGAAGTTTTTGTGAATTTGTAAAGAGTTTGACAAAATATGCAGGTTTTCTGAGTATGGAAAGAAAAGATTTTAGGGAAGAAGAAGATGTATTTATAGGGGGGAAGATTGGAAAGAGAAACCGCCATTTTTGAAAATATGAATTAATCTCAGCCATTTATTCAAAAAGGTTTTACTGAGTATTAATCAACGGTTAAAAACTAAGATAAACGATTAGGATTCAGCGTGAATTGCAATCGCCTTTGGAATGCGTAAATAGTTACTTTATAGACTGTTGATTTGACCGATATAGGTTACTTTATTCAGAGAAGTAAGTATACCTGACGTCAGCCACGTGATATCTTACTTCAACTGAAGGTTTTCTAAACAGATGGGTTTGAAAAACAGATCACTTAAAACAGATAAGTTTTAGAAAGTCATCTGATAGAGTAACCTGTCTAATCCTGAAAACCAACAATTTAAATGTAACTTTTTAGCATTTTTCAAACCAGGTTTAAACAAAACACATTTAGATTTAATTTTTCTAAACAAATTTTTAAGAAAAGACGGACTCAAAGTTAAGAATAAAGAAATTTGAATAAAAGAATGAAACAATGTTATCTGAGACACCTGTTCCTGCAAAAACATAAACTCAAAGGAAACCATCAGAAGCTAAAGGTAAATCAGATAGGATGTAAATAGTCATCTGTTTTCTTCAGAAGTTCAGCTGACTATTATGTCCTTGTCTGATTTACTCAATGTCAGATAAGTAATTATCAATTCAGATAAGGTCAATATGACTAATCCTTGATTCTTGATTCCTAAAAGGAGATCAATGATATCAGCTACCTGATTGCCCTTTGACACATATCTAGTCTGATAATTCTTTCTAGACATTAATTTAAAGAAAGAAGAAGAATGAGAAAACAAATGCACACAAATTTAGAAATCAGCTAAAGATGCATCAAGTAATCCTAATTCTAAGCACATTTCTTTAAACTTAGTCTCAGCTAATGGTTTTGTAAGAATGTCAGCTTTTTGTGATTCAGTGGCAATTTTCTCAATTCTAATGTCATTCTTTTCAACATGATCCCTAATGAAATGATGCCTAATATCTATATGCTTGCATCTAGAATGTAAAACAGGGTTGTAAGTCATTGCTATTGCACTATTACTATCACAAGAAATAGGAAACAGTGATGTTTGAATATTATAGTCTCTAAGTCGTTGACTAATCCAGAGGAGTTGAGAGCAACAACTTCCACTGCCATGTACTCAGCCTTCGGTTGTGGAGGTGGCAACAGATGTCTGCTTTCTTAGATAACCAAGAAATTAATTTGTTGCCTAAGAATTAACAAGTTCCGTAAGTGGATTTCCTATCAATCTTACATCCTCCAAAGTCTCGAGTCCGAATAACCCTGTTAGCTCAAAGTTGTCATCACCGGGTACCATAACCCTACTTGCAAAGTTCCTTTGAGATATCTAAGAATTTTCTTAGCAGTCTCCAGATGAGTTTTCTTGGGATTAGACTGAATCTTGCACATACTCCAACCGCAAAGGCTATGTCCGGCCTACTTGCAGTGAGATAGAGAAGAGACCCAATCACCCACGATACTCCGTTGCATCGGTGGGTATCCCCGCTCATCTCGAATCCATTGAGAAGTTAGTTGCCATAGGTATTTTTACTTCTCTCGCTAGTAATCATTCCAAATTTCTCAATCGATCCTTAGCATACTTAGATCGATGTATAAATATACCCTTACTCATCTGTTTAATTTGTAAGCCTAGAAAGTATGTCAATTCTCCCATCATTGACATTTCAAACCTCATTCTTCATGAGAAAGCTAAACTCTTCACATAATTTCAGATTAGGTGAACCAAAAATTATGTCATCTACATAAATTTGAACTAGTAAAATGTTGCCATCTACTTCCTTTCTAAACAAAGTTCTATCAATCTTACCTTTAGAAAAACCATTTGATGTCAAGAAATCAGATAAAGTATCATACCAAGCTCTGGGAGCTTGTTTCAGTCCATATAGAGCTTTGTTGAGTTTATAGACCTTGTTATTGATCTTAAACCCAGGAGGCTGCTCTACATAGACCTCTTCAAGTAACACACCATTAAGAAAAGCAGACTTAACATCCATTTGAAAAACTTTGAAAGACTTATATGCAAAGAAATGCCAAGAACAATCTTATTGCCTCTAATCTGCAATCGGAGCATAGGTTTCATCATAGTCTATTCCCTCGATCGTGAATAACCTTGTGCAACCAGTCTTGCCTTATTTCGAACAATAATATTGTTTCTCATCTGCTTTATTTTTAAACACCCATTTGGTGCCTATAATCTTTTCGTAAAGGTCTTTCCACTAGATCCCATACATTTTGTCTTTCAAAATCGATGCAGTTCTTCTTCCGCATGGTCGTTATCCGATTTGGGTCCGATAATGCTTCCTCAATAGACTTGGGTTCAAGAATCGATACATAACAACCGAAAAGACTTTCGAGTCTAACATCATTCGTGTTCCGCACACTACTAGATGGGTCTCCTATAATCGATCAGATGGATGATAGCTTCTCATCCTTTTACCTATATGAGGAGAAGTATCCTCATCTTGAGTCTCGGTCGGCAACTCATCTCGACTCAACCTCACTGACGTTCCCCTTCATCACCGACTCGTGGCCGATCACCGATGTCAAAGGTGTCTCGATTCAAGGAGTCTCGATCGAAGTTGTCTTCTCGATTATCGATGGGGATTCTTCTTCATCCGATTCTCGAGTCAAGAGTAGGTAGATAAATAGTTCTATGTTTAGTCTTGGATAATTCAATTTTATCTAGATTTTCAGAAATTTGATTAACTTTATCTCGAGAAGGAATACAACTCATCAAAAACAACATGAGGAGTTTCCTCCACACAAAGGGTTGTCTTGTTAAAAACTCTAAATGCCTTTGAAGTATTAGAATATCCTAAGAATATTCCATCAGCTGCTTTAGCATCAAAAGTTCTTAACTTAGATTTCCCATTGTTGTGAATGAAACACTTACAACCAAAAGCTTTGAAGTATGAGATCCTTGGAATCTTACCCTTCCAAATCTCATAAGGAGTCTTACCCTTATCTTTGACAACTAAGCACCTGTTTCGAGTATAGCAAGTCTGTGTTGATAGCTTCGCCTGTAACCTATGAGGGTATTATACTCAGCCAACATGCTCCTGGCTGCTTCCTTCAAAGTTCTATTCCTTCTTTCAACCACTCCATTTTGTTGAGGAGTTCTTGCTGAAGATGTCTCATGTATAATTCCAAACTCATTGAAGAAGTTAGATAAACAAGAATTCAAAAAATTTCGCACACTTTATCACTTCGATTTTAATAATATTAACTCCCTTCTCATTCTCGAATTTGTCTCGAACAGATCAGGAATCTTGTTCATAGTCTCATTTTTCTTGAAAAGAAATATAACCCAAGTGTATCTAGAGAAGTCATCTACTACAACAAGAGTATATTTCCTTCCACCGAAGCCGAGAGGTGTAACAGTCCAAACAAATCCAGATGAAGGAGTTGCAACACTCTTTCAGATGAGGAGGAGTTAATACTCTTAAATGAGTGTCTAGGCTGTTTACCTTTTTGACAAGCATCACATTTAAGATCAGTTGATAAAAGTTTTTCAGTGTAATCCCTTAACAAGGTTCTTCTTAGCAGCCTTACTAAGGGTCTTGAAATTCAGATGACTAAGCCTTTTATGCCATAGCCGGTGACATTTTCTCCACCCTTAGCCATCGACAAGTATCTTGGGAACAACTATTAAAGTTGGCCACATAGACATTACCCCCTGTCTCAAGCCGTTAATAGTACCTTATCTCGAGGAATTATCCAAAATATCACATTTATCCCTTGAAAATTTTACAAGAAAACCTTTATCACAAAGTCGAGAAACAGATAATGATTATGTTTCAAACCTTCAACAAAATATACCTCGATACCCGAATATCCTTGATAATCAAAGTACCTATACCTTTAGTCTCGACCACAATTATTATCACCAAATACAACTCTTGGACCATCAATGCTTTGAAAATTTGATAATGACTTCTTGTTATGGGTCATATGTTGTGAATACCACCGTTAATGTACCATATTGAAGCTAAGATCTCTTCCTTAAGTGATGATCCCTGTGAATCCTGTAAAACAGATTAGTTTTGAGGTACCCTAGTGATCTTGGGTCCTTTTGGGTCAAGAATCACTTTAGGAATCCAAACAAACATCTCATCTGCAGACAACAAGTCAGACTCAGATTTTCTACCAAATCTGTCTACAATAATATCATTTTTAAATGACAACTTGTTGTATTCAGATTGGGTAATTATCCTAAACTTAGGAAATGTAGGATAGCATTTGCTCCTTCCATCAAAAGAATTATAATAAGAAAATCTTCTTATTTTGGTTCTTGGATTCCTTCTAGTCTGATAGGGATTCTTCAGCTGAATTCTTGGTTTCGATCGAAGTTGTAGTCCTTATCTCGACTAGTTGGTTTCCATGGACCAATTTTAATATCCTTTGATTGAACATATGCTTTCACAAATTTCCTAGGTTTTTGAACATCTGATTTATTGTTCCTATCATAACCAAGTCTGTCTTATCATGAGATTTTTGGGAAGTATTAAAAATATGATCTATTATCGATTGTGAATTATTAAGTTGACTAATTTTGAAGACAAGCTTCTCATTGTCTTTCTTAATTAATTCATTTTCAGCATGATTACTTCAAATTTATCTTTTAAAGTTTTCAGTTCATTTTCTAACCTTTCGTAAGCCGGCTGATGTATCGGCTTCATCGATGAAAACATTCCCCCTTGAATGTTTCCTCGCCTTAAAGTTGTTCATCACCGCTTGCCTTTATTTAGGATCTCGAATCGATCCTTTAAAAATAAATTCTCTGTCTCCACTGTTTATAAGCAGCTAAAGATGTCTTTAAATCTCTCAATAATTCATGTATAACATTTTGGTCATGATCGGATGCAGATCGACAAGAATCATTATCCGAAGATGAATAGTAGATTACCTCATTAGCCATGAGACAGATCTCATCATCTCGATCCAAAATCGATGAGGATGATGAAGATGATGATGATTTCTTTGGCTCTTTTTCTTCAGCCAACAAAGCTCTTTGATCTCGCAAATCTCCTATCTCTTTTCTTCCTCTTCTCTTCCCTTTCTTTAGGAGTCATTGAGGACAGTCATAATATTGAAATGTCTCGGCTTGTTGCAAGTATAGCAAATGTCACTCCTATCCGATCTGGGACTGGAAGTATTTCTTCTAATATGTGATCTCGTATCTTCTTGTCTCGGCTCTTGTTTTTGTCATCATCTCAAGATTTGTCTACCTTCCTATCTCGATCTGGATCTTTGTCTATCTCTACCCGCAAATCTCAATTTATTTCTCTTATACTTCATTCTCAATTTATCATACCTTTTTGTAAGTAAAGCCATCTGCTTCTTTCAAAGATAGATCAGCTCCTCTGACCTCTCGTTGGCACCTTGTCTTCTTTTATCGACAAAGGCAACAGATTTGGATGAGGTGCTTTGACTCCATCTCATCTTCCTCATCTTCTATCCGGATGTCATATTCTAAAGCTTTAAGATGAGAAAATAAAGTATGGTGAGTAATAGAGGATAAATCTTGAGTTGCTTTAAGGATATTGGATTTTTCCCTCCATCTCTTGGTTAATGATCTCAAAATCTTGTTGTTAATCTCCTTTTCTGAATAATTCTTTCCAAGGTCAGCTGCTTTGTTTAGAAGATTGGTCAACCTCATATCAAACTGATCTACAGACTCATTTTCTTTCATCTTGAATGTTTCAAATGTATGCAATACTGACTGTAGCTTGTTCTCCTTAACTTGGGTCGATCCTTCACAAACATTAGCTAAGGTTTGCCACATTTCTTTTGTTTGTTTTACATCTCTTAACCTTCTCTATCCAATCTTTACTCAAAGTCTCTATGATTTCTGTTCTAGCTACTTGGTCAAGATTGTGGACCTTCCTTTCATCATTAGTCAATTCAGAACTCTTCTTCTCTTGCCTAGTTCTTGATTCAGCTACCTCTGCTCCAAAGGCCGGGTGCCTCCATGGAAAAACTTTATAGGACCTTCCTCAAGAACCTCTTCCATTCTATCATGAATGGCCTTTAGATGATTTTCCATCCTAAATTTCCAATAATCATACTCTTCAATTGAAAATTCAGGCAGATTTCTGGACTTATTACTTTTACCTGAAGACATGATGAAACAAAGACAAAAATACTCCACAAAAGCTTATTAGTAGCACTGTTAGGAATGAAAGAAAATGAAGAAAATCAAGATTATTTCAGAATCTTGTTCAAGACCTAAAACCAATATCAGAACAGCTTAACACTGCTCTGATACCACTTGTTGGTCCCGGAGAGTTGAGTTGATTAAAACCTTGAGTAAGCTTTCTAGAACAAAATCTAGAAAGGGGGGGTTTGAATAGATTTTGTAGATTTTTCAAATCTTTCAAAATCAATTCAAAGTATCAGATTAAGCACAGCGGATTAAGAATAAATTCTCAACTTCTTATAAGATCAAAAGCAAGGTTGAAATACTGATTTTAGTTAAGATTCTGAATTTAACTCTTGATGAAACACAACTTGTAAATCAAACAGAAAATAAAGAAAGCAAGAAATAACACCAGGATTTATAGTGGTTCGAATTTTAAAATCCTACATCCACTCTCCTCCTTCAATTTGAAGAAGGGACTCTACTTACTGCTTACTTTCTCACTTCCAGCTTACAACTTACAACTTGTACAATTTTTCAAATCTTCAATCTCCTAGACTCTTCTTCTAGAAACCTAACTATTACAGTGTATATTGGATTTTGAAGATTACAGGAAAAGTGTTCTAAAAACACTTAAAACTTTTTGAAACTCTCTAGAAATTCTTGTGAAATCTGAATAGTGAATTGTGTAAATCTAATATGCATAAGTGTTATCTCTATGTATGAAGAATGAAAAACCTAGACCTATATATAAGTCTGAAAAGTCAGTTAGTTTGTTAGTTAGTTCTAACAAACTTGAAACTGCTTAACAAACTTAATCTTGAAAACTGCTTAACACCTCGGCTGATTCTTCCTACTCGTCTGCAGCTGACTTGGTGAAGATTAGCCTTTCTTATTCTACTCAGCTTATCTTGACCTCGTCTGAGCTCTTCATATTTGTCTCCTGCAGATGACTAGACTTGAGCTTGTCTCCAGATGACTTGTCATTCCTCGTCTCCAGATGACCTAGTCTGATCAGCTTCGTACTAGAACTTAGTCTTCAGTTCTACATCATAGTCTGCTCATCTGGAACAGTCTTTTAACTCATCAAAACAATCTTGGTCTAACACCGATTGACCCCATTCTTTTTGCTACGTGAATCTCTCACAACCCTCTTTCTGAATATTTAGATATTTGCTTCAATTAGATGGATATACAAACCATAATTTCATCTAAAAAATGGCTACTCACACAATTCAACTTAAAAATATCAAATCTCATAACAAGTAAAGTTAGCCAATTTAAGAGTGAATTAAGTCATAAAACATCATCAAATTAAAATAATTAAGCACTAAAATCATAAGCAATTTTACCTTAATCACCTACTACCCTCAGAACACATTTTTCACTGGAATAAGAAAACCCATCATATAAGCCTCCTATACTATAGTGGTACTACAGTGGTGGCATTATCAGGGAAGATTTTAAAAAGTTCATAGCATCAAGTAAACAACAAAACCAATTTTTCATCACTCTCATAATTATCACATCACTGCACAATAGAAATTTCAACAAATCATAACCACAACAGAACCACCCCTCATAATCATAATCAAATCAGAACAATCAACAGTTCATGCCATCTTGATCATAATCACAACAGACCAATCAACAATTCATGTCATCTTAATCATAATCACAACAGACCAATCAACAGTTCATGACATCTTAATCATAATCACAACATAAAAATTAACAGATCATGCCCTCTTAATTCACAACAGAAAAAACAACAGTTCATGCCATATTAATCATAATCAAAATAGAAATCATAATCACATGATCATGCCATCTTAATCATTCATAGCAGCAAAAATAATCAACACTAAAAGTGAGAAATGGACCTTTGCGTATTACAGGTTTCTTCAGAGGACCTTTGCGTATTAAAGTTTCACCAGAGGACACCAAATGGAAAGGGCTTCATAGTATTGGTTCTTCATGTCTATGGACGTAAATGGACTCGGCAATGACTCAGCTTCCACATCATCGTCGTCTGAATCAGGCACCACACACAGATAGTAATCAATTGTATCAGACTCTGGCACATCAGGATCGCCCAGAGGGCTTTCAGGAACAGAAAACCATTCGGGATCTTCCGAATCAGGTACCACAACAAGAGAAAAATCAGGACAAGGTGTATCCTCCCACGCATCAGTGGTCTCCGACTCCACCATCTCAGGAAGAGAGGTAAAGGGTGACTCCGGTGGCATTACACTTACAGAGATCGAGAAACCCAAAGACAGAAAACCCTAAATTCGCTAAACCCAAAATTGAAGAATCGGTTGAAGAGAGACGAAGATCAGAGAACCTCGAATCTCTAAACTGAAGTCGGAAATGTTAACTCGAAGATCGGAGAAAACCCTTGTTGGTCCCGGGAAGTTGAGTTGACTTAAGCCTTGAATAAACTTTCTAGAACAAAATCTAGAAAGGGGGGGATTGAATAGATTTTGTAGATTTTTCAAATCTTTCAAAACCAATTCAAAATATCAGATTGAGCACAGCGGATTATGATTAAATTCTCAACTTCTTATAAGATCAAAAGCAAAGTTGATATACTGATTTTAGTTAAGATTCTGAATTTAACTCTTGATGTAACACAATTGTAAAATAAACAGAAACTAAAGAAAGCAAGAAATAACACCAGGATTTATAGTGGTTCGGATTTTAAAAATCCTACATCCACTCTCCTTCTTCAATTTGAAGAAGGGACTCTGCTTACTGCTTACTTTCTCACTTCCAGCTTACAACTTACAACTTGTACAATTCTTCAAATCTCCAATCTCCTAGACTCTTCTTCTAGAAATCTAACTAATACAATGTGTATCGGATTATGAAGATTACTGGAAAAGTGTTCTAAAAACACTTAGAACTCTTTGAGACCTCTCTAGAATTTCTTGTGAAAAGATTGTGAAATCTGAGTAGTGAATTATATAAATCAAAAATGCATAAGTGTTATCTATATGAAAAATGAAAAACCTAGACCTATATATAAGTCTGAGAAGACAATTAGTTTGTTAGTTAGTTCTAACAAACTTGAAACTGCTTAACAAACTTAATCTTGAAAACTGCTTAAAACCTCGGCTGATTCTTCCTATTCGTCTGCAGCTGACTTGGTGAAAACTCGCCTTTCTTATTCTACTCGGCTTATCTTGACCTCGTCTGAGCTCTTCATATTTGTCTCCTGCAGATGACTAGAATTGAGCTTGTATTCAGATGACTAGCATGTTATCAGACCTCAGCTGACTAGCTTAATGCATGACCCCGTCTGATCAGCTTACATCCTCAGCTGTTCTTGAGTTTGGCTGAATAGTCTGATCTGCTCTTTAACTCATCAAAACCTCTTGATCCAACAATTTCCCCCTTTTTGATGAAGTTAAAACCTATAAGAAGGAAACATACTCACAAGTGAAGTTAGTATGAGATCTAGTTAAATCAATCGATAGATACAAAGACAATTTCACACTTCAAATGATTCAATCACAATAAGAAATTTAAGTCTTTTAGACTTTTAGAAGTATTTTAAAAAAATTTTAACAAAAGATTTTAACTCGAGATATAAGAATTTCTCGGATGTTTTTACTTAGAAAAATTTTTAATTCTCGAGATATAAAATTTCTCGGATGATTTATACTTAGAAAAATTAAGAAAATTTTTTAATTCCGAGATATAAAATTTCTCGGATAAAAAAATTTAAGACAACTAATACACAAAATTCACATAAGACTCGAATATATTCATTCACGTAACTTTCTGATTACAAAATAAGAAAACTCGATAGAAAATAAAAGATAAGGAAAGAAAGATCTGTTCTATCGATTCCCCATCGATCGCCTTCGGAATGTTTAGCCACTGAAAATCCTTGCTCTAAGTCTGTTTGAGATCATTCTCATCTCGTGTGAGCTCGGATTCCCTTTCGCCTTGGCCACAATCGCTCGACCCATTCCGGATCGGGAGAACCATCTTCTTTAAGCTTGGGGGTGACTGCTTTCAGAGGGTGGGTGCGACAGATCGCAGATTGAACACATTATGTGCCTCATCGAGCAGCTTCCCATAAAGATCTCGCATCCTCCTTCTCCATCCATTCATGCCAAAGAGATGTCTTCATTGGCTTCTCCGGATGGCGATGCCTTGAGAATGTACCAAGAATACATCCACTTAGCATCCAGGGCTTGCTTTTTATATTCACCGGTGAACTTCCCTGAAACCATCTTTGGAGGAGCCGTGGAGCGGTGGACAGGCGGAAATCAGCTTCATTTCTTTGCTTTGGACACCCACTTCCGAGTATCCCCTGTCCCACTTCATTTCAGCTTTCCCCATCTTCTTGACCTCTTCTTTTCTCTCTTTTCAAACATTTCCTTTTCAAGATCGATTCTTCTAATGCTTTCCCTGATAAGTTGGAGAAGTCTGGTTCCTTTCTTTTGCGCTCGGCCGATCTGGGGCTGATCATCTCGCTCGGTGATGGAGTCTTCGATCACGCTGCTCATGCTTTTCCTTTACCTTTGCCCTTGGGCTCTGGTTCTTTAGACTCTTTCATGCGAGCCAGCAGTTTCTCAGTCTTCTCTTCTTCCTCCTTCTTCCTTTTCTCCTCATCCTCTCGGATGGCTTCATCAATATGCATCACCCTCAGTTGCAAGGCAGCCAACTCGTCGATTTGATTTTGATCTCCACCTTGGCTGCCTCCAACTCACTCGTGTCCGCCTTTGTATCAAGTCTATCTGTTATTGACATGACACCAGCTGTGAGGGTTTCCATTCTGCTTTCAGCACCTTCCCCCTTTTTAACTTCATCCTTGATGGACTGAAGCTCATCCTCAATTGCTGCACAACGTCGTCTGAAGTCGTTCTGATCAGAAGTGAGGGTTGAGACCACGACGTCGTTGTCACCGCAGTCTTCTCTTTTCAAATGCCTTGACCTCGTCTTCAAGCGCACTTAGTCTCGGGAACCAACAGCAAAGTCTTGAGATTGGCTGATAAGTTTCTCGGTCATGTTGACCTCAAAGAATCTGCATGTTGGCGAGCATAGTATCTGTGGATCGCCGAATCACCTTTCTGGTTTTCTTCTCCATCATCCTCTCGGACTTGGCTGATAATTTTCTTTGTGAAGTTGCTCAAAAGCCGAGGAGATGGCAAGAATTGTCCTGTCCTCTTCCTCCGAATCGGATGAGGAAGAGGTGGTAGGAGAAGTTGGATCGGGGGAGCTCATGGGAATATCCCCAAAAATATTTGAGGTATCCACATGAGGTTCACTGGGATAGAAGAAGTGGGGTGTGTCGATGGTGGGGGTGGGATTTCGGTGGGGGAGATGATGGTGGGGGTGGTATTTGAAGTGATGTGGTAGGGGAGGAGATTGTAGTGATTGAAGTAAGATGAGTTGGGGGGTTGAGTGGGGAGATATGGAGATGGGGGTTGGGGAGAGTCTTGGTCCAGATAAAAAGGACAAGATATGAGATGGGGATGGTGGAGGAGATGAGGTTTGGATTTGAGGGAGAGGAGATGAGGAAGGACTTTGGACAGGTTTCGGGAGTAGGCTGTTTTAGAGGCTCGAGGTGCGGCTGGGACACCTCTTCATTGCGGTTTGGGTTGGAGATGGGGAGGGGGAGAAATGTACTGACCTCGGGGGGGAGGGGGTCCCTTCGTAACTTATTATTTGGACCTCCTCCAGCTGCACCACTTGAGCTGCAATTTGCGGCGTGGATACCTCCTCCGGAAGGAGAGTGGGTTGATCGCCAGACGATCCTCCCAACTCGGAGGTTTTCACCAACCTTCGTCTCCTTGGTGCCTTCTCCTTTGCCTTCATTGGGTGCATTCAGCCTCGCCGAGCTCACACGGACGGCAGCTCCACCTCCACATCCTCTTCCTCCTCCTCCTCGGCTTCCTCTTCACTGGAGCTTGAGCTCTACCCTCAGCTCCACCTTCATCGAGTCACTGGAGCCCCGAGTGGCTCATCCTTTGTCAGAATCCCTTTTTGTTTAGTGTAAGCTCGACCCCGCCTCGACCAATTAATTTGAGCCGATGCAAGTCCTCCATAATCACAGTCACTTTGTTAAAGAGACTAGTGATTGACTTCGCCCGCCACTTTCCATTAACAACCTCCAGACGCTTCCTTTCCGTCTCCCGGCCTTTCCAAGAAGAAGAAACCAGCCCGGTTGGCTCGAACCCCGTCTAGAATAGTTCTCATGACGCAGTCGGGTCTGGTCAGCCCATCGTGGGAGCTCTGCTCACCCAATATTACCTTTGTGACAATGGTCATCGAAGGCGATATCGGGCGTCGAGCATCCTCTTCTTCAACTCCGATCGACATTCCTTCATGGAGTTCGAGGGCAATCATCTCAAATGATTCTACCCATTCATCAGTTTTGTAGGTGAGGGGGTTCACACCTTCACCGCTTGTATCAAATATCCCGGCTACCTCCGCCGGAGAAACAAGGTGAGTTCTTCTCCATATACCCTTGTCCTAAACACTCCCCTCGTTCATATGTCCCATTGACATAGAACTCCAGCCCTCTCATATCCAATGTCTTATTGGAGGGAGATTTCTTGGAGCAAAACGTCCTCAATCCAGCCCTCTCCAATAACGATGTGGATTTCCCCGGATTCTCAGATCGGTGGTGGTGTCGAAGTCGACATACATTTTCGACTTCACCTTCTTTGCATATGTTTCATTTTGTACATCCACCATTGTTGAAGTTATGCCTCTAATGTAAATGCTCATATACGGATTTTAGAGAGAGTGAAAAATTTGCAGAGAATTTTGATAAGAAATCGAGAGTGAAAAGAATGAATTTGGAGAAGAAGATGTATTTATAGGGGAATAGATTGGAAAGAGAAATCGCCATTTTTGAAATCTTGAATTAATCTTAGCCATTTATTCAAAAAGTTTTTACCGAGTATTAATCAACGGTTAAAAACTAAGATAAACGATTAGGATTTAGCGCGTGAACTATAATCGCATTTGGAATGCGTAAATAGTTACTTTATAGATCGTTGATTTGACAGATGTAGGTTACTTTATGCAGAGAAGTAAGTATACCCGACGTCACCTAGGCTACCTTACTTCGCCTAAGGGTTTGTAAATCGATGAGTTTGAAAATGCAGACAAGTTTTAAAAACAGATCGGTGTAAAAACAGATGGGTTTTAGGAAATCATCGATAGAGTAACCTGTCGATTTCAAAACCAATAGTTTAGAAGTATCTTTTAGCAATTTTCAAACCAGGTTTAAACAAAAAACAGACTCATTTACTTTACTAAAAACAAATTTGATTAAATTTTATAAGAAAAGAAATAGAAGAAAGGAATTTGAATAAAAGAATGAAACAATGTTATCTCGTGGACTGTTCGCAAAAACATAAACTCAAAAGAAACCATCGAAGCTTAAGGTAAATCGAGATAAGATATAAATAGTCATCTGCTTTTTTCTTCAGGAGTTCGGTGACTATTATGCCCTTTGTCGATTTACTCAATGTCGGATAAGTAATTATCAATTCAGATAAGGTCAATATGACTAATCCTTGATTCTTGATTCCTAAAAGGAGATCAATGATATCAGCTACCTGATTGCCCTTTGACACATATCTAGTCTGATAATTCTTTCTAGACATTAATTAAAGAAAGGAAAAGGAATAAGGAACCAAATGCACACAATTAGAAACCAGCTAAAGATGCATCAAGTAATCCTAATTCTAAGCACATTTCTTTGAACCTAGACTCAGCTAATGGTTTTGTAAGAATG
Source organism: Paraleonurus japonicus (assembly GCA_030762865.1). Classification (NCBI taxonomy): domain Eukaryota; kingdom Viridiplantae; phylum Streptophyta; class Magnoliopsida; order Lamiales; family Lamiaceae; genus Paraleonurus; species Paraleonurus japonicus. The sequence continues at coordinate 34,799,151 of CM061059.1, read as the reverse complement.
TCAGCTTTTTGTGATTCAGTGGCAATTTTCTCAATTCTAATGTCATTCTTTTCAACATGATTTCTAATAAAATGATGCCTAATATCTATATGCTTGCATCTAGAATGTAAAACAGGGTTGTAAGTCATTGCTATTGCACTATTACTATCACAGTAAATAGGAACAACTGATGTTTGAATATTGTAGTCTCTAAGCTATTGACTAATCCAGAGGAGTTGAGAGCAACAACTTCCATTTGCCATGTATTGACTTTCGGTTGTGGAGGTGGCAATGGATGTCCATTTCTTAGATAACCAAGAAATTAGTTTGTTGCCTAAGAATTGACATGTTCCGTAAGTGGATTTTCTATCAATCTTACATCCTCCAAAGTCGAATCAATAACCTGTCACTCAAAGTTGTCATCACCGGGTACCATAACCCAACTTGCAAGGTTCCTTTGAGATATCTAAGAATTTTCTTAGCAGTCTCAGATGAGTTTTCTTGGGATTAGATCGAATCTTGCACATACTCCAACCGCAAAGGCTATGTCTGGCCTACTTGCGGTGAGAGAGAGAGAAGAGATCCAATCAGTCCACGATACTCCGTTGCATCGGTGGATATCCGCTCATCGAATCCATTGAGAAGTTAGTTGCCATAGGTATTTTGACTTCTCTGCTAGTAATCATTCCAAATTTCTCAATCAGATCCTTAGTATACTTAGATCGATGTATAAATATACCCTTACTCATCTCATTTTAATTTGTAAGCCTAGAAAGTATGTCAATTCTCCCATCATTGACATTTCAAACCTCGTTCTTCATGAGAATGCTAAACTCTTCACATAATTTGATTAGGTGAACCAAAAATTATGTCATCTACATAAATTTGAACTAGTAAGATGTTGCCATCTACTTCCTTTCTAAACAAAGTTCTATCAATCTTACCTTTAGAAAAACCATTTGATGTCAAGAAATCAAATAGAGTATCATACCAAGCTCGGGAGCTTGTTTCAGTCCATATAGAGCTTTGTTGAGTTTATAGACCTTGTTATTGATCTTAAACCCGTGAGGCTGCTCTACATAGACCTCTTCAAGTAACACACCATTAAGAAAAGCAGACTTAACATCCATTTAAAAACTTTGAAAGACTTATATGCAGCAAATGCCAAGAACAATCTTATTGCCTCTAATCCGCAAATGGAGCATAGGTTTCATCATAGTCTATTCCCTCGATCGTGAATAACCTTGTGCAACCAGTCTTGCCTTATTTCGAACAATAATATTGTTCTCATCTATTTTATTTTTAAACACCCATTTGGTGCGTATAATCTTTCTGTGTAAGGGTCTTTCCACTAGATCCCATACATTTTGTCTTTCAAACTGATGCTTCTTCTTCCCGCATGGCTGTTATCCGATTTGGGTCTCGATAATGCTTCCTCAATAGACTTGGGTTCAAGAAGCGACACATAACAACCGAAAAGACTTTCGAGTCTAACATCATTCGTGTAATCCGCACACTACTAGATGGGTCTCCTATAATCGATCGGATGGATGATAGCTTCTCATCCTCTTGCCTATATGAGGAGAAGTATCCTCATCTTGAGTCTCGGTCGGCAACTCATCGACTCAACCTCACCGACGTTCCCCCTTCATCACTTGTCTCGTCTTTGATCGGTGATGTTCCCCCTTCATAATTGTGAAAAGCAGTTAGTTTTGAGGTACCCTAGTGATCTTGGGTCCTTTTGGGTCAAGAATCACTTTAGGAATCCAAATAAACATCTCATCTGCAGACAATAAGTCAGACTCAGATTTTCTACCAAATCTGTCTACAATAATATCATTTTTAAATGACAACTTGTTGTATTCAGATTGGGTAATTTTCCTAAACTTAGGAAATGTAGGATAGCATTTGCTCCTTCCATCAAAGGAATTATAATAAGAAAATCTTCTTATTTTGGTTCTTGGATTCCTTCTAGTCTCGATAGGAATTCTTCATTTTTGAATTCTTGGTTTCAGATCGAAGTTGTAGTCCTTATCTGACTAGTTGGTTTCCATGGACCAATTTTAATATCCTTTGATTGAACAGATGCTTTCACAAATTTCCTAGGTTTTTGAACATCTGATTTATTGTTCCTATCATAGCCAAGTCCTGTCTTATCATGAGATTTCTGGGAAGTATTAAAAATATGATCTATTACCGATTGTGAATTATTAAGTCGACTAATTTTGAAGACAAGCTTCTCATTGTCTTTCTTAATTAATTCATTTTCAAGACAGACTACTTCAAATTTATCTTTTAAAGTTTTCAGTTCATTTTCTAACCTTTCAGGTAAGCTGGCTGATGTACTAGCTTCAGTCTGATGAAAACATTCCCCCTTGAATGTTTCCTCAGTCTCTGAGCTGTTCATCACCTTCTTGCCTTTATTTAGAATTTGAATCTCGATCCTTTAAAATTAAATTCTCTGTCTCCACTGTTTATAAGCAGCTAAAGATGTTTTTAAATCTCTCAATAATTCATGTATAACAGTTTGGTCATGATCGATGCAGATCGACAAGAATCATTATCTCAAGATGAATAGTAGATTACCTCATTAGCCATGAGACAGATCTCATCATCTCGATCCGAAATCGATGAGGATGATGAAGATGATGATGATTTCTTTGGCTCTTTTTCTTCAGCCAACAAAGCTCTTTGATCTCGCAAATCTCCTCGCTCTCTTTTCTTCCTCTTTTCTTCCCTTTCTTTAGGAGTCGATTGAGGACAATCATAGCTGAAATGTCCCGGCTTGTTGCAAGTATAGCAAATGTCACTTCTATCCGATCTCGGGACTCGGAAGTATTTCTTCCGACAGGGTGATCTCGTATCTTCTTGTCTCGGCTCTTGTTTTTGTCATCATCTCAAGATTTGTCTACCTTCCTATCTCGATCTGGATCTTTGTCTATCTCTACCCGCAAATCTCAATTTATTTCTCTTATACTTCATTCTCAATTTATCATACCTTTTTGTAAGTAAAGCCATCTGCTCTTTCAAAGATAGATCAGCTCCTACAGACTCTGTTGACATCTTGTCTTCTTTACTAACAAAGGCAACAGATTTGGATGAGGTGCTTGACTCCATCTCATCTACTTCATCTTCTATCTGGATATCATACTCTAAAGCTTTAAGATGAGAAAATAAGGTATGGTGAGTAATAGAGGATAAATCTTGAGTTGCTTTAAGGATATTGGATTTTTCCCTCCATCTCTTGGTTAATGATCTCAAAATCTTGTTGTTAATCTCCTTCTCTGAATAATTCTTTCCAAGGTCAGCTGCTTTGTTGAGAAGATTTGTCAACCTCATATCAAACTGATCCACAGACTCATTTTCTTTCATCTTGAATGTTTCAAATGTATGCAATCGATCAGAACTTGTTCTCCTTAACTTGGTCGAGATCCTTCACAAACATTAGCTAAGGTTTGCCACATTTCTTTGGCTGTTTTACATCTTTTAACCTTCTCTATCCAATCTTTACTCAAAGTCTCTATGATTTCTGTTCTAGCTACTTGGTCAAGATTGTGGACCTTCCTTTCATCATTAGTCAATTCGTAACTCTTCTTCTCTTGCCTAGTTCTTGATTCAAATTTGCCTCCGCTCCAGTCTTTGGTGCCTCCATGGAAAAACTTTATAGGACCTTCCTCAAGAACCTCTTCCATTCTATCATGAATGGCCTTTAGATGATTTTCCATCCTAAATTTCCAATAATCATACTCTTCAATTGAAAATTCAGGCAGATTCCTGGACTTATTACTTTTACCTGATGACATGATGAAACAAAGACAAAATACTCCACAAAAGCTTATTAGTAGCACTGTTAGAAATGAAAGAAAATGAAGAAAATCAAGATTATTCCAGAACCTTGTTCAAGACCTAAAATCAATATCGTAATGACCTTTAACACCGCTTCCGATACCACTTGTTGGTCCCGGGAAGTTGAGTTGACTTAAGCCTTGAATAAACTTTCTAGAACAAAATCTAGAAAGGGGGGGTTTGAATAGATTTTGTAGATTTTTCAAATCTTTCAAAACCAATTCAAAATATCAGATTGAGCACAGCGGATTATGATTAAATTCTCAACTTCTTATAAGATCAAAAGCAAAGTTGATATACCGATTTTAGTTAAGATTCTCGAATTTAACTCTTGATGTAACACAATTGTAAAATAAATGTAAACTAAAGAAAGCAAGAAATAACACTGGGATTTATAGTGTTTGGGATTTTAAAAATCCTACATCCACTCTTCTTCTTCAATTTGAAGAAGGGACTCGCCATCGCTTACTTTCTCACTTCCACTTACAACTTACAACTTGTACAATTCTTCAAATCTCCAATCTCCTAGACTCTTCTTCTAGAAATCTAACTAATACAATGTGTATCGGATTTTGAAGATCTTTGGAAAAGTGTTCTAAAAACACTTAGAACTCTTTGAGACCTCTCTAGAATTTCTTGTGAAAAGATTGTGAAATCGAGTAGTGAATTATATAAATCAAAAATGCATAAGTGTTATCTATATGAAAAATGAAAAACCTAGACCTATATATAAGTCTCGAGAAGACAGGTTAGTTTGTTAGTTAGTTCTAACAAACTTGAAACTCGCTTAACAAACTTAATCTTGAAAAAATCGCTTAAAACCTCTACTGATTCTTCCTATTCGTCTCGGTGACTTGGTGAAAACTCGCCTTTCTTATTCTACTCGGCTTATCTTGACCTCGCCTCGAGCTCTTCATATTTGTCTCCCGCAGATGACTAGAATTGAGCTTGTCTTCGAACTAGCATGTTATCGGACCTCACCGACTAGCTTAATGCATGACCCCGTCTGATCAGCTTACATCCTCAGCTGTTCTTCAGTTTGGCTGAATAGTCTGATCTGCTCTTTAACTCATCAAAACCTCTTGATCCAACAACCCTCAAAATCGGATAAGAGAATCGCAGATCGGGAAAATCATCTCATTATCGCAACACTGAGATCGGAGAGATAATGTTACAGATTGAAAAGATAGAAGATCGGAGGGATAATGTTATAGATCGGGAAAATCGTCTCTAGATTTTTTGATTGAAGAATCGATATAGAGAGAGAGGGGCTGTTCTTGAGAGAACTAATGAGAGAGTGAGGCTAGTGAAAGAACAATCGACAAAGGAGGCTGGTGTAGGGTTGATTATTGAGTGTAGGGTTTAATTAAATGGGTTGGGTTAGTTAAATAAATTGGGTTTAATATTGATAAATGTTTAATTTGATTTAATAAAGTAATGGCATAACTGTAATATGATAGATATTGTGGGGTAATATTTAAGTAAAAACTTTCCATTTATGGGTGTGCAAACAATTGTGGGACAGACGGATAAGGCAAGAGTACAAACAATTGTGGGACGGATGGAGTATTAACTATGCACAAACTGCACTATGCACCTGGTATTGTTTAAATTTGAATACTTTTTTATACGGTAGGAAAATTTGTATACCATAGCCCGGAAAATTATGCAAGTGAAATTACTCATGCTAGGTAAATTACATGTGAAATATGCTAAAAATGATAACACGAAAATAAACTAAATTTGTATCAATCATATATGATTTGTCTATATTAGTTAGTTTGACAGTGACTAAAGCTTCTGCATGTGTATACAACGGAATTGAATGATAATTATATACTTACTCCATATCCCTCTTTAAATTAAATTTATGTATCACTTTAAAAAAAAAGTGTTATATTATTTAACAACTAATGATAACACTTATAAAGTGTTACATACGAACTTTAGATAATATTTTTTGTTAGTAAATAAAGAATGACCAAAAAAAGAAAAAAAAAATTGTAACTACAAAGGTTTGATCCCTGTACCTAAGGAAAGGAAGTTGCAATACTTACCATCGATCGAAGCTATTCAATAACAAGAATTAAAATTTGTACATGGGACACTCTTGTGTGAGACCGTCTCATGCATGAGACGGACATGAGACAGAGTCACTTTTTAATAAATTATTATCACTTTTTCATAATTTGTTATCACTTTTTCATAAATTGTTATCACTTTTCATAAATTGTTATCACTTTTTAATTTGTTATCACTTTTATACTAATTTGTATCACTTTTTAAAAAAGTGATAATAATTTATTAAAAAGTGATTCAGTCTCATGCATGAGACGGTCTCATACAAGTTTTTGCCTTTGTACATATATATTATTTAACTCATTGAATTTTTTTTTTCATTTTTTAAATAGAACATTGGTTAATATCAAGTCACTTTAATAATTGACATTAATTCTCAATGGACCAAATAATTTTCTACCTAGTGATTTAAAAAAATCCATAAATGATATAATTGCATTATATATAATAATATTAATATATATATATATATATTTTTTTAACCATATATATTTTTATTATGTAATAAATAAATCTAAATGTAAATACTCATTATGTATATTAATTTTTTTTTAAATATGGAGTATAGTATATTATTTATTAAAATATAATAAACTATTCTACACAATGGCATGTATAGAAATGTAGTGCATAAACTAATAACTAATATATTTGTTATATAAGTACGTACTATAAATAATATATATATGATTATATATATATATATATATATATATATATATATTTATTTATTTATTGAAATAATTATTATAAAGTGTTATCATAATATGTTACATATGTAAATGTGTTACCTAAGTGTTACTACTTAAAAATGTTACATGTAAGTGTTACATAATAACAAAGTGTTACATAGAATGTTACATAATAAATAAATTAAAAAAGTGTTACCACAATGTGTTACATAAAATAAAAGTGTTATAGCATTGTGTTACATAAAGTCAATTATGTTGTAGTGGAATTTTAATAAATATAGTATTTTATTGTAAGGTTGTTGGTGGAAACTAGAAAGTTTAAAAAAAGTTAAAAGATAGTGTAAGAAAAGTTAAAAATAGAATATTTTAATTTATTTTTAAATGTGTGGCCACAACATTTCATGAATAAATGAATGTTAAGTTTTAAATGGGACTAGCGAATAGCAAAATGTTACATTTAAAGAGATATGAAGGGAATATAAATCAATATATAATTAAAATAATATTATTGGACGCCTCGCAATAAAGAGATTGTAATAAGTATTTGATTGACATAAATGTCAATCAATATATATAATTAAAATAATATTAATGTCCCCCTCGCAATACCGATGCATATTAATGATACAGATGCAAGTGTGTAATCATGTATGTAATCACGTATGGCACACACTTCAATATATCAAATGGCCATTCTATTTTTTAAGTGAGTCTTGCGTAGGACATATTGAAATTAATTTGAGTGTGTTCAAGTGGACCCAAAAATTGAGCGCACTAAATATGTGAAAACTAGCCACTTCCCTAGTGAGATTTTAACTCTCAGCTCATCTTGTGATCTCCAAATTCTCTCAATTTACCTGAATTAAAAAGAAAAAAAATATCAAAGTAAATGGAGACAAAAGTACGTAATTATAAATGGAAATATAATATTGTAGCTAAATATATATTAATCATAAAATAACTAGGTTTAGTACATAAATTACACATAAATTCACTTATCAAGATATTAATATAAATGAATTAATTCCTAACCTCCCTACAAGTTCAGACTTTTAGACGAGACATAATTTGTTGGTCCCACTTAGTTGAGTATCTTAAAAAAATACTTGAATTAACCTTCTAGGAAAAATCTAGAAGGGGGTTGACTAGATTTTTATAAAAACTTTCAAACTTATTCAAAAATCAAGTAGCACATCAGAAATTCAATTTAATCTCAACTTCACTAAGATCAAAAGCACACTAATATTTTAGTCTAACTTGAATTCTGAAATTAATCTTTGATTAATAAACTGGAAATAGAAAGAAACAGGTAAGTAAATGAAAGCAATAAAGAACAACAGATTTATAGTGGTTCGGATTATAAAAATCCTACATCCACTCTCCTTCTTCATACTTTGAAGAAGGGTCTCTTCTACTAGCTTACTTACTCACTTTCCAACGTACAACTTACAATTTATAAAGATCTTCAAATCTTTAGACTCCTAAACAATTCTGGAAAATCTAACTCTATAGTGATAGAAGTGTATTTGAAGATGTGTAAGATAGTGTTCTATAAACACTTAAAAAGATCTATGAAGAAATTCTTGAAAACGATTTTGTGCTATTTCGAAAACTTGTGAATTGTGAGAATATATTGCTGAATTAATTAATTTTTTAAAAGATGTGCCTAGACCTATTTATAAGTCTGAAAAGACAGTTAGTTTGTTAATTAGTTCCAACAAACTAAAAACTGCTCAACAAACTTAATCTTGAAAACCGCTTGCTCCTCAGCTGATTTTAACCTACTCGTCTGCAGCTGACTTGGTGAAGACTCGCCTTTCTTATTCTACTCAGCTTGTCTTGACCTCGTCTGAGCTCTTCATTATTGTCTCCTGCAGACGACTAGACTTGAGCTAGTCCTCAGATGACTTGCAACTATTTAGTCTTCAGCTGACTTGTTCCGTCCTCGACCTAGTCTGATCAGCTTAGTATAAGGACTTGATTTCAGCTGTTCTTCATAGTCATCTGTTGGTCCCGATTAGTTGATTAGATTAGATGAGAAGTGTATCAGCCTTCTAGCAAAAATCTAGAAGGGGGGGTTGAATAGATTTTTGAGATTTTTCAAATCTTATCAAAAATTTATTCAAAGTACCAAAGTACACATCGGAATTCAAGATTAATCTCAACTTTTAATAAGATCAAAAACAACACCGATATTCAGATCTTAACTTTAATTCTGAAATTAAACTTTGAACAACAAATTGTAACTTGAACAGAAATATAAATGAAAGCAGTAAAGAACACCAGATTTTATAGTGGTTCGGATTATAACAATCCTACATCCACTCTCCTTCTCCAAACTTTGAAGAAGGGTCTCCACTAGCTACTTACTTACTTACTTTCTTTACAATGTACAACTTACAACTTACAAGAATCTTCAAATCTTCAAACTCCTAATCAACACTGAGAAATCTAACTCTAAAATAATAGAGGTGTTTTTGAAGATGTGTGAGAAAGTGTTCTATAAACACTTAGAAAAATTTATGAAGAAATCGTGGAAAACTATTTTTGTATTTTTGAGAACTTTGTGATTTTAGAAAATAACTTGCTGAAAGACTTGTGTGTTCTGTGTATTCTATATTCAGAATGAAGTGCCTAGACCTATTTATAAGTCTGAAAAGACAGTTAGTTTGTTAGTTAGTTCTAACAAACTAAAAACTGCTTTAACAAACTTAATCTTGAAAATCGCTTGCTACTCGGCTGATTTTAATCTACTCATCTGCAGCTGACTTGGTGAAGACTTGCCTTTCTTATTCTACTCAGCTTGTCTTGACCTCATCTGAGCTCTTCATATTTGTCTCCTGCAGACGACTAGACTCGAGCTTGTCTCCAGATGACTTGTGATTCCTAGTCTTCAGCTGACTTGAACCATTCTTGACCTAGTCTGATCAGCTTAGTACTAGAACTCAGTCTCTACTGTTCTACATTGTCATCTGCTCATCTGAATTAATCTTTTAACTCATCAAAACAATCTTGATCTAATAATTTTCCCCTTTTTGATAAAGTTAAAACCTACAATAAAGAGACACACTCACAACTGAAGTTAGTTTAGAGTTAATCAAGATTATTAGATAGGTATATCAGAGCACATTCTTTCCACTACAACAGATTCATTCACATTAAAATCACTTAAAGGAAAAAATTAAGTCTTTTAGACTCTTTTAGAAATACTTGGAAAGAAAGAAAAAAAAATTGAGTCTTAAGACTTAGATAAATTTTTAAAAAAAAAACTTTAAGAAAATAAAACAAGTAAGATGAATCAACCAAAGTATATTCATATTGGATTTACAATGATTTACACAAGAAAGATAATAGAAAAGAAAGATAAGGAAAAGTGAAGTCCTGTTTCTATTAATCTTCCCACTGGTCTTCATCTGGGATCATCAGCCAATTGAATACGCGTCTCCTCAGCTACTTCAACTCTTCTCCTTGGGCGAGTCCAGATTCAGCCTCTGCCTTCTTTAAGATTCCCTTGACCCAGTCTAGGTCCAAGGATCCATCTGGTTTCTTGGCAGGGATGACATACTCAAAAGCTGGAGAGATCAGGTTGACGTTGAACTCTACATCTGCTTCTTCCAGCAGTCGATGATAGAACTCCGCATCTACCTTCTTCATCCACTCATGCCAAGCTAAGTCTGGATCTTTTTGAGTTGCTCCAGGGGCCTTTGAGAATATACCAGAAGTATATCCACATCCCTTCCAGTGTTTTTTCTCTCGTACTTTCACTGCATATTTTTCAAAGTGATCAGCTTAGGAGGAGAGAGACATATTGTGGAATGGCCTGAATTTTCCGTTGCCTTGATCTCTGATCATCCATTTTCACTCAGCAGCACTCCAGAAGACATTGGAGTCTTTCTTCTTTCTCTGCCTCTTCTTCTCTTTCTTGCCATAGAATTCCATCTCTCTTTTAATTCTTTTGATCTCGCTCATCTAAGAGATTAGAATAGTCGACTTCCCTCTTTCCTTTCCCTTAGCAAGCAGCCACAGTAATGATGTCACTGATTTTGGCTCACCGACTACTACTTCTTTTCCCTTCCCCTTGGCTCCTTGATTCACTTCTTTTAATCGAGCCAAGAGTTTCTCGATCTCTCCTCCTCCTCCTCTCTCCTTCTCTTCTCTTCATCCTCCTTTACCGCTTCTTCAAGTTGACTTACCCTCAGCTGGAGTGCAGCCAGCTCATCAGATTTCATTCGAGCTTCCTCCCTGGCTGCCTCCAGATCAGCTGTGTTGGCCTTCATGCCTACATCTTTCCTGGTCTCCTCGACCACAGCTGTGAGGGCTTGTCTCTTTTCAGCTTCAGCTTTTCCCCCTTTTTAACTTCAGCTGCCAAGTTTGTAAGTTTTGCATCCAATGAGTTGCACTTGGCCCTGAAGTCAGAGTGATCTACTGCCAGTTCATTCACTACCAGCTGATTGTACCCTTTCACCTCTTCTTTTAATGCTTTCAGTTCATCCTCCATTTCTTTCACTTTGCCAGCCAGCACAGAGTTAGTAACACTTAAAATTTTATCAGACAAAGTTACCTCTACTTCCTTCATGCTGGCTAGCATCGTGTCTGTAACAGCTTCGACCATCCTCCTTGTCCTCCTTTTCATCTTCCTTCTGAAGGTAGAATTTATCTTTTTTTCTACAAGGGAGAGAATGGAGGAGATGGCAGAGGTGGGGCTAAGGTCACTCTCATCATCCTCAGACGAGGAATCAGATGAGGAGGGAATGGATTATATTTGAATAGGTGGCGGAGGAATAGGCTGTGTTTGTATAGTTGGCAGAGAGGAGTAGGAAATAATAGGGATCGGTGAGGTTTGGATTGTGGGGAGAGAATTTGTTCAGATGAGGGTGGGGGTGATGTTTGGGTTTGTATGGTAGGGGTGGTAATGGGAGATGAGGTTGGTAATATGGGTGTTGGTGGTTGAGGTGAAGTAAGTTCTGGTTCTGTTGGTGGGATTTGGATTTGGACTGTGAGGGAGGTAGGTTGTTGGAGAGGCTCTGAGGTGCCACCTGGGATACCCCTTCATCGCCTATTTGGACAGGTGGGATTTCAGGCTGAGGTTGAGGCTCAGAAATGCCAGCCTGGGGCATTTCTTCATTGCCGGGTGCAGGTGATAATTGAGGAGATGGGGAAAGACTTGTACCTGCCTCTGGAATAGGGGAGAGAGCAGCTTCCTTGGTTGGGGAGAGGGGAACCTCCAGCTGACCAACCTCAGCTGCTATCTGAAGGACTGGGACCTCCTCTGGTAGCAGAGTTGACAACTCCATCTGCTGCTCAGAGCCACCAGATTTGGTTGAGCCCTCTGAGCTCTGAGTCGCTCTTCTCGGCCTCCTCACCAGAGGGATTTCAACTTCCTCTTCTTCTTCTCCTTCTGAGGCAGCTTTGGCCGAAACAGCAGATGAACTTTCCCCCTTCTTCTTTTCCACGGCTTTCACCAGCCTCCTCATCTTTCTCCTCTGAGAGACCCTAGGGACTGCAACAGCTGTTTCAGTTGATTCTTCTTGAGGAGCGATCTCAGCTGCTACCTCCTCATGTCCCTCTGTTTCGATCTCAGCCTGAGGGACCTCGACTGGCTCAGCTGGTTCAGCTGCTGGTATCTGAGCTTCTGCAGCTGCTGCCTCCAGCCTTTGGACCCTGGCTGCATCAAACTCATCGTCCGAGTCTGGATTTCCTCCAAGCCTGTCATCCTTGGTGAGCATTCCCTTTTGCTTGGAGTACTTTTTCGTACCCACTCTCCAGTCAGCCTCTCTATTCAGCCCTTCAATCAAAACAGTTATCTTGTTGAAGAGGCTGACTATTGAGGTTGGTATCCAGCCCTCTGCAGACGACTTGAACGTAAGCCGCTTCTTCTCCTCCTTCAATTTATAGATCAATAAATCTACCCAGTTTACACTCACACCATCCAAAATGGCTCGCATCACACACAATCTGGGTTTGGTTAACCCATCATGTGAGCTTTGCTCACCCAAAACTGCCTTTGTCACCACTGTCATCAACAATCTATATTTCCTTTTTAATAAATTCTTCTTCAAATCCCTTCTCGTTCCCCTATATGTAACCCTGGCCATCATATCGAAGGATTCTTCCCACTCATCCTCCTTGTACGTCAATGGATTAACTCCCTCCATTGACGTATCAAAAATCCTGGAGATGTTCTCCCTGGTATAGCTCAATGTCGTTCCATCCACTGATGTGTCAAACCCATCCTGGCTATCATTCATCCTGGCTAAGAACTCCGCCCCCAGCAAGTCTGCTGTCCTGTTCTGGGGTGATTTTATTGAAAGAAATCCCCTTAGCCTTGATGCCTCCAGAAGACGTAGGATTTCTGCAGATTCTGGGTCTTGGGTTGTTTCGAAATCTACATACATCTCTGCTTTCAATCAGTTTTTGAAAAATTCCTCATTCATTTTAAAATGAGAAATATTTGTGGAAATGTATTTGGGTTTGTGAGTTTTGGTGGTTTTGGAAGAGGATGCCATTTGAAATTTTGTGAGTTTGTAAAGAGTGTTTAAGAATATGTGAGTTTTCTGAATGTGGAAAAGGTTATGATTGATGAAGATGATGAATTTATAGTAGGGAAAGTTTGGAGAGATAAACCGCTTTGAAATTAATTTTAATCTAAGCCGTTTATTTGAAATGAATTACTGTGCTGAATCAACGGTTAAAACTTGGATAAACGATTGGGATTCAGCGCGTGTAGTTCACTAATCTTTGAAATGCGTAAAAAGTTACTTTATAGACTGTTGATTTGACAGATATAAGTTACTTTATGCAGGGAAGTAAGTATCCCTGACGTCAGCTCAGGGTTATCTTACTTCATATAAGGGTTTTCAAAACAGATGAGTTTATAAAGTCATCTGATAAAATAACCTATTTGATTTTAAAACAATTTAGTTTTAACTTTTTAGTAAGTTTAAAAATTTGAATAAACAGACTTAGATTTAATTTTCTAAAGATAGGTTTTCCATCCAATCAATCCAAAAATATTTTTATAAAGAAAAATATGGAGTTTATTTAGGAACAAGAGTGTCAGAATAAAAGTTTTGAGAACAGATGAGGTGAAACAGTATGATCTGTGACCTATTCCTGCAAAGACATAAGCTCAAGGAAAACCATCAGTAGCTTGAGGTAGATCAGATAGGGTGCAGATATTCATCTGTTTCTTCAGGAGATTAGCTGACTATTGTGCTCTCATCTGATTTACCCAATGTCAGATAAGTAATCATCAAGTCAGATAAGGTCAATATGACTAATCCTTGATTCTTGATTCCTAAAAAGGAAATCAATGATATCAGCTACCTGATTGTCCTTTGACACATATCTAGTCTGATAATTCTTTCTAGACATTAATTTAAAGAAAAGAAAAGACCAGAAATAAGGAATACATTCAACAGATGCAAACAAATTAGAAACCAGCTAAAGATGCATTAAGTAATCCTAATTCTAAGCACAGTTCTTTAAACCTAGATTCAGATAATGGTTTTGTAAGAATGTCTGCTCTTTGTGACTCAGTGGCTATTTTCTCAATCATAATGTTATTTTTCTCAACATGATCTCTAATGAAATGATGCCTAATATCTATATGCTTACATCTAGAATGTAGAACAGGATTGTAAGTCATTGCTATTGCACTATTACTATCACAGTAAATAGGAACAGTGATGTTTGAATATTATAATCTCTAAGTCGTTGACTAATCCGGAGGAGTTGTGAGCAACAACTTCCAGCTGCCATGTATTCAGCTTCAGTTGTGGAGGTGACAACAGATGTCTGTTTCTTAGATAACCAAGAAATTAATTTGTTGCCTAAGAATTGGCAAGTCCCTGAAGTGGATTTCCTATCAATCTTACATCCTCCAAAATCAATCAATAACTTTGTCACTCAAGGTTGTCATCAGTGGGTACCATAACCCTACTTGCAAAGTTCCTTTGAGATATTTAAGAATTTTCTTAGCCGTCTCCAAATGAGTTTTCTTGGGATTAGATGGAATCTTGCACATACCCCAACCGCAAAGGCTATGTCCGGCCTACTTGCGGTGAGATAGAGAAGAGATCCAATCAGTCCACGATACTCCGTTGCATCGGTGGGTATCCCGCTCATCGAATCCATAGAGAAGTTAGTTGCCATAGGTATTTTAACTTCTCTGCTAGTAGTCATTCCAAATCTCTCAATCAGATCCTTAGCATATTTAAACTGATGTATAAATATACCCTTACTCATCTGTTTAATCTGTAAGCCTAGAAAGTATGTTAATTCGCCCATCATTGACATTTCAAACCTGTTTTTCATGAGAATGCTAAATTCTTCACATAATTTCAGATTAGGTGAACCAAAGATTATGTCATCTATATAAATTTGAACTAATAAGATGTTTCCATCTACTTCCTTTCTAAACAAAGTTCTATTAATCTTGTCTTTTAAAAATCCATTTGATGTCAAGAAATCAGATAAGGTATCATACCAAGCTCTGGGAGCTTGTTTCAGTCCATATAGAGCTTTGTTGAGTTTATAGACCTTGTTATTGATCTTAAACCCAGGAGGCTGCTCCACATAGACTTCCTCAAGCAACACACTATTAAGAAAGGCAGACTTAACATCCATTTGAAAGACTTTGAAAGACTTATATGCAGCAAATGCTAAGAACAACCTTATTGCCTCTAATCTGGCAACTGGAGCATAGGTTTCATTATAATCTATTCCCTCAGACTGTGAGTAACCTTGTGCAACCAATCTTGTCTTATTTCGAACAATAATGTTGTTCTCATCTGTTTTGTTTTTAAACACCCATTTGGTGCCTATAATCTTTCTGTGTAAGGGTCTTTCCACTAGTTCCCATACACTTTGCCTTTCAAACTGATGCAGTTCCTCCTGCATGGTAGTTATCCAGTTTGGGTCTGATAGAGCTTCCTCAATAGACTTGGGTTCAAGAAGCGACACATAACAGCTGAAAAGACTTTTCAGAGTCCAAAGATCATTCGTGTCTCCGCACACTACTAGATGGGTCTCCTATAATCGATCGGATGGATGGTAGTTCCTCATCCTTTTGCCTATATGAGGAGAAGGATCCTCATCTTAAGTCTCGCAGAGGCAACTCCTCCGACTCAACCTCACCGACGTTCCCCCATCATCAGCTAACCTCGCCGATCGGTGGACGTCAAGGGTGTCGATCGATGGAGTCGATCGAAGTTGTCTTTTGATTATCGATGGGGATTCTTCTTCATCGATTCTGAATCAAGACTAGGTAGATAGACAGGTTCTATGTTTAGTCTTGGACAGTTCAATTTTATCTAGACTTTTAGAAATTTGATTCACTTTATCTGAGAAAGAATACAACTCATCAAAAACAACATGAGGGGTTTCCTCCACACAAAGGGTTGTCTTGTTAAAAACTCTAAATGCCTTGGAAGTGTTAGAATATCCCAAGAATATTCCATCAGCTGCCTTAGCATCAAAAGTTCTTAACTTAGATTTCCCATTGTTATGGATAAAACACTTACAACCAAAAGCTTTGAAATATAAGATTCTTGGAATCTTACCCTTCCAAATCTCATATGGAGTCTTACCCTTGTCTTTGACAACTAAGCACCTGTTTCGGGTATAGCAAGCTGTGTTGATGGCTTCACCGTAACTCGTGTGGGGTTTCATACTCAGCTAATATGCTCCTGGCTGCTTCCTTCAAAGTTTTATTCCTTCTTTCAACCACTCCAATTTGTTGAGGAGTTCTTGCTGAAGATGTCTCATGAATAATTCCACACTCATTGAAAAAGTTAGATAAACAAGAATTCAAAAATTATGTGCCCTTATCACTCCTTATTTTAATAATATTAACACCCTTTTCATTCTGAATTTGTCTGAACAGATCAGGGATCTTGTTCATAGTCTCATTTTTCTTGAAAAGGAATATAACCCAAGTGTATCTAGAAAAGTCATCTACTACAACAAGAGTATATTTCCTTCCACTGAAACTGAGAGGAGAAAAAGGTCCAAACAAATCCAGATGAAGTAGTTGCAACACTCTTTCAGATGAAGAGGAGTTAATACTCTTAAATGAGTGCCTAGGCTTTTTACCTTTCTGACAAGCATCACATTTAAAATCAGTGGATAAAAGTTTTTCAGGTAATCCCTTGACAAGGTTCTTTTTAGCTTGACTTTACTAAGGGTCTTGAAATTCGGATGACTAAGCCTCTTGTGCCATAGCCAGCTGAGATCTTCTCCACCCTTAGCTATTAGACAGGTATCTTTGGGACAACTATTAAAGTTGGCCACATAGACATTACCATGTCTGAAGCCAGTTAAAAGTACCTTATCTGAGGAATTATCTAGAATATCACATTTATCCCTTGAACATTTGATAAGAAAACCTTTATCACAAAGTTGGGAAAAGAGATAGATAGATTATGTTTCAAACCTTCAACAATATATACCTCGGATACCCGAATATCCTTGATAATCAGTACCTACACCTTTAGTCGACCACAATTATTGTCACCAAATAAGACTCTTGGACCATCAATGCTTTGGAAATTTGACAACGGCTTTCGGTTATGGTCATGTGTTGTGAATGACCACTATCAATGTACCATATTGAAGCTAAGATCTCTTCCTTGAGTGATGATCCCCTGTATATCCCGAAAAACAGATCAGTTGTAAGGTACCCTAGTGATCTTGAGTCCTTGAAGGTCAAGTATCACTTTAGGTAACCAAATAAACATCCCATCTTTAAACAATAAATCAGATTCGGTTTTTCTACCAAATCTGTCTACAATTGTATCACTTTTGAATGATAACTTGTTGTATTCAGATTGAGTAATTTTCCTAAACTTAGGAAATGTGGGATAGCATCTGCTCCTTCCATCAAAAGAATTATAATAAAAATTTCTTCTTATTTTGGTTCTTGGGTTTCTCCTAGTCTGATAAGGAGTCTGCAACTGAATTTTTGTTTTCAGGCTGGGAGATGCAGTCCTTATCTGATTAGTTGGTTTCCAAGGACCAATTTTAACCTCTTTTGATTGATCAGATGCTTTCACAAATTTCCTAGATTTTTATACATCTGATTTATTATTCCTATCATAACCAAGACCTATTTTGTCATGGGATTTCTGAGAGGTATTAAAGATATGGTCTATTGCTGACTGTGAATTATTAAGTTGACTGATTTTGAAGACAAGCTTCTCATTGTCTTTCTTAATTGATTCATTTTTTCAGCACAGACTACTTCAAATTTGTCTTTTAAAGTTTTCAATTCATTTTCTAACCTTTCAGGTAAGCTGGCTGATGTACTAGCCTCAGCCTGAGGAAAACATTCCCCCTTGAATGTTTCCTCAGTTTCTGAACAGTTCATCACCTGCTTGCCTTTAATTAGAATTTGAATTTGATCCTTTAAAGCCAAATTCTCTGTCTCTAGCTGTTTATAAGCAGCCAGAGATGTCTTTAAATCTCTCAATAACTCATGGATAACAGTTTGGTCATGATCAGATGCAGACTGACAAGAATCATTATCTGAAGATGAATAGTAGATTGCCTCATTAGCCATGAGACAAATTTCATCATCTGATCCGAAATCAGATGAGGATGATGATGATGATGATTTCTTTAGCTCCTTTTCTTCTGCCAACAAAGCCCTTTGATCTGCAAACCTCATGTCTCTCTTTTTCCTCTTTTCTTCCCTTTCCTTAGGAGTCAGTTGAGGACAATCATAGCTGAAATGTCCTGGCTTGTTGCATGTGTAACAAGTATCACTCCTGTCTGATCTAGGGCTGAAAGGATTTCTTCTGACAGGTGATCTGTATCTTCTTGTCTGGCTTCTGCTTTTGTCATCATCTGTTGACTCATCTTCCTTTCTACCTGATCTGGATCTTGATTTATCCTTTCCTGCAAATCTCAATTTATTTCTTTTATACTTCATTCTCAATTTATCATACCTTTTAGTGAGCAAAGCCATCTGCTCCTTCAAAGATAGATCAGCTCCTACAGACTCTGTTGAAACCTTGTCTTCTTTACTGACAAAGGCAACAGACTTGGATGAGGTGCTCGACTCCATCTCATCCTCCTTGTCTTCTATTTGAATATCATATTCTAGAGCTTTAAGATGAGAAAATAAAGTATGGTGAGTAATAGAAGATAAATCTTGAGTAGCCTTAAGGATATTGGATTTCTCCCTCCATCTCTTGGTTAATGATCTCAGAATCTTGTTATTAATCTCCTTCTCTGTGTAATTCTTTCCAAGGTCATTTGCTTTGTTGAGAAGATTGGTCAACCTTACATCTAACTGATCCACAGACTCATTCTCCTTCATTTTGAATGTCTCAAATGCATGCAAGACTGACTGCAGCTTGTTTTCTTTGACTTGTTCAGATCCTTCACAAACATTGGCTAAAGTCTGCCACATCTCTTTGGCAGTTTTGCATCTCTTAACCTTTTCTATCCAATCTTTACTTAGAGTCTCAATGATTTCGGTTCGAGCTACTTGGTCAAGATTGTGGACCTTTCTTTCATCATTTGTTAATTCAGAACTCTTCTTTTCTTGTGCAGTCTGGATTGGTGACTCGGCTCCAGTCTTTGGTGTGTTGGTCCCGGACGAGATGTGCAAGGAGGTGGAAAGTCTAGAAGGGGGTTGAATAGACTTTACCACACTCAAAACTTTTACAACTTTTCGTGAGTTTGTGTGAGGATAGAAGACTTTGAAGTCTTTGCGGCAAAGGTACTCGAGTGTGCTATGTGAAATCAGCGAGACTTTGGAAACTCAAAGTCTTGATGGTGCGCGAAGCTAATCTCGTGTGTGTATTTGAAAAACCCTTTTAAAGAAAACCTTCTTGAGGTTAGAAAACTTTGAAGTCTTTCAGCAAGGTTGATGCGGAGTTTATTAAAACGATGAATGAGCAAAGTTATAAGTATGAATGCAGAAAGCTTGTAAAGACACGAGAGATTTTTATAGTGGTTCGGATATAACGATCCTACGTCCACTCTCCCCGATCCCACAGGGGTCTTACTAACGAAAGCGATCTTTTGTCCTCGTTCTCCTTGAGGATTTGACCACGGGAGGTTTTACAAGTTCCTGCCCTTGTTTGGTCTTCAATCCTCGTTCTCCTTGAGGATTCAACCACAGGAAGTTTTACAAGTTCTGCGCCCTTGGTACAAAATGGTGACCTTCGAGTGTACTCTAAGATCTTAGAAATAATCAACCTTTTCTCGTACAGAGATAATGAAAGGTGATTTTACAATTCCAACTAAGAAATAATCCTAATCTATTAGTTGCTCTAAGATAGCAATGGATTATTTCTCTAAGCTTGTGTTAATGCGTTTAAAGCTCTTGGAATGGTGACCGTTCTTGTTCGTTAGCTCGTCGTATTTTTGTGTCTCTTTTGAATATGCGTGTATTCCATGCGCGAGCTTGTAGTGATCACCAATATTCATAGAGATTGAAAAACTAGCCGTTGGAAAAGCTAGCAATCAGATTCTCTATCGTTTGGAAAGTATCAATTGTTGACTTGCTTGATTGTCTTGATTGATTCCCATCAATTGATTGACTTGCTTGATTGGCTTGATTGATTCCCATCAATCAAGTCTTGATTGATTTACTACGATTGATTCCCTTGATTGTTATTTGATTGGTCTTCCATATCTTCCTTGATTGCAATCTAATCTTTATGATTGAATCTTGATTTAATCATTGATTGCCAATCATAACTTCCTTGAATCTTGGAATCGGATATCGGTCGACTCTTGAACTCAGCTTGTCTCAACTTTCTTTGATTGGACTTTCCATAATTTCAACCTTTGCGGCGTCAAGTCTTCTTGTCTGTCGGCAGAGTCTTCTACCTCAAGTCTACTCAGGCCAAGTCTTCTAGACGAACCCTTCTACTCCAGGCCAAGTCTTCTAGACGAACCCTTCTACTCCGAGGCCAAGTCTTCTAGGCGAACTCTTCTACTTCAAGCCTTCTATCTTCTTGGCACGAAGTCTTCTATCTCAGCTGGTCTTTAAGTCTTCTTGTCTAGTCTAGAAAGGTTTCCCCCTTAACAAAAGACTATCTAACTTGAACTAGATCATCAAGTGACTAAATGAGTTCAATTTGGTCCTACTACACTAAGGTTTTAAACACATCATCAAAACTATATAAATATATATCCTAACAATTTCCCCCTTTTTGATGATGTTAAAACCTTCTAAGAATTGAAATAAAAAGGATAAGCAATACGGTAAAGGACCAGAGATCTTTAAATAGATCTCAATAGAAATCAGCTGTCAACTAGAAGTTGTCTTGGAGAAGATTGCAATTCTTAGCTTATCTTCCCCCTTTTTGACATCATCAAGGAGAAGAATCACTTGGCTTCCATCTTTAGAGTCTTCTTGAAAATGTCACTATGTGTGTGTAATGATCAACTCTCCATATTTTGTAAGTCAGCTGGTATTCCCCCTTAACAACTGAACTTTTCTTTTCATGTAAGCTCTTATATTTGTAATCAATAAAATATCATGAGATTCTTCTTTTGATTGTCTCAACTGATCCACCTTGAACTCTTCTTCCCTTAAGCAGCTGAACTCTTCTAGTTAATTAAGTCAGCTTGGCTTGTAGTCTTCTACCCTAAGCTGCTTTTCTTGGATCTAGCAAACTTAATTCCACTGATAGTTCTCTTCAGGCAAAGTTGAAAGTTTTCTTCAGCAAGCTTTACACTCTCTTCAGCAAGTTTTAATAGTCTCTTCAGCAAGCTTTGTAGCCTTCTCCAGCAAAGTGTTAACATGATTTTCCTGGATCCAGCAAGCCTGATTCCACCGATAGATCTCTAAACTTTGCTTTGAGTATCCCTTGTCGTAGAAATGGGACACAAACAACATATTATGTTATAGGCCTTCTATGTAGAGAACTTCCTCTACTCGTACATCTCCAATGTCTAAGGTTTCAACTCCTCTGGTTATACCATTGTTGTTGTCACCAAAGACTACGCATGGGCCATCTTGAGGCTTGATGGAACTTAAGAAGTGTTTGTCACAAGTTATATGCTTCGAGCACCCACTGCCGATGTACAAGACAGTGTTATCCAAACTTCTTCTCCTATAGGGACCCATGCGACCCTGCAAAACAATTAAACTTTTGGTACCCTTTGGGTGTTGGGTCCTTGAGGGTTAGCACAACTTTTAGGGATCCACAGGAATAAGGTGTTCTTATCAAGGTTAGAAGACCTCATCCTTCTCCCATACATATCAACATAGACAACTTCATCTTTTGGTGCCTTCTTGGATGCATGTCTATGAGTGTTGGCTGTGTTCCTTCCGGAAGACTTGACCCGCCCGAGGTCCTCTGGATGGAGTGATCAGCTTATTTGTGCAATGGTCCGAGGGTTTTGATGATAAGGGTACGTTCTACTTGAGCCATCAAAAGATTCATATCTCACAGGCATAGAAGGCTTAGTAGATCGTTTAGCAAGCTTTGAAGTTTGCTTAGGTTGTGTAGTCTTGGTGAGACTGTCTCCTCGAGAGATGGTTTGGTGATGTCTACTTTTCTCGACCTTCTTTGAGGTTTCTTAAGTTGGGATTCCCCCTTCTTTTGATACCTCATCGGTTGTTTAGGTTGTTGAGTATAACTACTCTTCTTCCCATTCAAGTGATTTCTTTGGGTCGACAACCTTTTTACCCTTATCGGTAGGTTTTGGTTTGGAACCCTCTCCTACAAAATCATTACCCTTAACATGTGTACGTTTCTTAAGTACACTTGTTTGAACTGTGAGGATTGGGCAATGGTAAAACCAATTCCCTTCTTTACGTTAGGTGTTTGAGACGATTCAACTATTGTTTGAAGCGCATGAGAAGCTTTGTTCAGTTGATCCAACCTCAAACTTAAACGTTCCTCACTTGATTTTACACGTTCATGTTGATGGAAAAGTTCATCGAACTTTGCTTGTAGAATCTTTAATTGATCTGTCTTCTCAATATTCTCGGCAAGCAACCTTTCTACCAAGCAGAGACCTTGTCAAAGCACACTTGACTTAAGAGTGTTTAACTCTTACGAAGTTGTCGATTAGAGTCTGCTAGTATTCAGAAGGCTTGCTAGTAGATTCTTGAGTAAGTAGTTCAATCTCAGCCTTTAAGCTAGTGTTCTCTTTTTCCACACAATTGTAAGCGTGTATAGCAGTTTTGAGATCACCCATTAACTTATCAACAAAGTTATGGTCAAACTCTTTCGCTAGAGAGGTGCGAGAAGAAGAAGAGGAACAAGAGTCGAGAAGATACCTCTTACGTGTTTGTCATTAAACATAGATCATTATCGGGAGAGAAATCGTGAGGTTGATGAACTAGATGTAGACTCTTCTTGGCCTGCCATCAAAGCTTTCTTGTCGGCCAAAACTTCTATCTCTCTCCAATCTCTCTTCTTCTCTTTGAAAATGTGGGCCATCGGGTTCTCTTCTAGTAGTCTCTCTTTGGATCCCAATTGAACTTCATTGGTCCATCATCCAAAATATCTAGCATACGGTCATGAAAGGTTACGAGGTGGTTTTTTTATGCGCAACTTCCAATAATCATAGTCTTCTATAGAGAACTTGGTAGCTTTCTGGACTTTTTGCTCTTGAGAAAACTCATGTTAGCAATAAAAACAATTATGCAATGAATGCAATGAGTTTTATGAAAACGGTTTTTCAAAAGCGGATGCATTGAGATGACCCACAGTGATCTTTCCTCAAAGACTATTGGTAACCAAAGCCGGTGGTCGGTTGAACCCTGCTCTCGATACCACTTGTTGGTCCTGGACCGAGATGTGCAAGGAGGTGGAAAGTCTAGAAGGGGGGTTGAATAGACTTTACCACACTCAAAACTTTTACAACTTTTCGTGGTGAGTGTGAGGATAGAAGACTTTGAAGTCTTCTGCGCGGCAAGGTACTCGAGTGTGCTATGTGAAATTGAGACTTTGGAAACTCAAAGTCTTCGATGGTGCGGAAGCTAATCTCGTGTGTGTATTTGAAAAACCCTTTTAAAGAAAACCTTCTTGAGGTTAGAAAACTTTGAAGTCTTAAAGCAAGGTTGATGCGGAGTTTATTAAAACGATGAATGAGCGGTTATAAGTATGAATGCAGAAAGCTTGTAAAGACACGAGAGATTTTTATAGTGGTTCGGATATAACGATCCTACGTCCACTCTCCCCGATCCCCACGGGGGTCTTACTAACGAAACGATCTTTTGTCCTCGTTCTCCTTGAGGATTTGACCACGGGAGGTTTTACAAGTTCTGCCCTTGTTTGGTCTTCAATCCTCGTTCTCCTTGAGGATTCAACCACAGGAAGTTTTACAAGTTCCTGCCCTTGGTACAAAATGGTGACCTTCGAGTGTTAACTCTAAGATCTTAGAAATAATCAACCTTTTCTCGTACAGAGATAATGAAAGGTGATTTTACAATTCCAACTAAGAAATAATCCTAATCTATTAGTTGCTCTAAGATAGCAATGGATTATTTCTCTAAGCTTGTGTTAATGCGTTTAAAGCTCTTGGAATGGTGACCGTTCTTGTTCGTTAGCTCGTCGTATTTTTGTGTCTCTTTTGAATATGCGTGTATTCCATGCGCGAGCTTGTAGTGATCACCAATATTCATAGAGATTGAAAAACTAGCCGTTGGAAAAGCTAGCAATCAGATTCTCTATCGTTTGGAAAGTATCAATTGTTGACTTGCTTGATTGTCTTGATTGATTCCCATTGATTGATTGACTTGCTTGATTGGCTTGATTGATTCCCATCAATCAAGTCTTGATTGATTTACTACGATTGATTCCCTTGATTGTTATTTGATTGGTCTTCCATATCTTCCTTGATTGCAATCTAATCTTTATGATTGAATCTTGATTTAATCATTGATTGCCAATCATAACTTCCTTGAATCTTGGAATCGGATATCGGTCAACTCTTGAACTCGGCTTGTCTCAACTTTCTTTGATTGGACTTTCCATAATTTCAACCTTTAGCGGCGTCAAGTCTTCTTGTCTGTAGAGTCTTCTACCTCAAGTCTGCTCTGGCCAAGTCTTCTAGACGAACCCTTCTACTCCGAGGCCAAGTCTTCTAGACGAACCCTTCTACTCCGAGGCCAAGTCTTCTAGGCGAACTCTTCTACTTCAAGCCTTCTATCTTCTTGGCACGAAGTCTTCTATCTTTGGTCTTTAAGTCTTCTTGTCTAGTCTAGAAAGGTTTCCCCCTTAACAAAAGACTATCTAACTTGAACTAGATCATCAACTGACTAACAGGTTCAGCTGGTCCTACTACACTAAGGTTTTAAACACATCATCAAAACTATATAAATATATATCCTAACATGGTGCCTCCATGATAAAATTTTATAGGTCCCTCTTCAAGAACCTCTTCCATCCTATCATGAATGGCCTTTAGGTGATTCTCCATCCTAAATTTCCAGTAATCATAATCTTCAATAGAGAATTCAGGAAGATTCCTAGACTTCTTGTTTTTCCCTGATGACATGATGAAACAAAGAAACAAAATACTCCACAAACTAATTAGTAGCAATGAAGGAAATGAAGAAAATCAAGATAATTTCAGAATCTTATTTAAGATCAAAAATCAATATCAGAACAGCTTAACACAGCTCTGATACCACTTGTTGGTCCCGATTAGTTGAGTAGATTAGATGAGAAGTGTATCAGCCTTCTAGCAAAAATCTAGAAGGGGGGGTTGAATAGGTTTTTGAGATTTTTCAAATCTTATCAAAAATTTATTCAAAGTACCAAAGTACACATCGGAATTCAAGATTAATCTCAACTTTTAATAAGATCAAAAGCAACACTGATATTCAGATCTTAACTTTAATTCTGAAATTAAACTTTGAACAACAAATTGTAACTTGAACAGTAAATATAAATGAAAGCAAAGAAAGAACACCAGATTTTATAGTGGTTTGGATTATAACAATCCTACATCCACTCTCCTTCTCCAAACTTTGAAGAAGGGTCTCCACTAGCTGCTTACTTACTTACTTTCTTTACAATGTACAACTTACAACTTACAAGAATCTTCAAATCTTCAAACTCCTAATCAACATTGAGAAATCTAACTCTAAAATAATAGAGGTGTTTTTGAAGATGTGTTAGAAAGTGTTCTATAAACACTTAGAAAAATTTATGAAGAAATCGTGGAAAACTATTTTTGTGTTTTTGAGAACTTTGTGATTTTAGAAAATAACTTGCTGAAAGACTTGTGTGTTCAGTGTATTCTATATTCAGAATGAAGTGCCTAGACCTATTTATAAGTCTGAAAAGACAGTTAGTTTGTTAGTTAGTTCTAACAAACTAAAAACTGCTTTAACAAACTTAATCTTGAAAACCGCTTGCTCCTCGGCTGATTTTAATCTACTCATCTGCAGCTGACTTGGTGAAGACTTGCCTTTCTTATTCTACTCAGCTTGTCTTGACCTCGTCTGAGCTCTTCATATTTGTCTCCTGCAGACGACTAGACTCGAGCTTGTCTCCAGATGACTTGTGATTCCTAGTCTTCAGCTGACTTGAACCATTCTTGACCTAGTCTGATCAGCTTAGTACTATAACTCAGTCTCTACTGTTCTACATTGTCATCTGCTCATCTGAATTAATCTTTTAACTCATCAAAACAATCTTGATCTAACATCATCTGCTCATCTGGGTTGATCTTTTAACTCATCAAAACTTTTCTTGATCTAACAATTTCCCCCTTTTTGATGAAGTTAAAACCTACAAGGAAGAAACACACTCACAGCTGAAGTTAGTTTAGAGTTGATCAAGATTATCAGATAGGCATATTAGAACATATTCATACTTCAAATCAGATTCATTCAAATTACAACATTCAATTCACAAAAGGAAAATAAATTCTTAAGTCTTTTAGACTTTTTCAAAATATTTAGACTTAAGAAAAAAATTTAAGTCTTAGGACTTAGAAAATTTTAGACTTAGAAAGTTCTTAGAAAATTTTAAGTCTGAGATGGTAAATTTCTCAGTTGATTAATACTTAGAAATTTTTTTAAGTTTTCTTAAAGCAAAAAAAACTTTAAGAAATAAGACGAGTAAATCACATAAGTCAAAGTATATTCATTCACATATATACAATTTACAGATAGAAGAACTGATAGAAATAAAAGATAAGGAAAAGAAATCTTGTTTATCAAATTCCCCATCGGCTTGCTTCGGGAATGTTCAGCCAATTGAAAATCCTTGCTCTAAGCTGTTTGAGTTCGTTCTCGTCTGTGAGCTTGGATTCTCTCTCAGCTTTGATGACGACTGTTTTGACCCATTCCATATCTGGAGATCCATCTTCATTCAGCTTAGGAGAGACTTGCTCAAAGGCTGGAGCGACAAGATCGCAGTTGAACACCTTATGCGCCTCATCGAGCAGTCTTCCATACAGATCAGCATCCTCCTTCTCCATCCATTCATGCCATTGCATGTCTTCATCAGCTGCACCAGATGGAGATGCCTTCAAGATGTACCAAAAGTACATCCATCTGGCATCCAGCGCTTTCTTCTTATATTCGCTGGTGAGCTATCCAGAGACCATCTTAGGCGGAGCTGTCGAGCGGTGGACAGGTCGGAATTCTGCTTCATCGGCTGCTTTTGACACCCATTTTCGAGTGTCACTGTCCCACTTCAGCTCAGCCTTTCCCAGCTTCTTCAGCCTCTTCTTTTCCTGCTTCTCATACCTCTCCTTTTCAGCATGTATTCTTCTGATTTGTTCAGCTGAAAGGTTAGAGTAGTCAGGATCTTTTCTTTTGCATTCGGCTGCTGGTCTGGGGCTTGTCAGCTGCTCAGCTGATGGCTCTTTCTCGACTGCTGCTGCTGCCTTTCCTTTACCCTTGCCCTTGGCCTCGGGTTTCTCAGCTTCTTTCATCTTGGCAAGCAGCTTCTCAGTCTTCTCATTTTCCTCCCTTCTCTTCTTCTCCTCATCCTCCCGGATGGCCTCCTCAATCCGGGTCACCCTCAGTTGTAGAGCAGCCAGCTCGTCTGATTTGATTTTTATCTCAGCTTTGGCTGCCTCCAAATCAGCTGAGTCTGCCTTTGAATCAAGCTTGTCTGTGAGGGACATGACTCCAGCTATGTGGGTGTCCATTCTTCCTTCAGATCCTTCGCCCTTTTTGACTTCATCCTGCAGGGTCCAGAGCTATTTTTCCAAGGCAGAGCAACGAACCCGAAAGTCTGACTGATCTGCAGTAAGGGCATTGACCATGATTTCGTTGTCTGCGGCTACTTGTTGCTTGAGCAACCTCACCTCCTCCTCCAGATTGCCTAGCCAAGAACCAATAGCAGTGCCGAGATTGGCTGATAGGTTACGAGATATGTTCATCTCGGTAATCTGCATATTGGCGAGCATAGTATCGGTGACTGCTCGAATCACCTTCCTGGTCTTCCTCTCCATCAGCCTCTGAACTTTGGTGATTATTTTCTTGTGTAGATCCTCAAAGGCTGAGGAGATGACAGAGATTGGACTGGGCTCCTCCTCAGAATCAGATGAGGAGGAGGGGGTGGGAGAAGTTGGACTTGGGGAGCTCATGTGGATATCTCCAAAAATATTGGAGGTATCCACAGTTTGGGGTTCTGAGGGTTGGGAAGATGTGGGTGCATCTGATGGTGGTGGAGGGGGGATTTCAAGTGGGGAAGAGGATGGAGGGGGTGGGATTTCAGGTGAGGTTGGTGGTAGAGAAGAGGTTGGCTGAGGAATGGTGGGTTGGGGAGATGATATGGTTTCAGTTTGGATGAGAGAGGGAGTTGGGGATGATGGGAGTAAGGCTGGAGGAGAGATGGTTGTTATGGGGGTGGGGGAGTAGACTGGTCTGGCAAGTATGGAGAAGAAGTCAGATGGGGAGGGAGGGGGAGATGAGGTTTGAGTTTGTGGGAGTGTGGTTGATGAGGTTTCAACTTGGACTGATGTAGGAGTAGGCTGTTTATGAGGCTCAGAGGTGCCAGCCTGGGTCACCTCTTCATCGCCAGAGTGGGCTGGAGAGGGGGAGGGGGAGAATTGTACCTTTCTGGGAGAAGGGGAGGGGGTCCTTTCAGAGCTGATCTCCTGAACATCCTCTGTCTGGACTACCCGTGCTGCTATCTCCAGTGCGAGTGCCTCTTCAGCCAGCAGGCTAGGCTGATCAGCAGCAGAGGTTCCTCCCTTTTCTGAGGCTTTTATCAGCCTCCTCCTCTTAGGAATCTTCTCCTTCTGCTTCATTGTCTGAGAGGCCTCAGCAAAAATCATTGAAGGCTCAGTTGGTTGCTCTTCCTCTTCTTCTTCTTCCTCCTCCTCAGCTGAGGGATCCTGAGCCCTGACCTCAGCTGCTCCTCCGTCAGAGTTAGCTGGTCCTCCGAGCGGCTCATCCTTGGTTAGCAGCCCTTTCTGCTTTGTATAGGCTCTAACTCCATCAGCCCAGTTGATTTGAGCTGTCAGTATATCCTCCAGAATAACCGTCACCTTATTGAACAAGCTGGTGATCGATTTGGCCTGCCACTTTCCACTTACCACTTTTAGCCTCTTTCTTTCGATTTCAAACCGACTTAGCAACATTCCTACCCAGTTGGCTTGCACCCCATCAATGATCGTCCTCAAACAACACAGCCTAGGACGTGTCAGCCCATCATGGGAGTTCTGCTCCCCTAAAATGACCTTCGTTAATATCGTCATTAACAGACGATATCTCCGTCGGAGCATTTTCTTCTTCAGTTCTGATCTCCGATCCTTCATTGAGTTCCGGGCAATCATCTCAAATGATTCTACCCAGTCGTCTGATTTGTAGGTGAGAGGGTTTACACCTTCACTGCTAACGTTAAAAATACGCGCCACCTCCGCCGAAGTCACTGTCAACACCTCGCTGTAAACACGGGTTTTGAATATCCCGTTCTCGTATGTCCCGTTGACATAGAACTCGACTTCTCTCATGTTAAGAGTCTTGTTGGTGTTGGACTTCTTGGAGCAAAATGTCTTCAATCCAGACCTCTCCAGTAGACTGAGGATCTGCCTCGATTCTCCATTAGTGGTGGTGTCAAAATCAACGTACATCTCAGATTTGATCTTTTTATTGAAGGTTTCTGTGTGTATTTCTACCATGGTTGATGTTATTGAAATAGTTTTCTGAGAAAGACTCATAAAAATTTGGCTAAGGGTTGTGAAAATTTTTTTGCAGAGTATATGTAGGTTTTTCTGAAAGTGAAAACTTTTAAACGAAGAAAAAGGTGTATTTATAGAACCGCTTTAGAAAATTTGGTATAATCTGAGCCGTTTATTTAAAATGATTTACTGTGCTGAATCAACGGTTAAAAATCTGGATAAACGATTGGGATTCAGCGCGTGTAGTTCACTAATCTTTGAATTGCGTAAAAAGTTACTTTGTAGACTGTTGATTTGATGATCTTAGGTTACTTTATGCAGGGAAGTAAGTATGCCTGACGTCAGCCTAGGGTTACTTTACTTCGTATAAGGGTTTTCAAAAACAGATGGGTTTATAAAATCATATGATAAAGTAACTCGTCTGATTTTGAAACAACCTAGTTTTATCTTTTGGCAAACTTAAAGACTTAGTAAAAAAAAATTATTTTAAATAAGCAGACTCAGGTTAAATTTTCTAATGTTAGCTTTTCCAACCAGTCAATCCGATAAGAGTTTTATAAGAAAACACAATGTATGAAGAGTATTTAGAAGCAAAGGTGTCTAGATAAAAAGGTTTATAACAGATGAGGTGACACAATCTGATTTATTAATCTTATCTGTGACCTATTCCTAGAAAACCATTAGTAACTTGAGGTAGATCAGATAGGGTGCAGATAATCATCCGTTTTTCAAGAAATCAGCTGACTATTGTGCCCTGGTCTGATTTACCGAATGTTAGATAAGTAATCATCATGTCAGATAAGGTCAATATGACTAATCCTTGATTCTTGATTCCAAAATAGGAGATCAATGATATCAGCTACCTGATTGTCCTTTGACTCATATCTAGTCTGATAATTCTTTCTAGACATAGTAAACTAAATTGAGAGAGACAAAGAATGAAAAACATAGAATTAGAGATTAACTAAAGAAGCATCTAATAATCCTAATTCTACAGATAGTTCTTTAAACCTTGTCTCTGCCAGTGGCTTTGTCAAGATGTCTGCTCTTTGGAAATCAGTCAGAATCTTTTCTAGTCTGATGTCACCTTTCTCTACATGGTCTCGGATGAAGTGGTGTCTGATATCTACATGCTTGCATCTAGTATGTAGGACTGGGTTCTGGGTAATAGCTATGACACTATTATTATCACAAAAGATTGGTACATCTTTGGTGATAATGTTATAGTCCCATAACTGTTGACTTATCCAGATCAGCTGTGAAAAACAACTTCCAGCTGGCATATACTCAGCTTCAGTCGTGGAAGTAACTATAAAGGTTTGTTTCTTAGACAACCATGAAATCAGCTTACATCCAAGAAATTGGCAAGTACCAGATGTAGATTTTCTATCTATCTTACACCCACCAAAGTCTGAGTCTGAGTATCCAGATAGTTCAAAGTTGTCATCAGCTGGATATCACAATCCAACATTTACTGTACCTTTAAGATATTTAAGTATTTTCTTCGCTGCTTCAAGATGACTTTTCTTAGGATTAGCTTGAAATCGAGCACATACTCCAACTGCAAATGAAATATCAGGTCTACTAGCAGTTAAATATAATAATAAACCAATTAGACCTCGATACTCAGTTTGATCAGTGTCTTCTCCCTTCTCGTCTGGATCCATTGAAAAGTTTGTCATCATAAGTATCTTAGCTTCTCGGCTGGTACCTATTCCAAATTTTTCAATGAGATCTTTTGTATATTTGGCTTGATTTATGAATATTCCCTTCTTTGTCTGTTTGACTTGGAGTCCAAGAAAATAAGTCATCTCTCCCATCATGGACATTTCAAATCTGCTTTTCATAAGATGATTAAATTCTTCACACAAAGATATGTTAGTTGATCCAAAGATTATATCATCAACATAAATCTGAACTAACAAAATATCACAACCATATTCTTTTCTAAAGAGAGTTCTATCAATTCTACCTTTAACAAAACTATTTTGAATTAAATAATCAGACAAGGTGTCATACCATGCTCTTGGTGCTTGTTTAAGACCATATAGAGCTTTCCTTAGTTTATAAACCTTGTCTCCTTTGACAAAACCAGGAGGTTGCTCTACATAAACTTCATCAGCTAGGATTCCATTAAGAAATGCTGACTTAACATCCATTTGAAAAACTATGAATCTTTTAAAAGCAGCATAGGCTAAAAACAATCTTATGGCTTTCAGACGAGCTACTGGTGCAAAGGTTTCATCATAATCAATCCCCTTTGATTGTGAATAACCTTGAGCAACTAGTCTGGCTTTATTTCTAACCACAATTTTGTTTTCATCCCTTTTGTTTTTAAAGACCCATTTAGTTCCAATGACTTTTTGATAATGAGGCCTTTCAACAAGCTCCCACACATCTTGTCTTTGAAACTGATTTAGTTCTTCTTGCATGGCATTAATCCAGTTGGAATCAGTTAGAGCTTCAGTAATAGATTTAGGTTTAAGTAATGACACATAGCAACTGAACATACAATCTTGATTTAGTTGGGTCCTTGTCTGGACTCCAGAGTCTAAATCTCTAATTATCTGTTCAGCTGGGTGATATGACATTACTTTCTTACCTTTGTCTTTTACAATGGATGAAGTTTTATCTGAATTATTTATTTCAGATGATTCTATGTTACCTTCTGATGACTCAACCTGATCATCTGGGTTGTTGGTCGTTTGATCAGCTGGTGAAGAAGAGTTTCCAGGTTATTTCTCTATGTTTGAATCTGGTTCTTCTTCATCTGAGTCTGATTCTTGATTGTAGAATTTTATGGTTGATCTCTTGATAGTCATCTAATCCAGATCATCTGATATCTTTGTGATGTCCCCTGTCTTACTATACTCAAAAGAAGATTCATCAAATACCACATGGGGTGTTTCTTCCACACACAAGGTTGTCTTATTAAAAACTCTATATGCCTTTGATACAGATGAGTATCCCAAGAATATCCCATATGATATCTTGGCATCAAAAGTTTTTAATTGAGATTTCCTATTGTTGTGTATGAAACATTTACAACCAAATATATGAAAGTATGAAATTTTGGGAAATCTTCCCTTCCAAATTTCATAGGGAGTTTTGCATTTATCTTTAACAATCAAACTTCTATTTTGAACATAGCAAGCTGTATTTACAGCTTCTGCCCAAAACCTGTGTGGAGTGTTGTACTCAGATAACATTGTTCTAGCTGCCTCTTTCAAGGTTCTGTTTCTCCTTTCAACTACTCCATTTTGTTGTGGAGTCCTTGCTGCAGATGTTTCATGAGCTATGCCATTCTCAATGCAGTAGTTAGTAACAAACTTATTAAGAAATTCAGGACCTTTATCACTTCTAATTTTAACAATAGTTGGTCCTTTTTCATTTTGAACCTTTTTAAGAAATTCTGGAACCTTAATCATAGTCTCATTCTTTTTGTATAAGAAAATAACCCAAGTAAATCTTGAAAAGTCATCAACAATTACCAAGGTATACTTTCTTCCACTAAAGCTGAGAGGTGTTACTGGACCAAAAAGATCCATGTGAAGAAGTTCCAGAATCCTTTCTGAAGAAGGACTACTTATTGTTTTAAAAGAAGCTTTAGTCTGTTTTCCTTTTTTACAAGAATCACACACATGGTTCTTTGAAAATACTTTATCAGGGAGTCCTTTAACTAAAGATTTCCTTGCTATTTTGTTAAGAGTTTTGAAGTTTAAATGGCCAAGACGTTTGTGCCACAACCAACTTAAATCATCTGAACTCTTAGCAACAAGACAAGTATCTTTAGGATAACTTTTGAAATTAGCAACATAAATGTTACCTTGTCTGACTCCAGCTAATAGAATATATTCATTAATATCATCTAATACAAAGCATGCATTATGGGTAAATTTGACACTTAACCCCTTGTCACAAAATTGTGAAACAGATAGTAAATTGTGCTTCAATCCTTCCACGTAGTAGACTTCATGTACTTGAATATCACCTATCATCAGTGTTCCTACACCTTTGGTAAGTCCATAATTGTTTTCTCCAAACATTACTCTTGGTCCATCTATGGTCTGATAGTTAGAGAGAAGTCGTCTTTCATAGGTCATATGCTTGGAACAGCCACTGTCAATGTACCAGATGACCTCAAGAATGTCTCCTCTTTCAACTATCTTCTTATCTTCCTGCAATCACAAATTTAATGCTTAGGTACCCTTTGTACTTTGGGTCCTTTCATGTTAAGTTGACTTTTAGGAATCCAGACAAAGATATCAATGTTCCTCAAAACCATAGATTGAAGTTTACATCCATATCTATCTACTAAGATAAGACTTTCAAAATCAATCTTATTTAACTGATCTTTTGAAATTGTCTTAAATCTTGGTAAAAATGGATATGTTTTGCTTCTTCCATCAAAGCCATTATACCTAGGATAGGACTTTGACTTAGTCTTAGGTTTCACCTTAGGAGCTACTTTCCTCGTCTGTGATTTCTTCTCAGAAGTATCAGATGAGGTAATTAATTCCTTGGGTTTCCAGGGACTAAATCTAGTTTCTATCTTTGGTTTAATTGCTTTAACAAAAACTCTAGATTTTATTGGATCATTTTTCTTACTCCTATCAAAACCTAATCCAGTTTTATCACTAGACTTTTGTGAAGTATTGAAGATTTTATCTATTGTGTTCTGAGTGTTATTTAGAAGTCCTAACTTGAGATTTAATTCCCTGTTAGTCTTCTTGTAACTCTCATTCTCAGAATATATATTTGAAAATTTTATCTTCAAAGAATTCAATTCCTGTTCTAACTTATCTGTCTTATCAGACAAGGTACTAGTGATCATCTCAGTCTGACATTCCCCCTTGAATGTACAGTCTGGTTTCTCACTAACCTTAGTTTGATTGACCTTAGTCAGATCAGTAATTTGATTCTTTAAATTAAAATTTTCAGTTTCTATCTGTTTATAAGCAGATAGTGCAGTTTCTAAATCTTTCAAAAGTTTTTCAATAAGACTAGGATCAGTCTCAGATAAGGTATCACAATCATTATTTGAGGATGAATAGTAATGTACCTCTTTCGCCATTAAACAGATGTCGTCATCTGATCCAAAATCAGATGAAGATAAGGATGATGATGTCTCATGAACTTCTTCTTTCTCAGCCAGAAGAGCTCTCTGATCAGCATACCTTCTATCCCTCTTTTTCCTCTTTTCTTCTCTCTCTCTGGGAGTAAGTTGAGGACTGATCGCGTGTATTTTAGCAATAAGTATTTTTACGACCAAACAAATTATCGAACCCAAGGGACTAGGAGAACGGTGGAGCCTAAAAAACATACATTTCCGTAGAATTATAGTGGCGAACCAGGATGCTAACACTTAAATCAACAAATAAACCAAACAAAATTCGCCAAGAAATTAAACTAAGCAATCAACAAAGGAATATCAAGGATGAGATAGTAGTGCTCGGGTGCAAATCACCAAAGACTAGTCAATTTCGGATCATAAATAATCGAGTGTTCATCCTAAGAGGGATCATAGGGATAACCAACAAATAATTCAAATAAAACCGTACTTGATAAGCCTAGATTCTAAATGATCGATTAAGCACGTAGGAATGTGAGAGACGACACTCTCACCCCCTCGCTAATTACAAGCAACAACAAGCAATCAATGTGCCTTAATGAGGGTTCTAATTAATTAACCAAGTATCCTTGCGTTAATCAAATATTGACTTCAATCACAAAAGACAAACCTAACACCTATGCATCAATTCAATAAACCAAGTATCCTTGAGAAAATTAAATCAATAAACACAAGATCAAAGTTCACCCAAGCAATTAAATCATACAAAGCATCATTAAGACAATTAATCACCTCAACAAATGAACACTCAATCACCAAATCACCAAAATCAACTCATCTAGGGGTCATTACACCCAAGCACATAAGATTCTAGCTAATCATAGCTAATTGCAAGAAACCCATAAACATTAAGAAAATTAAAGGAGAAGAAAGCATGATAATAAAGAAATAAACCATTAAAATAAAGAGATTAAGGATGGGTATCACCTTAAATGTGTAGATACACTTGATTGAATTAAAATCTATCTCTAATTTGCAGGAAATTAAAAAGAAAATGAAAAACACCTACTACTATGTGTTTGTGTGTGCTGAAATCTAAAAATAACCTAAGCTAATGTTTCTAAGTGTGTGGGATCCCCCTCTAATGCTGATCTTGGAGTGTATATATAGTGGGTAGTAAGTGAGTAACTTTAATTTGTCATTAGGTCCCTCAAAAGTGCTCAATTTATGTCAAATGAGCTGAAAATCGCGCACAAAATGGCCCACTCAGCATAAGTGACTCGGGCAGAGCATAAGGTGACTCGGGCGAGTCATGATGTTGTTGCCCGAGTCACTTGGCCACGTAAAAAATGTGACTCGGGCACTGACTCGGGCGAGTCAAGGTGTGGTTGCCCGAGTCACTTCTCCCTGTGTGCTACCTCCTCTTCGTTTGCCCATATCTTCCTCATACGAACTCCAATTTGGGTGATTCTTTTTGCTACGCGAAGCTCTCTCGGCCCTCTTTCTACCCATGTAATGATCCCTTTGATTTGAAGACGTTAACATATCTCAATTTGCATTCAAAGTTGGCCTAAAATCTGCAATATCAACTTAAAAACACCAAATCAAATAATCAAATGCAATTAGTCAATTAAATGTGAATTAACATGAAAATGATATCAAATTGAGAAAATTAAGCACACAATAATTATGCAATTTTCACACTAATCAACTCCCCCAAACTTAAGGTGTTGCTCGTCCCGAGCAACGAAATTGAAAAACAAGGGGACAATTGCATAGGCTCACTCAATACATGGACTTATCAACACAATCATGCAATCAAGCAATTTTCCTCAAATGAATCATCAAGCCAAAAAGCAACTAATCACCTTCACATGAGTTGTGCTTCAACGATAGCAAATTCGAACAAATTGTCTACCATACTCACAAGATATGTGTTTCACACTCATCACTCAAAAGTGTATAAGGCATGTATACTCTCAATCAATCAAATCCAACAAGTGCACTACCATAGGCTTGCCACAAGTCTACATTTTCTACCACACAAAAGTGATCAATCAAGGAATCAACAAGGTCTTTATATTTGGTTGTAATGTAGGCTCTTTGGTAAAGGTAGAAGATTTGGATAAGTGACTCGTAAACTAGTGGAGCGAGAGGTCAAGACGCCTAGGAACATCTCTTACTCTCAAGAGAAAGTGCAATTGTACGGGTTGCACCCACAATACTCAACTCACACAATTTACTCGTTTTCTTTACAAATCATTCTTCTCACTCAATAGTCATAGAAACCTTTTTCTCTTTTTCAATCAATCAACCACAATATGCACAAGAGATTTTTTTTTCTCTTTTCTTTTCATCACTTCTTTTCTAATCACATCTCTTTTTTCAAGTGCACAATTTTTTTCATCTTCTTCTTTTTCATTTCTCAACTCAAATTTTTCCCACACTCTTCTTTCACAGCACAAATTAGCCTCTTTAAAAGCATTACACTCCACTAGTTATTGGGGACAATTAGGCTCATGAAAGATAAAAGGCTAAATTCGTAGGTTTGCCAAAGAAATAAGTCTAAATAAGCTCAAAGTGGCTAACTACGGAATAATATCATTTGGTAGGATAAATTTGGCCAAGTGACTAAATCAATTCAAAGATGGCCTTGTATCACATTCCAAGACCTAAGTAGCTTCTAATTAAGAAAAGTGGCAAGTTCTAGAGCACACAAGCATGATTGATACACACATCAAGGAAACAAGACTCAAAATTATGCAAGTCAAGGCTCAAATCTCACAAGGTTATCAAGGTAGACAAATTGCTCTCCTAAGCAAAGTTTATACACAAACACACATTACAATGACTAAATCACCCTCTAACTCAACTCATCATCCAATTCCAATCACAAGATCACCAATTAAGCACATGACAAGTCCACAATCAAGATCACCTTTCTCAATTTCCCATCACAAAACACATATACAAAAAGATAAACTCGAAGATATGCAATAAATCCACAAATAAGCACAAAATTTTCTCAAACAAATGAGAGGCAAGTTGGTGCAACGAAAATCGCAAAACTAACACTCCCCCCCAAACTTTTTCATTGCATAGCAATTAAAAGTTTGGTAAGATAGTTAGCTAATTGAGTTGCAACCAACTACCTACTACTACGAAATGAAAGCTCAACATCAAAATTCATATACACGTAATATCAACAAATAAGCTCAACGACATTTCACTCAAAATATGGCCGTGCGCGGTGCAATATCTACACTAAACCCCCAAACTTAGACATTGCAAGCAAGTCTAAGTTCGAGCCGGGGTGATACCTTTCAAAATGACACCTTAGCACTTGACTCTTTGAACTTCAAGCTTAGGCCTCCACACTAACACGATCACCTACACAAAAGAAACACACTTATTGAAAGCAATAAACAAACTCGAAAACCAAGAAAGCAAGAAAAACGATGGGTTGCCTCCCATCTAGCGCTATTTTTAATGTCCTATGCCGGACGTTATTCATTGAGTTCAACTTCCCTATCGGAATGGCCAAGGATATCGGTCCTCCTTGCTATTATACTTCATTCTTTGAGCTTCCAAAGCCATGAGGTTCTCATGAAAGGTGGACCTATCACCCCCATCTTTCTTGCACATCTTCATCAATCGACGTTCCCATTCCTCTTTTACCTTCATTTCTTTCCATTCTTTTGCTTTTGTCCAAGGATGCCCAAGCAAGACTCAATCTCCTTCTTTCGATCAAAGTTCTCAAGAGGCAAAACAAAATCAATAGAAGCATTAATATCAAATAAAGTACAAATTGAAGAGTTCAAAGGTTTAGAAATGCTCATTTCACTCTTCAATGTGTTGTTCGATGCTTCTTGATTTTCTTGCTCATTGAAGCTCGTGTCCATCAAGGGACATTCCTCTTCATCTTTCTTGATCATTGAATTGTTGTCTTGACTCTTCTTCTCACTTGGGTTCTTTTCACCTTCCTCTTCTTCTTCTTCTTCTTCTTCTTCTTCTTCTTCTTCTTCTTCTTCTTCTTCTTCTTCTTCTTCTTCTTCTTCTTCTTCTTCTTCTTCTTCTTCTTCTTCTTCTTCTTCTTCTTCTTCTTCTTCTTCTTCTTCTTCTTCTTCTTCTTCTTCTTCTAGATTTTTCACCACGATTGTCAATTGCTCCAGTTGAAATTCAAGAGTTTTGAGTTGGCTTCCTTGTTGAGCAATTTGAGCTTCGAGCTTAGCATCTTTCTCTTCCGTTTTCCTCAACAATAGGAGTAACAAGTCATTTGTCGTTGACTTTTCCTCGTTGTTTTCCCACTCTTGATAATGAGAAGGAGCTTGTTGCGTTTGGTAGTCATAATCAAATCTCCTCCAATTATCGTGGCAATCTCCTTCCAAAGCTTCTTGAAATTCAAATCCATGTGGATCAAATTCTTGACCATAATGCTCATCAATGTAGTTTGGAAACGTCTCTTGAAGAGTGGGTGAGGCTTCCTCATTTCTCCAATCTTGATAATAGGAGGGAACTTGTTGCATTTGATAGTCATAATCAAAGCTCCTCCAATTATCGTAGCCAATTACTTCATGTTGTGGAGGATAAACCATACCATTTTGATCATAGCAATGATTCCATGGGTATTGGTTATATTCATCCATCTTCTCATTTAAGCTCTTCACAACCCTTGCCTTCTTTCGGTGGCTAAGTTCGAGGTTCAATTTCAATTAAGAAATTTAACCCCCTTAAGAACAAGTGAGTGTCCACCTACAAAAGAAGGCAAGTATCAAATTCAAACAAACAAAATAAAATAAAGCAAGTAAAAAATGCCACTAGTAAAACTACTCAACAAGAATTCAAGTTCCACCTAAATGTCCTCAACTAATCCCCGGCAACGGCGCCATTTTGATCGCGTGTATTTTAGCAATAAGTATTTTTACGACCAAACAAATTATCGAACCCAAGGGACTAGGAGAACGGTGGAGCCTAAAAAACATACGTTTCCGTAGAATTATAGTGGC
Source organism: Paraleonurus japonicus (assembly GCA_030762865.1). Taxonomy (NCBI): domain Eukaryota; kingdom Viridiplantae; phylum Streptophyta; class Magnoliopsida; order Lamiales; family Lamiaceae; genus Paraleonurus; species Paraleonurus japonicus. The sequence goes on along the minus strand of CM061059.1, from coordinate 34,759,408 downwards.
GAACCAGGATGCTAACACTTAAATCAACAAATAAACCAAACAAAATTCGCCAAGAAATTAAACTAAGCAATCAACAAAGGAATATCAAGGATGAGATAGTAGTGCTCGGGTGCAAATCACCAAAGACTAGTCAATTTCGGATCATAAATAATCGAGTGTTCATCCTAAGAGGGATCATAGGGATAACCAACAAATAATTCAAATAAAACCGTACTTGATAAGCCTAGATTCTAAATGATCGATTAAGCACGTAGGAATGTGAGAGACGACACTCTCACCCCCTCGCTAATTACAAGCAACAACAAGCAATCAATGTGCCTTAATGAGGGTTCTAATTAATTAACCAAGTATCCTTGCGTTAATCAAATATTGACTTCAATCACAAAAGACAAACCTAACACCTATGCATCAATTCAATAAACCAAGTATCCTTGAGAAAATTAAATCAATAAACACAAGATCAAAGTTCACCCAAGCAATTAAATCATACAAAGCATCATTAAGACAATTAATCACCTCAACAAATGAACACTCAATCACCAAATCACCAAAATCAACTCATCTAGGGGTCATTACACCCAAGCACATAAGATTCTAGCTAATCATAGCTAATTGCAAGAAACCCATAAACATTAAGAAAATTAAAGGAGAAGAAAGCATGATAATAAAGAAATAAACCATTAAAATAAAGAGATTAAGGATGGGTATCACCTTAAATGTGTAGATACACTTGATTGAATTAAAATCTATCTCTAATTTGCAGGAAATTAAAAAGAAAATGAAAAACACCTACTACTATGTGTTTGTGTGTGCTGAAATCTAAAAATAACCTAAGCTAATGTTTCTAAGTGTGTGGGATCCCCCTCTAATGCTGATCTTGGAGTGTATATATAGTGGGTAGTAAGTGAGTAACTTTAATTTGTCATTAGGTCCCTCAAAAGTGCTCAATTTATGTCAAATGAGCTGAAAATCGCGCACAAAATGGCCCACTCAGCATAAGTGACTCGGGCAGAGCATAAGGTGACTCGGGCGAGTCATGATGTTGTTGCCCGAGTCACTTGGCCACGTAAAAAATGTGACTCGGGCATCGACTCGGGCGAGTCAAGGTGTGGTTGCCCGAGTCACTTCTCCCTGTGTGCTACCTCCTCTTCGTTTGCCCATATCTTCCTCATACGAACTCCAATTTGGGTGATTCTTTTTGCTACGCGAAGCTCTCTCGGCCCTCTTTCTACCCATGTAATGATCCCTTTGATTTGAAGACGTTAACATATCTCAATTTGCATTCAAAGTTGGCCTAAAATCTGCAATATCAACTTAAAAACACCAAATCAAATAATCAAATGCAATTAGTCAATTAAATGTGAATTAACATGAAAATGATATCAAATTGAGAAAATTAAGCACACAATAATTATGCAATTTTTACACTAATCAAGGACAGTCATAACTATAGTGACCAGGCTTGTTGCATGTATAACAAATATCTCCTCTGTCTGTTTTAGGACTACTATCTCCTCGTTTGATTGGTGACTTATGCTTCCTCGTCTGATCCTTTTTCCTATCATTGTCTGAACTCTTTTCTTCTTTATCTGATCTATAGTTCCTTCGACCTGATCTGTCTCTCTTGTCTCTTTTGTACTTCATTCTCAGCCTTTCATATCTTTTTAACAGAAGAGTCATTTCCTCCTTAATAGACAAATCAGATGCCTTGGAGATTTTTTCAGATTCATCTTGATGAACAAATGCTACAGTCTTTCCAGATGTTGAAGATTCTGCTTCATCTTCTTCATCTTCGATTTGGATGTCATATTCTAATGCCTTCAGATGAGAAAATAAAATGTGGTGTGAAATTGAAGATAGATTCTGTGTAGCTTTCAGAATATTAGCTTTCTCTCTCCATCTTTTGCTTAATGACCTCAACACTTTATTGTTGATTTCTTTCTCTATATAGGTTTTACCCAAATCAGCTGCCTTGTTCAGAAGATTAGTCAGTCTTACATCAAGTTGATCAATGGATTCTCCTTCTTTCATCTTGAAAGTGTCAAAAACATGTAATATTGATTGCAATTTGTTTTCTTTGACTTGATCTGATCCTTCACAAATTCCAGCAAGAGTTTCCCACATTTCCTTGGCAGTCTTGCATCTTTTCACCTTTTCAATCCAATCCTTACTCAATGTTTCAATGATCTCAGTTCTAGCAACTTGATCCAGATTATGAATCTTTCTTTCATCACTCGTGAGTTCTGAGCTTTTCTTTTCTTGCCTCACTCTTGTTTCAGCTGCTGCAGTACCATCACTTGTGCCACCATGATAAAACTTGATAGGTCCTTCCTCAAGAACCTCCTCCATTCTATCATGAATTGCTTTGAGATGGTTCTCCATTCTAAACTTCCAATAGTCATATTCTTCAATTGAGAAATCAGGTAGACTCCTTGATTTCTTGCCCTTAACAGAAGACATGTTGAGATAGAAAACCAAAACAAGCTTACAAGATCTTGTTAGTAGTACTGTTAGTGAAACAAAGAAAATGAAGATAATCAAGAACAAATTTCAGAATCTTGGTTAAGACTTAAAATCAATATCAGAACAGCTTAACACTGCTCTGATACCACTTGTTGGTCCAACTTAGTTGAGTATCTTAAAGAAAACTTGAATTAACATTCTAGGAAAAATCTAGAAGGGGGTTGAATAGATTTTTAGATTTTTATAAAAACTTTCAAACTTATTCAAAAACCAAGTAGCACAGCAGAAATTCAATTTAATCTCAACTTTACTAAGATCAAAAGCGCACTGCTATTTTAGTCTAACTTGTATTTTGAAATTAATCTTTGATTAATAAACTGGAAATAGAAACAAACAGGTAAGTAAATGAAAGCAATAAAGAACAACAGATTTATAGTGGTTCGGATTATAAAAATCCTACATCCACTCTCCTTCTTCAAACTTTTAAGAAGGGTCTCTTCTACTAGCTTACTTACTCACTTTTCAACGTACAACTTACAATTTATAAAGATCTTCAAATCTTCAAACTCCTAAACAATTCTGGGAAATCTAACTCTATAGTGATAGAAGTGTATTTGAAGATGTGTAAGATAGTGTTCTATAAACACTTAAAAAGATCTATGAAGAAATTCTTGAAAATGATTTTGTGCTATTTCGAAAACTTGTGAATTGTGAGAATATATTGCTGAATTAATTAATTTTTTAAAAGATGTGCCTAGACCTATTTATAAGTCTGAAAAGACAGTTAGTTTGTTAATTAGTTCTAACAAACTAAAAACTGCTCAACAAACTTAATCTTGAAAACCGCTTGCTCCTCAGCTGATTTTAACCTACTCGTCTGCAGCTGACTTGGTGAAGACTCACCTTTCTTATTCTACTCAGCTTGTCTTAACCTCGTCTGAGCTCTTCATTATTGTCTCCTGCAGACGACTATACTTGAGCTAGTCCTCAGATGACTTGCAACTATTCAGCCTTCAGCTGACTTGTTCCGTCCTCGACCTAGTCTGATCAGCTTAGTATAAGGACTTGATCTCAGCTGTTCTTCATAGTCATCTGCTCATCTGGGTTGATCTTTTAACTCATCAAAACTTTTCTTGATCTAACAGAATTCTTTCATGTATCTTATACCTGAATTACCTGCAAAACCGAAGCTACTAACGAATCAAAGTGCGGCAAATTTACTTCAAGCTGCAAATTACACTTTGTATAAATGATCTAAGGTCTCTTCATGCTAAACACATAAGCAGCAAAATGATGGTCCATTAACACTTCTAGAATGCAAAATGCCCCAAGGAGTTAAAAACTAATTTTGTCCCATAACTCTGGCTTTTCCCGTAAAAGGTCCTAAAATATTACAAATTTTCAATTTCATCCCATAACTCACCAAATAGTCCGATTTCTATCCTATTTTCGTCGGAGAAATGCAAATGACGTCATTTCATCTCACGTGTTTTGCACGTGATGATGAAAATTAGAGGAAACCGACCACTATGTTGACTCAACAAATATGTAATTTTTTTTATTATTAAATATTCACAAATGCTATGTCATAAACACAAAAAATGTTTTTTTAAAAAAAATAATAAAAAATGTGAAATGAATTAAAACTATATATTAAACAACCCCTAGAACTCACAATAAATAACAAATAATTTAACCGATTAAAATGAAAAAACTTACCGTATAAACGGTCCCAGTGATACGTAGAGCAAAGCCCGACTAGAGGAGGGCCCAATTTCCAATGCCGATGGTGGTGGCGTATAAACGCCAAAACATTTTTCCATTGGTAATCCCTTCGAATTGCGAGGGCCGACCTGCCCGGGTAAACTACCTATACTCCAAATTGGTGGGGTGTGTGTGAAGAAGTATTAGTGACAATGTAAAGAAGTATTAGTGGCGCGGCCGAAGAGGCGTGCATCTACTTAGAAAAGCGTCATAGCATCTTTTATTTTTGTATGTTTTATCTTAATTAGTGTGTTAGCTGAGACGGTTATGCAGTTACCAACCACCTTAGTATAAATATATAAGTAAAACTCGTGTGAATCGGATGCATACGATAAATTCTACTTTTACTATCACTGTCATGTGGATGCACTATCACTGTCACATTTACTGTCTGACATTGATAGTGAATGTGCATGACAGTGATAATAAATAGTTCATCGTATGCAATTGGTTCACATAAATTTTTGCCTAAATTACATCTTGTACTCATTTTGGTATTCAGATTTAACCGAAATAAATGAACTATATAAGCTATGTTGTTAGAGCTTGTTATCATAAATGCAAAACCCTAAATACTTCTTAATCTTCCATAATCCATATCAAATGGCGTATCTCAAAAAAAAATTTAATATTGTTATTTTTCCAGACAAATTCACTTCTTAAAATCACTTTATTTCCAAACAAATTCACTTCTTAAAATCACTTGATATCACTTTTGATTTTTCAATAGAGTTTCAAAATACACACTTGTCTATTATTATATCACTTACGTATAACATAATTTTTGTTCCCAAAAAAAAAAAAATGAAAGAAAATATAAGAATAGAGGGAGCATATTTTTTTAATATTCTGAAGGTCCACACAATAATGGAAGGATCCTTCACGAATCCAGAAACGGTTGATATTAATGAAGATAAGGTGTAATGTAGGCATGCACACGTCCTAATCCCAACAGTCAACTAATATTTTGGACATAGCTATCTAATGCTTAATGTCATCTCTTATTGATAAGATGATCAAAATGGACGTCCAAGATGAAGAAATGGTTTCATCTATTTTTATTATCATTGTTATGAAAATGCATTGATATGACAACAATAGTGAATGTGCATGACAGTGATAATGAATGAACATGACAGTGATAGTAAAATAGATTTCAATGTAAGCACCCGTTTCACACAAATTTTTGTCATTGTTTTTTTTAAAAAAAAAAAAAATTAAACAACACCGTATGCTTAAACTTAAAATGATCTTGATTAATGTTCAATTTAAAATTTTGAAATTCATGTGGCAATAGATAACGAGCATTAAAGGGGGAACACCTACCAAGATTAAATCTGACTACAATATATATAAACGTGAGGGTGAAGAAATCTTGTAGCAAATTTGGTAAGATGTGGAAGCTGAAGATTGCTGAAGGCAACGATCCATATTTGTACAGCACCAACAACTTTGTGGGAAGGCAGACGTGGGAGTACGATCCCAACGGCGGAACACCCGAAGATCACGAGGCGTTTAAGACGGCCCGTGAAGAATGGAAACGGAATCGGATGAAGGGATATCGTTGCTCCGCTGATTTGCTTATGAGAATTCAGGTGAATGAATAGAATTGGGTTGATGATCTATGTCGTAAGGCAAAATATATTGGGAATTAATTTCACAGTGTAATTTATTTGCATTTTGTGTATATTTTTTAAGAAGTTATTTATAAAAAGGTATTACTCCCTTTGTCCAACAAGGATATGTTAGTTACACATGAGGACAAATTGGAAAAACAAAACAAAAGTTTAATGTTCCAACTTTATTAACTTCTACACTCCTGTTCAGTACAAGTGACATTTTGATTTTTTTTTTTTTTTTTTTAAATTATATGTCGATTTACATTTTTTATGTAAGTTGATGCATTTTTTTTTTTTCAAATTTACCCTTAAAATTATTTAAATGTTTAAATAATTAAATGTATTCTTTTGTGAGGGAGACATTTATAAAGGGGAAACCAATTATTTAATATATGTGCATATATTCATTTAAAATGACATATTTTGAATAGGAGTAAATATTTCTTAATTAGTGTGAAAATAACTATAAAACTATGTTTGTGGAGCAGAGGGAGTGGTTTGATATTAATATTGCATAATAAAACCAATTAATACCATTTTTAGTTGTACGGTGAAACTGGCTAGCTCGCAAGAGATTTACTAATGCAGTAATTAATACATCTTCCAATAATTATTAGTGGTGTTTAATCTTTATTTATTCATTTATTTCCAGCTTAAAAAGGAAAGTGGAATTGATGTGTTGAGCATACCACCTGTTAGAGTTGGAGAGAAAGAAGAAATCACATACGAAAAAGCGACAGTTGCTGTGAAGAAAGGGCTACGGCTACAACGGGCAATCCAAGCAAGCGATGGGCATTGGCCTGCTGAACATACTGGCCCCATGTTTTTCACTCCTCTACTGGTAAACTTCTTAATAATACGATCATTCTTCATGAGAGTTAAAAATATTTTTAGTGACGAAGTGATATAGCTGAAGTGGTTAGAGCTCCACTACCTATGTCAAAAAGGTCATGGGTTCGAGACACCATTTAACCAATAAAAAAAAATATATTTTTAGTTCCATAATTTTCAATTTTTTTGCAAATCATCCCAAGATAAGTAGTCCCGTAATTTTTTAAATTGCTCAATTTATATCCAATTTTTAATTTTTTTGCAAATCATCCCAAGATAAGTGGTTCATTTTTTTATTATCAAGCACGTAGAGGCCATCTCTACGCTTGCCACAGGCCAGAATAACCTTGTATCACAAGTTTGAATAATTAACAATTCAATAGTAAACAATACATCAGTTGCAGAATCAGAAGTCAATTTGATAAGGCGGTGATTTTTTTGTAATTAACCCTTTAATATATCTATTATCAGGTAGTATTAATGAGGATGGGCCATTGCTCTGTCCAAAGGTAATTTCTTGACAGAGTCTGCGACATGTCAAACCTGCCCTACACTCTTCCCGTTACCATTTATGGTTTAAGTGTAAAATTTTGACATCCTCGTGAAGAAATGTGACTCGGATACAATTTTTTTTTTTATTAGAGAAAAATGAGTGTCATTAATCTTTGGAGTACAATTATACTCCAACCCGTAAAATGTAAAAAACAACAATGAATCTAGTACTACTACAACAAATTCTAAGTTCACCTCTCCCTGTACATTAAGCACCACAAAAAACTCTAGGAAGCCAATCCGAAAAAGAAAAAGATCTAATATTTTGCACATTTACCGTTAACCAGGAAAAAGTATTTTTTAACGACCGTAGCATGGGGAGGGTAAAATGAGAACTGTATTATATTGTTTTGAGCTGACAAATTAGGAACAATAACTTATAAAAAGTGGTATATTGAGTTTCAATCAGCCTACATAAACCCTAATATTGCTAACTGACCCGATTTGGTCTGAATTTGGGATGATTAGTCCAATTTTGCATAAATACATGTTGGATTTAGGTTGATTCGGACTCATTTGGCCTCAATTTGTGACTTCTAAAATTAGGATCCTAAATTTGTCAGCCCGAAAAGTTATGGTGTTAGCTAGCCCAAAAATTTAATATCCTTTTTTCCACCTCCTAAGTTACTATCCTTAGAAAAAAATACCCCCTTTAACCATGAATACACAATCTTGCTTTTATAGAATTCATAACATTGCAACCAAAAATTAATTCATTTATGCATTTGCAAAACGACCACACTACGACGATCCAAATTGTTGAGGCAATTCTTTTTGAGAAAATATCACAAATGGTCCTATATTTTTACATGAATTCAATTTTAGTCCTTTTTCTTTTTCTTTTATCAATTTTGGTCATTTTCATCGGAAAATTTCAATTTTAGCCAGAAAATTGCCCTAATTTTTAATTTTGGTCACGTCGACGATCATGTCGACTCTTTCGAATTGTCTCTCATTCAAGAGGCAAAACTCTCAATCAATTTCAAGTTTCGATTACATCTTTCTCGTAAATTGCTGCTTCAAAATCACGAATTTCATCAAATCTCATCGCTAATTTCAAGGAATTTATGATGAGAGTAAGACCAAGGCTTATAATTTCATTTCCTTTTTATCGAGCCCATCAAGTTGGTACATTTTTGTGCCATTTTGTATGCTACGACAGATATCTGGCCATTTTCCAGTAATATTTCCAGCCAAATTTGAATTATCTGGTGAAAAGGACCTGATTTGGTACTAAAAGGACCACAATTGATAAAATAAAAGAAAAGGGACCAAATCTTAATTCAGGAAAAGTTATGGACCATTTATAAAATTATCTCATTCTTTTCATCTAACCTGGACAAAGAAATGCGCTATGATGGAGAAAGTGTAAAACTATAATTTTGTGCGCCACGATCAAAATTTTCAACCAACTATACATATTGGACCAAATCTGGGCACCAATTGGTTATTCATTGTAGCTTTCTATTGCATTCCACATTGGGTTATAGATGATTCATTTCCATTTGGATACACAAATATACTTTTCTTGTGTCAAATTAATTACTCCCTCCGTCCAATTTTAATTAGTCAATATATCTCTTTAGTCCGTCCAATTTAATGTCATCCCAAAATGGAAAGTTTTTTTTACTTATTTCAACCCTCACAACATACACTTATTTACACCATTTGTCATTTGACTTTCTCTCTTTTTTAACCAATTTTCTTTCTCCTATTAATGATTTGACAACAATACCCTTACTTAACATGAATAAGATGAATAGAATTTTCATAAAATGTTCACCAAAATTGAATTAGATAAATATTCATGTACTTAAAATATATAAAAAGAAAATCTAATCTATTGAAGAATTTTGTTTAATTTAGGTTTTTACATCTGGAATTATATTCTTACTAAATTTTACAAATAATATATATGAGTGTGCCTCACAGATCATTGCATTGCACGTAGCTGGAGCAATCAACAAAATCTTGACATCAGAACACAAAAAAGAGATGACTCACTACATCTACAACCATCAGGTATTAATTTTTTATTAGACTAATTAATGAAGCAATTAACTCTTCGTACATGATTAATTGTATTTCGGTTAATCAATTAAAAATGTGAATTAAATGGTAATTAATTTGTAGAATGATGACGGCGGGTGGGGATTTTACATGGAAGGGCACAGTACAATGATAGGATCAGCTCTTAACTATGTTGCTCTTCGATTACTGGGAGAAGGACCAGATGATGGAAAAGGCGTCGTATCAAGAGGCCGTCTGTGGATTCTCGAACATGGTGGTGCTACTGGAATTCCCTCATGGGGCAAGGTCTATCTTTCGGTAACATTCCTAACTCCAACATAACATAAAAAGCAGACACAAACATAAACAAAACTTATTAAGCGATTTGTATGTTTATTAATATATTGCAATAGAATTTCATCCCATAAGTCACGTAATGGATATTATTCGGGTAAGTTGAAGTTTTGGTCTTAGAGAATGAGTGCAAAATATTTTTGATACCTATGTGTGAATGTGATATTTTTTTCTTTTTTTTGCAAATTTGGTCCCATCGGTTAATTTTCAATACTTTAATGCAGTTTAACCCATTTTTTGGACCAAAACTGCAATTTTTCATTCTCTTGGGACCAAACCTATAATTTTTTTGGGACTAAAAATGTTTAAAAAAATTACAGGACCAAAAATATTAAAAAATGACAATTTTGCATACCACTCATTCTCTTGTGATCAAAAGTGCAATTTACACGATATTATTCACATAATTTGTAATTTATTAAATGAAATGAATATACACAATTTGAGGGATTTAAATCGTTTTTGTCCTTTAACTTTTAACTTTATTGAAATGGTCCTCTAATTATATACTTATCAATTTAGTCCACTATGTTTGCATATTTTGCCAATTTAGTCAAAATTAGCCGAAAAACACAATAAATGACGATATATTGATCACGTGCGACCAAATTCCGGCAATCATTGTTGAGTTGGATTTTTTTTATCTACATGGTGCTAACGTGGAAATTTTTGGCAATAAAACATTTCAAAAATATAAAATAAATAAATAAAATTTTTGTCATTTTTTGAATTTTTCTATTGCCAAAAATGCTACTTCAGAGCCATGTGGATAAAAAAACACCAGCTCATCAACGATCGCTGGAATCTAGTCGCACATGGCGGACACGTGATCAAAATGTCATCGTTTAATGTGTTTTCCAGCTAATTTGGACTAAATTGGCAAGATATATAAACATAGTGGACTAAATTGATAAAATAAATTATTAGAGGATCATTTCTATAAAGGTGAAAAGTTAGAGGATGAAAACAATTTAAATCCCCACACTCTGATAGCAAGCTATATATACCACCATATACACCCAATAATAATGGGATAAAATCCAAAATGGTTCCATAACTTTTTACCTTTTTCTATTTAGTCCCAATAAAGTGTGATGTGTTAATTTAGTCCCAAATTTTCGTGAATTGTACCATTTACGTCCCAAATTGCTGATTCTGGTGTAAATTGGGACGTAAATGGTATAATTCACGAAAATTTGGGACTAAATTGACACATCACACTTTATTGGTACTAAATCGAAAAAGGTAAAAAGTTATGGGACCATTTTGGATTTTATCCTTGTTTTAAATATATTTTGAGATTTTTAGGGTATTTTATGATTTTATTTTTTTTCTATTTTCTTTAGTTCTCTTCGTAACTTTAAAATCTTAGTATTATTTCTAATTTTTATTAATTAGCTCCTAAGTTTCAGAATATATCTATATTTTTAATAATTTAGTGTATTTTTATTTTTATTTTAAGTGATATGAATTACTTTTAATTTTTCTAATTCGGTGTATTTTAAATATATATTTTTATGATAAAATGTTGAATTTGATTGTTATTTAAATATTTTTATTTAGTTTGATTATTAAGTTGTTTTTTATTTTATTTTTAATTAATAATTTTTCATCATAAAATATAAAGGACGTCTTCATTGAGTAAAAGAAAACATAAAGGACATTTTCATAAAAACGACATCCACGTCATCTTCTACAAGTTAGAAACTGGTGCTAGTTGGGTATTAATTTTTACTAAGAAAGAAAAACATACAGGGTAAAATAAAAAAAATAATCAAAATACAGAGTAATTTCATAATTATGGCCAACATACAAGACATTTTCACCAATTTTCCCAAATATTTTGAAGTGATTTTATTGAGAATTAAGTTAAAATTTTCATGCAAGACCTATCCATTATTAATTTTCATGAATTTATTATCAATTACCGAAAATGAAAATTGAAAGGGATTTATTAGTTTTACTATACAAAGTTTCATAATTAATAATTTAATTAATTTGAATAAAATATATTCCTATTAAAAATAAATAATAATTAAATATAAAATTGAAATATATTTCTATTCTTATTCACTAAATAATGTTGATTTCTTAAAATAGTGTTACATGTTTTAAATGAGGTAAAATCCAAAATAGTCCCATAACTTTTTACCCTTTTCGATTTAGTCCCAATAGAGTGTGATGTGTCAATTTAGTCCCAAATTTTCATGAATTGTACCATTTACGTCCCAAATTGCTGATTCTGGTGTAAATTGGGATGTAAATGGTACAATTCACGAAAATTTGGGACTAAATTGACACATCACATTTTATTGGGACTAAATCGAAAAAGATAAAAAGTTATGGGACCATTTTGGATTTTATCCCCAATAATAATTTTGTATTATGTTTTATCATGCATTCATATTGTTTTACTGGATCAGGTTCTTGGGGTGTATGAATGGGATGGTTGCAATCCACTGCCCCCAGAATTCTGGCTATTACCTTAATTTTTACCTTATCATCCAGGTATTTTACATTTTTTATGTTTTATTTAAAAAAATGTGTACCGTTTTGTTCGTTCTGAATTTAACATCATTTTTTTTCTAAGTTTAATTCTATATTATTTTACGACCTTTATGCCAAATATCAATTTAATCACGACTTTCAATAAATTTATGAAAATTTACCACAACTTTAGTTGTTTCAATTTGGTACATACTTTTGAATTATGATATGATTTTCCAGTCACGCGCTAAATATTTCTCTTTTCCTCCCTAAGACAATTCCATCTATGTAGGTAGATCTATGATCAGAACACAAAAAGATGTGTAATGAATTTTCACAAGAGTATTGAAAGTCGTGATTAAATTGAAATTGAGCCTGAAAGTCACCCATTAATTTAGAAATAATCCTTTTTTTTTTATATAATAAAATGCAGCAAAAATGTGGTGTTATAGTCGCACAGCATACATGCCAATGTCCTATCTTTATGCCCGGAAATATCATGGACCTCTCTCCGACCTAGTATTATCCATTCGTCAAGAAATTCATGCCAAACCCTATGATCAAATTGTTTGGAATAAGACACGCAACAATTGTTGTAAGGTTTGTTATGAATTCCTAAATCATAAGTATAAATAGGTATTCTGTTAGACGATTTCATACAAGATTTTATCCTTCAGGAAGATCTATACTATCCTCACACGTACATACAAGATATACTTTGGGATACTCTCAACTATTGTGTAGAGCCACTTATGAAGCATTGGCCATTGAACAAGATTAGAGAAAAGGCTGTTGATAAGACAATTAAACATATGCGTTATCAAGCTGAGGAAACCAGATATATTACCACCGGATGCATTGAAAAAGTATTTTATTTCGAGCTAATCATTTTACAAAAATAATTAGCATTTGATCAAATGAGAAATTTGGGGTAATTTTTTAAGGACCGTATCTTCTCAAATTGGGAAAAGGAGGACAATAATTTTTTGGGCTGATAATTTGAGGACCGTTATTTTTAAAAGTGGCAAATTAAGGGAAAAATCAGCCCAAATTAACTCAAATTGAGCCCAAATTCAGGCCAGTCAGACAAAATTCCGCATTAATCGCCAATTTGTCCAATTGGAGTTAGATCAGGATCATTTGGCCCCTATTTGCCACTTTTAAAATTATTGTCCTTAATTTATTGGGTTGATTCCGGATCATTTGGCCTCAATTCCCCTCTTTTTAAAGTTATTATCCTTAATTTATCAACTTGAAAAATTAAGTATCCTCATTTTGTGAAATGCCTAAATTACGGTCCTTAAAAAATATATTTTTCGTGAAACTTGTGTAGGTTTTGTGATATTTATGAAAAATATCACAAAAACTTACAAAAGGATCACGTCTCATGCGAGACTTCACGACATTTTATTAAATGACAAATATTAGTTATGAAAAGATATTATACTCTTTGATATAGAGTCTGCAAATAATATGTTGGTGGGCACATGATCCAAATGGCAATGAATTCAAGCGTCATCTTGCCAGGGTACCCGATTTCTTATGGTTGGCTGAAGATGGAATGAAAGTGCAGGTAATATTGGGAAATATTTTTTTATTCCATAATGTTTAGTCATCTTTTACTTTGGTCCATACATTTACATATTCTTAACTAAGTGCGATTGAAATGCAATTACAAAAGTTGTTGGACCACCTACATTCCACTCTACTTGAGTCAGTGGCTTCTTCCACTGGAACTGCCCTACGTTCAGTCCATCCGTCACCACTAGATCAGTTGACACGATTCGAGTTCATTAACTCGGCCCATTGAGTTCATTCAGTTGTTTTCTACGAGAATTAAACCCAGGATCTGGGCATGAGCTAGAAGATCTGATACCATGAAAGAATTTCATGTCATTTAAATGTTCAAACTTGTAGAGAGGTGTGAAATTAGTTAATTAATTAATTCCTTAATAGGTTCTAAGTTGTTTTTTTCACCTGAAAATGTTAGTTTATGGGAATCCGACGCACCAATGGCGATAATTGCATTTCCAAGATATAGCAAGAAATATTTTTAGATTTAGTTTTATCTGATCATTTGGGTCTAATTCAAATAATTTCAACATATATATGTGTGACTATTAATAACACCCAAAATATCGTTAGTAAGGTAAAACTTTTTTAAAGATTGTAATTTAGGGGAGTTTGCAAAATGAGGACTGTAACTTTTTTACTGACAATATAAGGACCGTAATTTTTAGAAGTAGCAAATTAAGGTCAAATCAACTGAATACACCCAAATCGGGCCCAAATTCAATCTGAATCATGGCCATATCGGGTTAATCTGCCCGAATTCAACCCAAATAGGGTCAATTAGCCCGATTGGGGTTGATTTTGCCTTAATTTGCCACTTTTTAAAGTTATTGTCTTTAATTTGTCTGTCCAAAAAATTAAGATCATTTTCACCAGCCACCCTAAATTACTGTCCATAAAAAATAATTTTCTCTCATTTGTAATCATTGTGTCAAAGTGCTTTTAGTAAACATATATATTAATTCAGCCTTCTGTTTCTCCATTTGAATTCCAGTTATAACTTCATGATATTTTCATCATAATTCCGTTGGGAAGTGTTGAGGAATTATATACATGACTTGATTCCACACCTCTCCATAAATTCAGATTTTAGATGAGATGCAAGAACAATTCTCTCATGGTATCAAAGTCTTTGACGCACGTCCACATCCTAAGTTCGTTCCCATTGAAAATAAATACACTCATATTAAAAAAATTCACTCCATTGGATTCTTTCCCGAAGGGTATAGTTGAGAATCCTGCCCAAATAGAGGGGGAGTGAGAAATTAAATATAAATTAATTTATTTCACTCTACAATTTCACACTTTAAGATGAGATACAACTCTATCTAAAATGTATATATTGGGTACTTTTTTTTTATCAGTAAATGTTAGTTGTTAGTAGTTAGTTCACCAAGTGCCCAAACACTCCTAGATTTCTCCAAGCAACCTTATAACTTTGTTAATTCGTTCCCAAATGGAATCGAACTTGGGTCTCCCACTAAAGTGAGGAACCCAGTGGCCAGGTGGGCTAAGCCCCCTGGTTTCTATGTTGGGTGCTTAATATAAATGGATTAAATTATCCACTCATTAGGCCTCATATTTAAATGGGATAGTTGAGAATCCGACCCACGAGTGAGGGGAGTGTTAGGAAAATTAATATAAATGTATTAATTCACACTTCTCTATAAATTTGAACTTTTAGATAAGATTAAATTCTTTCATGATATCAGAGTCTTAGGCTCATTCCCATGTCCTGAGTTCAAATTCCACTTGTTGGTCCTCCTTTCCAGAGAGAGTTGAAAATTCGGCCCATGAGTGATGGGAAGTATAAATTAATTAGAGACTTAATAATAATGGATTAATTTATATCACACCTCTCCACAAGTTCAAATTTTTAGATGAGATAAAGTTTTTTTTCTAATATATATATGTATACACACATATATCCATGTAAGGTGGCCGTTTAACTATTTTCAATAGGGTAAATTGCATTTTTGGTCCCAAGAGAATGAATGTTTTGCAAATTGGTCCTTTTTTGATACTTTTGGTCCCGTAGTTTTTTTGACATGTTTAGTCCCAAAAAAATCACAGTTTTAGTCCCAAGAAATGGATAAATTGCAGTTTTGGTCCCGAGAGAATGAGATAAAATTGTAGTTTTGGTCCTAAAAAATAATGGTTGAGACTATTTTTGCAAAAAAAAATGGACCAAAAAAGAACGTGGGACTAACATTGTCGTTGAAAAATTCTCATGGGACCAAAACTACAATTTTTCCATTTTCAATATAATGAGCAATTTTTTTAATTCCTTGATAAAAAGTGACCACTACATACAAAAACTGCTTCTCTGTTTTTAATTTCAGACTTTCGGAAGTCAACTATGGGACTGTGCTATTATCACTGAAATAATCATCACAAGCGGGATGGTTGAGGAATACGGCGATTCTCTCAAGAAGGCGAATTTCTACATAAAAGAATCGCAGGTTTATTTCTCGAAGTTGAATAGTTGAAAATAGCAAATAAATTTCAAGATTATTTGGTTTTTTTTTATATTTAATTTAAGTATTTTTGTTTTTACAATTCGGACACCATTATCTTGATTTAATACATGAGACTTTTTTCTGATAACTTATTGTTTACATGCCATAAAACAATTCTATAATAACACTGTGTTGCTTTGCTAAAATAAAGTTATGGTATCAAACATAATGAAATTTGAAAATTATGATTAATTGCAAAAATAGTCAACAGTTATTTTCAATTGGTATAAAGCTCAAGTGGTTAGAGCCCCACTACCTATGATTCCAAGGTCATTGACCCATTTGCCTGATCAAAAAAAAGTCAACAGTTATTTTCAATTTACACTAGTATAATGAGTAATACTTGTACGCACAAGTTTCACAGTGCAATCTCTTTCAATTTGTAATACCACAACAATTATTATTACTTTCAATTTACACTAGTATATGAGTAATACTTGTACGCAACAGTTTCACAGTGCAATCTCTTTCAATATGTAATACCACAACAATTATTATTACTTTCAATTTACACTAGTATATGAGTAATACTTGTACGCACTAGTTTCACAGTGCAATCTCTTTCAATTTATAATACCACTACAAGTATTTTTACTTTCAATTTTTACTACTATAATGAGGCACCAATTTCATGGGATGCAACTTTGTGCGTACAAGAATTAGCGTAGTATAATCACGTTATTAATTTGAAGTTTTCATGTAGGTAAAAGAAAATCTAAGTGGCGACTTCAAAAGCATGTTTCGCCACTTCAATAAAGGTGGATGGGCTTTCTCTGATCAAGATCAAGGCTTGATTACTTCAGACTGCACAGCTCAAGCCCTGAAGGTTTTATGGTTTATTTTTACTTCTTAATTTTTTAGGTATATTGTTTTGATTTTTATTTTTCTGAAAGTAAAAAATTGATAATATTTTATGTTTTTCTTATTAACATATTTTAAGTTTTAAACTACTTACTATTACAGGCGTTGCTTTATCTATCAGAAATGCCAACTGAAATTTCTGGAGAAGAACCCGATGTTCAACGATTATATGACGCTGTGAATGTGATCCTTTATATGCAGGTATGAACTCTCAAATCTGAATATACGAATTAATTTCATGTTTTTTTATTTGTAACACCAGTCCATTTTCAATTTTAAGTGTTTTTTTCAACTTATCTTAATAAATTCTCAAAATTGCCATTTTGATCAAATGAACTTTTGAAAATTGCGAGATGGTTGTGAATTTAAATTTTGAGATTGTGCAGGTGGTCTGTGAGTTTGATGTTGTAGGTCTCTTGCACACCAAGTGCATCGTGCAATTTAACTTCATTTTTAAAGTTGTTTTTATTGAAAATTGCAGTTGCTTTCACTAATAAAGTTCAATTGTTTCACTTGCAATTTCAATGAAAATGTACGAAAAGTGAAAACAATGGTTGTTTTCAGTTAAAACAATATATATTATTAACCAGGTGGCTTAGCCCATCTGGCCACCGGGTTTCCTCACTTTAGTGGGAGGCTCGGGTTCAAACTATGGAGTTATAAGGTTTCTTGGGGATTTTCTTGGAGTGTTTGGGTGTTTGAGTGTTTGGTGATCTAACTACTAACAACGAACAAACTAACATTACCGATCAAAAAAAAAAATATATATATATATATATATATATATATTATTCAATAATACACTTGAGTTGCATAGTGCCCTAATGCATACAAAACTTTTGAGGTTATAGTTGTATATAATTTTCAATTCACAAACACTCATAAAACCCAAGACCTCTATTATTCTCTTGTTTTGATTGTTAAAAACAGAAAATTAGTTGACACAAATGAAAAAGTTTGCCAATATATATGTGACATTAATTTGTGCCATTGCCCAACCAGGGTTTTGATCTAATGGTTCATTGAAGATAAAAATATACACATTATTATTATGTTTTCAGAGCCCTTTGAGTGGTGGATTTGGTTGCTGGGAACCACCAATTCCGCAGCCATATCTACAGGTAAAATTTCAGATGCACGGTTAATTATAACGAACTTCCGATAAATTATGTAGTGTTATGATTGATTAGTACTTTTTTTTTTTTTTTTTGAATCCTCTAGGCTTTGAACCCCTCAGATGTCTTTGCTGATATTGTGATCGAGGAAGAGTAAGATCTTGCATCTCACTTGAAACACTACATTCTCTTGTAATTTTAGCCATGTTCAATTTTAGTTCTGTATATTTTTACCGTTTCAATTGTGGTCGATTCGGTGTCAATATATGTCTTTTTTAGCCCGATATGTTTCAGTCTTTGCAAGTTTGGTGATTTGAGACAAAAATTAACATCAGAAGTACTAAAATTGAAAAAGTAAAGAGTAACACGACCAAAATTTCGTGATATTATCTCCGGATATGTTACTCCAAATTATATCATTTTAATTTTGTTTTCAGGTATGTCGAATGCACTGCTACTATAATTGAAGCTCTCGTAGCATTCAAACGTTTGCATCCAGGACACCGTGAGAAAGAAATTGAAATCTCCATTGAAAGAGCGTCACGTTTCCTTGAAGAAAGACAATGGCCTGATGGTTCATGGTAGCTTAATTAGTTTAAACTTCATCAATTTCAATTTAATATTTTGGTATTTTCTGACCTATTAAGGAATTGATCAATATTAAATTGAAACTGAATTAAAATTGTACACCATAAGCAATTTGATGTACACAAATATGACTCAAATATTTGACATCAAGTATTCTAATTCAGGTATGGCTACTGGGGAGTTTGCTTCCTTTACGGAACAACATTTGCTTTAGGAGGATTAGTTGCGGCCGGAAAAACATATGAAAACAGCGAAGCTGTACAAAAAGGTGTCAACTTTTTATTGTCGATACAAAACGAAGAAGGTGGATGGGGAGAAAGCTTTGAGTCTTGTCCAAGCATGGTAACTATTGCAAATTATTGATAAAAATTAAAGTTTTGGTCCCAACCATCACAGAGCCTCATGCTTTTGGTTCCAATACTTGCAATTTTGGCCCTTTCCTTTATTTTTATTTTTTTAGTGCACTTTCGGTCCAATCGTTATGAAAATCAGTAAGGCTCCATTTGGATGGAGTGGATTTGAAATCAAGGGATGTGAGATAATATATCATGCATTCACACAAACTCAAATGGAGAAAAACTAAATGAATGGATTTAATTCACTCAAATATTAAGCACAAGGGGGACAAGTGAGAGCATTTCAAATGACTAAGTTTTGTTGGGTATTTGAAATCCTCCCACTTATAAGTAATATTTGTGTGAACCAAATCCATTCATTTAGTTTTTCTCTATTTTGATTTGTAAATGTATGGTGTATTATCCTCAAATCCATTGATTTCAAATGACTCCATCCAAATGGAGCCTAAGTTTACTACCAGTTATGATCTTACACATTATATTACCATAAGGAGATAAAAATTGCTAGTAAACTTAACAATTTCCGTAATGGAGGGACCAAAAGTGAAAATAAAATATGGGCCCAAAGCATGAGGCCTGTAAATACAATACTTACAAATTATCAGAGCAATTAGGGAAAGAAATAGAAACAAGGTTCTTTTTCAAAACTGTGTGACAGAAATACATCACTGGAAAGATGCTAGGTTTTATGACATCATGGGCGATGCTAGGTCTTATGCATGGCGGCCAGGTTAGTTTTTTCATGAGTTAATATTCAATTTCATCTAATAACTTTAAACTTTTTCGCAAAAGGTCCCAAAAATTAAAAAATTCAATTTTGTTCCATTAGTCTATATTTGCTCCTAATTTGGTTCTTTTTTGTCTGATTTTAAACTTTCTGTTCCATAATTTTGAATATTTTCGCAAAATGTATCAGAAAATGTGTATTAATAAGTAAGAAAACTATGAAATACAAATATATCCTTCAGAATTTAATAAAATCGGGATAAATGTACTTTGTTAGGCCATAACTTAGGGTGTTCTGTTTTAAGGACAATAATTTTTGAATTTGGTAAGCGTAGAACAATAACTATATTTTTGGCATTTGTCGACCATTATTTTTTTTTCATAAATGTATGATATATTTTTTCCATACTGACGGGCTATGTGTGAAAAATAATAATATACGGGCTATAGTTTTCAAAAACTCAAAACTTACGGGCCTACATATTGTCCTTAAAACACAACCCCCAAGTTACAGGCTTATATAAACATTTTTCCCTGATAAAACTAGAAGAAGAGGGATCCCTTTTAAATGGAAAATGGCTCGATAATTTTATGTAAGCATTAATCATTTTGTACATAAACCAGATGGAGAGGGATCCTGAGCCTTTAAATAAAGCAGCAAAGTTATTGATAAATGCACAAATGGATGATGGAGATTTCCCTCAACAGGTAACAATTTTAGCAAAGTAATTTGTGGTCTAAATAATACTATTACCTCGAAACCATTTTTTTTAAACAAAAACCAATTTATCATTACAGGATATCAATTCAGTTTTCATGAAGAACTGTATGTTGCATTATGCACAATTCAGGAATGCTTTTCCTCTGTGGGCACTTGCAAAGTATCGTAATCGAGCCTGGCAATCAAATTAATGCCTGAAAATTTGAATTAATTAGTCAAATCATTTTTACACGATATATAAAAGAGATGAAGCAGACTGCAATATTTATTACATTTTCAGTGATGTATTCTTATTGTTAAACAAGTGAAACTGAAAAAATAAAATCTGTATTTTGATTCTCAAAGTGTCAATGTGAGAGTTATAAAGAGTCAGTGTCCGTACGTGAAACTTGTTCATCGTATAAAACTGATACTATTACATTCATTCAATAATGTCATTACTCTTATAAACTAACACCATAACATTTTACACTGTTGATTGACTCATAGTTTAGTGGTAAAATATTAGAAACCAATCGTGTTATCGAACCCAATAAACTAGGAGAATAATGAATCCTCGAAATTAAATGTCGGCAAAGTATTATAGAGGCGATCAAGGGTATGCAAATATTCAAATTCAACTCAAAGCAATTAATAAAAAATTTAAACAAACAAGCACTCGAGCAACGAGATTTCAAATATGAGGGGAGTGTGTTCGGGTGCAATTAGCCATTGAATCGTTAACTAAAGGTCACATACAATTGAGGGTTTCAACAAAGAGGAGACTATGGGAGATATCCAACAATTAATTCATACGATTAAGCCTAGGTTCTATATGATCGAATTAGCCCGTAGGATCGTTAGAAACGGCACTCTAACCTCCTCATAATCACAAGCCAAATTAACAGGCAATCAATTAATTCAAATGTGGATTCAAATGGAATTAACCAAGTATCCTTGAGTTAAACCAATATTGACTTCAATTACTCAAATAATCTAACACATAAGCCAACAATTCAATTACCCAAATATCACCACACTACAACAAAAAAGGGCTTTCCAGACATTGAAAAGTGCCCCAATATGTACTCTGTTGGGGCACTTATAAATTTTGAGGCAGTTCACATGTGCCTCCAAGTGTGGTGTCCCAATAGAGTTAGGGGCACTTTTTAAGTCTATATACTACATTTTTAAGTGTCTCAATAATTAAATATAATGAGCAAATTTAATTAAGTGTCCCAAAAATAATTGTTAGAGACACTTATAAAAAAATGACCCAAAAAAAGTGTCGCAATATGTAGTTTTTGTTGTAGTGCCACAAGAAAAATGTTGAAAGACATCGGTTAAAAACCGATGTCTATCCAGAAAAAAAGACGTTGTAGTAGCCAACATTGTAGTAAGTGGGCGCTGAAAGACAACGGTTGAAAATCGTTGTCTTTCCACTTCTTTTACAACGGTTAAAGACGTTGTCTTTACTTAAAAAAACTGTTGTAGTAAGCAATAAAATTATCTAATTCCGCTGATAGACAACGGTTCGTAACCGTTGTCTTTCCATATAATATACAACGTTTTATTACCGTTGTCTTTGCCTAAAAAACTGTTGTGTATTCCAACAAAATACTGATAGACAACCGTTGAGAACCATTGTCTTTATAAAGAATATACAACGGTTTATAACCATTGTCTTTACCCAAAAAACCGTTGTTTATTACAACAAAACGTTGATATACAACAGTTTAGAATCATTGTCTTTATAAAGAATATACAACTGTTTATAACCGTTGTCTTTACCCAAAAAAACCGTTGTTTATTCCAACAAAATGCTAATAGACAACGGTTTAGAACCGTTGTCTTTCTACAATATATACAACGGTTTATAACCGTTGTCTTTACCCAAAAAACCATTGTTTATTCCCAACAAGACGCTGATAGACAATGGTTTAGAATCGTTGTTTGTTTCTATTATACTACAATATTTTTTACCTATTGTCTTTTTGTTAAATAAGCGTTGTGTTAACTTCATTATAGACAATAATTTTGGAACGTTGTCTTTTTAAATTTTTTATTAATTTCCTAATAAAACTCATTATTAATTAGATCAATAGCAAAATAAAATTCAAAATAAATCCATAAACATTCAACTATCAATTCGTCAACAAAATGAAATTTACAAAAATATTCTTCTCATTCAACTACAACCAACAATAATTTTATAAAGTTCTGAATACCACCAATAAGTCATTTACAATAATTTTCGAATACCATCAACAATCATTGACAAAAAGGTTTGTTTACTATTTACCAACATCCATGCAAAAAATAGACAAGCTAGCCAGATTCTTCCACCAACATTTGTGCACCATCTTCTCAACACTATATTACGAAGAAAAAGTATAAGTAACAAATAAAATCACACACGTATAGTCCAAAAATGGAAAAATAATTAGAAAAATAAGTAAACAAACCTCGATCTATTCATACATATGTTCCAAAATGCATTCAGCCCCTTCAACCCATTCACCAATTACTGCAACGAAGCTATTATCACTTGTCCATTAAATTCCAAAATTTCTTTCATGTAGCAAAGAACAAAAAATCTGCATTGGTAACCATCAGTTGCTTAGGGACTTGGATATGGAAAACACAAAATGAACAAAATATTATCATTTGTTAAGATATGTGCTTACTACTTTATTTTATGTACCTTGAGTATTCTCCAGATGGTGAATTTCTTGCTCGCCTTTTCCATCCCCACATCAGTCAATCTTATAGCCCTTCACATATTTAAAAAAAATAGTTTGAAAAAATTAGAAGTTTATATTATAATATATGGAAAACATAGAAATGAACTTACAAATCAACTACTTTCTTTCAAACTTCATCTTTGTTGCGACTATAAGCCAAGGACAGACAAGGAAAAAGCAATTTGAATATATTACTTATTAACATAACTTGTCGCAGTTTATCACACATTATAATTTATATATATCATATTTACATTTAATAAAATATATATAGGAATATAAATAATTAGTAGTCCCGACAATATTGTTTTGTTCGAAAATTAACAAACATAAAAATTTATATAAAATAATTTCATACAAAATTTGTTTATAGCAAATGAAGTAATATAAAATTATAATAATAAAATTCCTTAAATCCGGACAACTAATTACGAGTTACAAGTCAACTATATAATCTGCCAAAAATAATTGGTTTGCCAAATTGTATATTCAAATAAATTGGATAAAAAAAAAAAAAAAACAAGAGTGTGGTTCTTGATTTATTAGTATTATGATATGATTACGATTCGAATTATAGTTCAATTTCATATTTACAAAGCTCTTTATATGTAATAAGCTTAGTAAACTCCAAACAATTTACAATATAGTGTCACTATTCACATCCCTACTAACTCTATATGAGGACATATATGTAAAAATAACACTTGTACTCACCCCTATAAATGGTAACAATTTCTACGCTTTTTGTTCTTCGTTGTTACAACAAGATTAATTAATTTGTTGTTTGACATTTAATTCAGCATTGAGGGACATGACTATCTATACAATAAACTTCATTCTTTCTCTAACTCGTAGAATTCCAATAATTCTAATTAATAACATGACATTTACAGTAATCTTGAGCTGAGATTCACAGTAAATCTTACTTTCTTGAAAGAAAAAAAAATAACATTATGGAAACCTGAAATCAAGAAAAGTGGTAGCATATCGACCAGAGTCAAAACACGTAATCAGAAATATCTTAACAAACAGTAAATAATGCATATTTGAAATGTGATATCCTCAAATACTACTAAAATTATTCATTAAGAACCACATACTGTAAACAATCCTCATGTCATTAGAGGTATTAATCCCATGATAATCAGTCATATCAATGTAATTGGAAGACATTTAAGAACCAAAATCATGATTGAAATTCAGATCATATCTAGTCATATGATATTCAATAAGAAACTAAAGTTTCATTCACAAGGAAACAAAGGAGGAAAGAAAACAACTTCAATCTCTAATTAACTCAAAAACTCTGGTAGTTTTAAAGATCAATAAACCAGCGGAACACTACCAAATATACAATCATAATAGCTAAGGCGAAGAAATAAATGTGTTCGATCTTCAGAATGCAGACATAAAATAATAGTTCTAAATATTCAAACACAAAAAAAAAAAAAAAAAGAAAAAGAAATTTACAATAAACAATTATTTATATAATACCTTTCTCCAGACTCTTGACATTCTTTGAAGAGAAAGTAATAAATATCTTCTGTATCTGTTCTTGGGGCTCCTCTATTATTTATTATTCATTCGAACTCGCTTAACTTAAATTCATTAACATTAACAAACAAATCAAGGTATAGATACCAGAGAAATGTATATTTATGTGAAAGCTTAGAGGGAGAAATAAAAAGGTGTGATAATACCATGCAGAGCTCCCTTTAAGCTTGATGTAATGCGAATACAGATTTTTGTGGTCCACATGTCCTTGTTGGTACCTAGTAACGAACAATATAAACCAAACTGCACTAATCAACCATAAAACTATAAAACGAAAATGCATTAAACAATATCAAAAGAAGAACTTACAGAATATTTAATGTATCATTCATTATTGTGCGGGCATCAGCGAGAAATATAAGGTCAGTTCCAAGAAACATGATACACCACTGTCATCCTTCAATGAATGCAACTGCAAAAAATTATCATCTACCACTCCCTAAACATAGATAAATAAGTCATAAGCATGATCTCGATGAAAAGTAAACCATTTTTAAGCATTTCATCAAGCAGGTGGTGCTTGTGTGTTACTCATCTTTCCTTTATACATGTACATCACCTAAGGTTTCAAGCTTAGAAACATTAAGACTTATCTTAAATACTGTGTATCAAACATTATAGTCACCAGGTAAATCAATTCAATTTAAATTCACCAATATCATGGGTGCACAAATATTCATACCTCTGTTACTTAGTGGACTTAGTATATATACTTTAGCTAGCTTCTGTAACTACTCACTTTTCAATATACATAAATTTCTCCAAATTGCATTTACAGAATTCTTAGCTCAACAATGGTGTTTCTCTCATTTCTTCATACTTTCACCATCATAAACTTAAATAAAATATGCACTTCACACAAATATTTCAAGTATAACACATCATCTTCAATTAAACAGAGAATTTAAACACTCCAAATCATAGTTAAATCAAACAAAGATATCTGAATTCAAGAAACTGAACTGAACTAAAACTCGCTGGAATCGTAATATATCCTGAACTCATTTCCATTTGAGAACATAAAACTTACCTACGGCTTCCACAGGTGGAGAAGCACCGGCGATTTTTCTTTTCATTTTGAAGCGCGATTCTCGTCGTGATTCCATGCTCTCAATGAAAGCACCAATTGATGAGAACCGCGTTTTCTACCGACACACCGGAGCTCCGACTCAGGCCGACAAGCAACGATGTTTGCAAGAATTGCAAAATCAACGAACTATTTCCGGCGACACTCCGGCTCGGGCCGGCAAGGGACGTCGGTTGCAAAATAATATTTGCTCAAGAAAGAACTATATTTTTCATTAATTCCAAAGGATGAGCATACAAAGCATTATATAGAAGTTTCTTCCTAACAACTTACTAACAAACTAACAAACAAAAAATTTAAAGAAAGAAACTACCAAAAAGAATTACAAAAACTAAGTGTAAAAAGTTGCTGGACCAATATTAAAATATTGAGTTCGCATCAGAGATATTGGGCTGCATCGCTGGTGCGTCGGATCTTTGAAGACGTCAATGGGTGAACTAATCCGGAAGGTGGGTGTAGTAGGCGCATTGGCTGTGGGTGTATTCACCAGTTGGATGGGTGCAACTGCTTGTTTTGCCTACCACAACTTCGTTTGATCATATCTTTTGCGTACGAAGTCCGATTGACCCAATTTTTTTTGCATTGCGAAGCTCTCTCGACCCTCTTTCCAAATCTCTAAACCATTGATTCAATCGGATGGATATACAGACCTTAATTTCATCTAAAAAACGGCCACTTACCTACACAATTAAACTTAAAAATATCAAATCTCATAACAAGTAAAGTTAGCTAATATAAGAGTGAATTAAGCCATAAATCATCATCAAATTAATATAATTAAGCACAAAAATCATATGCAATTTTACCCTAATCAAAAGACAACGGGTATAAGCAACCGTTGTCTTTTTGCCGTCGTCTTTTTTTCTTTTTAATTTCTATTTTTTAATAAACGACACTTAAATATATTTTGCTCCCTCAGATATCAAAATTGCTCAGCCAAACAACTCACGCTCAGCCTCACGCTCAACCTTCATCACCGGCGTTCACCCACCGGATCCACCACCACCTCCAAATTTATGTTACTATAAACCAAAAATGCATATCCTCTGTCTAAAAAAAGTTCGCATCAAAGCAAAAATAAAAATAAGCCCTCAAATAGTGCCCTAAATTTCTAATCGAGCCACTATATGTGTGGACCAAACCGCCAACCCCAACAACTCCTTGCTCCACCATTATCAGCACCAGCGCCAGGTTTTCCCTTTATATACTCATTTGTTTCTGAATTTTATTTTTTCTCATTTTTGCGCATAACGTGTTTGTGAAAATGTCAATGTGAAAATTGTGGAAGAATACTTGTTACTAATCATCATTCTGGTGGTAATCATTGCTAAATCACACAAAAAATGGAATGCGAAAGTGGCTTGTAGTTAGTTTCAATTATTATGTCACAACTTTTTATATATAATCTGTTATATCATGCTTATTTTGAATGCATTTTGTCTTGTGAGCTGTGTTATCACTTATCGGCAATAATAGAATAGATATTTTAATTCTCAACTTTTAAACTCAGTTCACACTCTTTCTATTCAATCTAGATAATATTTCTTTGCCAAAAAAAATATTATGATATAACTTGATCACAATTCTTCTCATGTTTATCTTTGGGGAAATAATGGAAAAATGAGATCATAAAATTATTATGTTCCAGATTTTAGACAACCATGTTACATCAATTTCCAACACTAAAATATCCAATACTCACACTTTTAACTATTCTTCCACCGCTTAACATGTTATTTTTTTTCTTGTTAATTATTAATGAGGAAAAAAGAAACTCAGAATTGAGATCTTGATTGAGAATCTAAGATAAGCTGTGAGCAGAATTTCCCCCCTATTTATAATTTGTATTCCAACATTAAAACGAACTGTGTTGCTGGAGTATTGTGTCATTACTCATAAAGTTAGTATAATACAATTGTTATCAGCAAAGAAATTATCATTATTGATAACTGCAAATTTCCTCTTTTTAGTAGATTACGTGTAATGTAGTATGACAACTTGACCCTTAAAGAATCTATGATGAAACTACAACAAATTGTATCTTATGTTATTGGTCTATCGATAAACATGCATGCTAGACCATATAATTTGGTCTTGAGAATGTATTCTGAGTTCACCATTTTATTGAATGGTAGATGGTTATATTAATTACCTTCTACCCTCTTGAAGTGACAAACAGATTAGCTTGTGCCAAGATTTTGAAACTGGGATAATTATAAACTGGGCCAAGTTTGTGCTCCTTCATGTAGTTCTTTCTTCTTTTCCTGCCCAATTCACCACAAGTTACTGCTGGTGTATGGAGAATAAAGACGTTGGAAGAATCGGGTGGGTGGTTGGAGAGGACGACTGTGGAGGACATGGACATTGCTGTACGTGCTCATCTTCATGGATGGAGTTTGTCTTTCTTAATGATGTTGAGGTACTACTTTGGTGAAATCATTTTTTCCTAATTGTAATTTGCAATTTTTGTATGTTGAGAGTTAAAAGTAATACTTTTTGATTGTTTTAGTGTCAATGTGAACTGCCGGAATCATATGAAGCTTATCGGAAGCAACAGCACCTGTGGCATTCTGTGCCGATGCAAGATGGTTAGATTTAATGGTTAGTTAGTTGGTTACTCAGTAGAATTTTTTTCCTTTTTTATACTCGTTTGTTTTTTTTTTTTTTAAGTTTGATTTTGGGAGTATTGGTTGTTTGTAATCTTGATATGAATGCGCTTTTGATTGTTCTATGAAGAGTAGATTATGGAGTAGATTATGGGTTGTGAGTTTGCTTTGCGGTGGATAGTTTTATGTTATTTTTCGATGGCTATGCTTATCTCTAGTTTATGTTTGAGACAGATCTGCAAATGGGAATTTGCAGTCATTGATTAATTAAACTTGTGTTTGTTTTGTTAATCTGAACAAAAGTTGTCAACTTTTATTAGCTTAGTTTTCTGGTCAAAAGATTAGAATAATTATTTTAATCATAATTTTTACAGTTGGATTTTCATTTTTCTTTTTTTCTTTTTAATGTTTGAGTTTTATTTTGGAAATTGTAGAAATGAGAGAAGCTGTTGCATCTAGTTTCATCTAATGCGCATGTTTTAAACAACTGCTTTTGTTTATTGCTTTTCTATAAACTTGTAAAATATGCTATTCTCTTCCATTTTTTAACTATTCTTCCAAAGAAAATAAGAATGATGGCTGATACCTAACCATGTTAATTCTTAATGAGGGACAGGAAAAGCAGAGGATGTAATTGAGATTTTATCCAATCAAAATCTAAGATAAGCTGTGAGCAGAATTTATGGTTTTTCTTTGTTTCCAAACAATTCCAGTTTAGTTAGCAGCTGTTTCTTTTCCTTCTCGATTGATTGCTTGTTTGCTTTTACAAGATTATATTCTACAAAGGGTTAGTAATTTGACCCAGAAGACATCTCTAATAAATGATGACAAGATTTAGTTAGAATTACAATCAATGTGAAATGAACAGCCAATTCTAGGGGAAACAATCTACAACTCTACATTGCCATATTTGTGATTACCATTAAAAGTTGAATGATTATTGTTATATTAATTGTCTTAATTTGTTATTATTATCATGTTTACAAACTCTTAATTGACTAATATTTTGAAACTGGGATAATTATTATTTGCTCAAATGTTTGGGAATCATCAATTTTTAGTTCTTTCTGATCACATTTTCAAATCAATTCACCACAAATTACATGCTGAAAGTGGAGAATAAAGACGTTGCAAAAAGAATCGGGTCGGTGGTTGGATGCTCAAGACTGGGGAGGACATGGACATTGAGAACGTGCTCATCTTCATGGATGGAGTTTGTCTTTCTTAATGATGTTGAGGTACTACTTTGGTGAAATCATTTTTTCCTAATTGTAATTTGCGATTTTTGTATTTTGGGAGTTATAAGTAATACTTTATTTGATTGTTTTAGTGTCACTATAAACTACTTCCGGAATCATATGAAGCTTATTGGAAGCAACAGCACCACATATTCTGTACAATGCAAGAATTAGATTTAATGGTTAGTTGGTTACTCAGTAGTTTTTTGAATTTTAGGTGTTCTTTTTTTTTTTTAATTTCTTTTAAATTATTGATTGTTTGTAATCATTCATGAAAGCTTTTGATTGTTCTTTGAAGGTAGATTATGGGTTCCTTAAGTTTTATTTTAATGGTTTATTTCTTTATTAGCATGCTTTCTTATCTCTAGTTTATGTTTAATGACAGATCTGCAAATGGAATTTGCAGTCATTGATTAATTAAACTTGTGTTTGTTACTTGTTAATCTGAACAAAAGTTGTGATTTTTTGATTAGCTTAGTTTTCTGGTCAAAAGATTGAACAATTAATTGTCTTAATGATAATCTTACAGTTTTAATTTTCATTTTGCCTTTTTTTCCTTTTATTGTCTGAGTTTCTATTTTGGGCATTGTAGAGATGAGAGAAGCTGTTGCATCTAGTTTCATTTAATGCTATTTGGAAACACGAACTGCTTTTGTTTGTTGTTTTTCTATAAACTTGTACACTTGCTATTCTCTTCCATTTCACATTGGGAAAGCTACAAAAGTGAAAGAAAATAAGAATGATGGCTGATACATTCTAACCATGTTTCTTGATAACAAGGACAGGAAAAGCAGAGGATGTAATGCTACATTTTATCCAATCCCTCTTAGAATGAACACTTTATTGTTTTTCTAGTGTTTCCAAGTATCTCCAGTTTAGTTAGCAGCTGTTTCTTTTCCTTTTTCCATTGATTGCTTGTTTAATTTCTTGTTGATTTTATATTCTACAAAGGGTTAGTAATTTGAAATCTTCACAAGACATCTCTAATAAATGATGACAAGATTTAGTTAGAATTACAATCAATGTGAAGACAGCCAATTCTACTGGGGAAACAATCTACAGCTCTACATTTGCCATATCTGCTCCCAACTTTGTAGCTTACAACATTAGTTTTCTGGTATTATTCTATTTATTTATTTTTTAAAATTAAAGTGGATTCTATATTGCAATAATTAATTAATTATTAATCTGTGAAATATTAATTAAGAACACAGCTCCAGCGCCAGAGCCTGGAGAAGTAGGAGCACAAGCAGTGGCACTAAGGGTTACAGGTGATCAATCTGCATTCTACGGTTGTGGCTTCTATGGGGCACAAGACACACTCAATGATGATCAGGGCAGACATTATTATAAAGAATGTCATATTCAGGGATCCATTGATTTCATTTTTTTTTTTAATTCGAAAGAGGAAAGATGTCCCACGCACTAAAGTGTATATGCTATCATTTGTTGATTAGTCAAAATTTCGGTGTCTCTTTCTTGGCAAAGCAGAAGATGCTCCTGGCTCCCATTTTTCCTCTCAATCACCTCTTTATGTTGTTTCAAAGTTCACTTTTTCACACTTGCAATTTTTGCCATATATATCATTTCATTTACACACCTTTAATTACTTCTTGTTACCTTCCACTATGTACTGCTAATTCTATAATCTCTCTGCAAGGAAAAATCCAAACTGAAGAAAAATGGGTTCTGGAGATAACCTCTTCACTGTTGTGGCAAAGAACATTGATGTTATTGCTATGTAAGTATCAATTTCTTCTTCAATTATGCATATGTTTTGTTAATTAATTTGGTTTAACTACATGCAGGCCTCTGATTTCTCTTGTTTATCCTCTGTGAGACAGATTCTCCCTCTTGGTAATTAATAATCTTGAATTTAATTAAAAAAAAAAAAAATCACTACTATATATTTTGTACTGCAGATATTGTTCCATCAAGAATTTAAATAATATTTCTCTGGTTTTTCCTCTTGCTAAAAAATGAACTGGGGTTGCACCACAAAGAATAATTTGTGTTGATCATAGTTATGTGTGTGGTTTTTGGTGAATATTTGATTGGGTGGTTGAATTGGTGGCTAAAAGGTAATACTTATTTAATTTTATTATTTGTATTTTCACAGTTTTCACAAAAGAATTACTCTGGAAAAGAAATTGACGACGTGCGGGAGTGGGCTGATTGCCTTTCAGAGTACATGGGTGATGATTAGAAGTTTGTTATGTTTATTTTAGTTTAGTTTTTGTGACATTTGAACATGTTATTGTAGTTTAACACCAGAGTATTTACATTCTATGACTTAATTTGATGTTTAAACAATGTATGATGATGAATTGATTTCTATTTAATGTTTATTTTTAATTTTATATTATTGTCCACTTAGATAATTTACAACAGGAAAAAAATCTACAACAATGGCTAAGACAACAGAAAAAAATTATAGTCGTAGGCAGTAATCCATTGTCTAACAGGTCCTTCAACAAAAAACAACGGTAAAAAAGTGTTATATTATGTAACACCTATTGATAACTCTTATAAAATATTGCATATGAACTTCGGGCGAAGGGTGACTCGAACCCATGACCATTTGGTCATAGGTAGTGAGCTCTAACCACTTGAGCTATACCAATTTGTCAAGTTACATATGAACTTTAGGCAATATTTTTTGTTAGTAAATAAAGAATGACCAAAAAAAGAAAAAAAAAAAATGTAACTACCAAGCTTTGATCCATGTACCTAAGGAGTTGAAGTTGCAAACCATCTAAGCTATTCAATAACAATAAACAAAACATGGACAAATATTTTGTTTAACTCATTTCAATTTTTTTTTTAAATAGAAATTGGTTAATATTAAGTCACTTTAATAATTTGCATTAATTCTCAATGGACCAAATAATTTTCTACCTAGTTATTTAAAAAATATCCATAAATGACATAATTGCATTGTATATTATAATATTAATAATATATATATATATATATATATATATATATATTTAACTATATATATTTTTATTATGTAATAAATAAATTTAAATGTAAATGCTCATTATGTATATTAATTTTAATTTTTTTAAATATGGAGTATATATATATATATATATATATATATATATATTTATATTTATTTAAAATATAATAAATTATTCTACACAATAGCATGTATAGAAATGTAGTGCATAAAATAACTAATATATTTATTATATAATATGTACTATAAATAATATATGATTATATATATATATATATATATATATATATATATATATATATATATTGAAATAATTATTATAACGTGATATCATAATATGTTACATATATAAATGTGTTACCTAATAGGTGTTACTTATATTGAAGTGTTACTTAAAAAGTGTTACCTAAAAGTGTTACTTATGTATTATTAATATGGTTAAAACTTGTAGATTGCCAAAAGAAATAGGTCAATAAGCTCAAATTGGCTAGCTACGGAAAAATTTCATTTGGTATGGAAATTTTGGTTAAGTAACTTTTCAAATCAAAGATGGTCTTATATCACTTTCAAGAATTTCACATTAAAAGTAGCCTCAAACAAGACAATTGGCAAGTAAAGCTCACGGGCTTGTCTAATCATGAATAAGAGCACAAAATCAGGCAAAATCTTTACATGATTAAGTAAACTAGCAAGCATCAATCAATACCACCAAGCTTAACCAAACTTAAAAAACCAACAATCACCACCAATTAAGCCTCAACATCAAGCCACAAGATATCACAACTACGAAAGTAGAGGAATTTAAGGAACAACGATGCAATGTAAATGAAGGTAAAAACACTATAAAGATAAGAAAAATGAAACTCCCCCAAACTTAAATGAAACTATCTAATTAAATGCCAAGTTTGGGGATAAGTGTATTACCAAAGAAATTTCCTCAAGCTCTTCAATAGTGCAAGCTACCACACTACCGTTTTGCTCCTCAACTTTTTGCACCAAATTCTTCTCATGAGTCCTCCTTGATCACCCAATCTCCTACACACCAAACACTTCAAGGAAAATTAAAAACAAGCCAAACAAAAAACTAATAAAAAGAACCAAAATAAAAGAAAGCAATAAAAATGGGTTGCCTCCCATTTAGCTCTAAGTTTAACGTCATTTGCCGGACTTTATTTATTGAGTTCAAACATCTCTATCGGAATGGCCAAGGATACCGGTCCTCCTTCCCATTATATTTCAACCTTTGAGATTCAAATTTATTGAGACACTCATGTAGGATAGAACCATCATCCACATCTTTCTTGCACATCATCATTAATGAATGTTTCCCTTGCTCTTTTGCCATCATCTCTTTTCATTCATTCTGTTTTTGCTTAAGGATGCCCAAGCTCTTCTCTATTTTCCTTCTTTTGATCAAAATTATGAAGAGGCAAAACAAAATCAATAGAAGCATCAATATCAAATAAAGTACAAATTGAAGAGTTCAAAGGTTTAGAAATGCTCATTTCATTCTTCAATATTTTGTTCAATGCTAATTGATTTTCTTGCTCCTTGTTGCTCGTGTCCGTCAAGGGACATTCCTCTTCATCTCTCTTGACCATAGAATTGTAGTCCTCACACTTCTCATCACTTTGGTCCTTCTCTTCTTCTTTTTCTACTTCTTCTTTTTTTTTCTTCTTCTTCTTCTTCTACCGCATCTTGTAGATTTTTCACAACGATGGTCAATTGCTCCAATTGGAACTCAAGAGATTTGAGTTTACTCCCTTGTTGAGCAATTAGAGATTCTATCCTTGCATCCTTCTCTTCCGTTTTCTTCAACAATAGGATTAACAATTCATTCGTTGTTGAATTTTCTTCATTTTTTTCCCACCCTTGATAATGAGAGGGAGCTTGTTGCATTTGATAATCGTACTCATAGCTCCTCCCATCATCATACCAAACACCTTCCAAGGCTTCTTGAAATTCAAATCCATCACGTGGATCGAATTCTTGATTATAATGCTCATCAATGTAGTTTGGGAACGTTTCTTGAAGAGCGGGCGATACTTCCTTAATTCTCCCATCTTGATAATAGGAGGGAACTTATTGCACTTGATAGTCAAAGTTCCTCCCATTATCATGTTCAATTTCTTCATGTTGTGGAGGATAAACCATACTATTTTGATAATAGCAATGATTCCATGAGTATTGATTATATCCATCCATCTTCTCAATTGAGCTCTTTTCTACCCTTGCTTCTTTCGGTGGCTAAGTTCGAGGTTCGATTTCAATTAAGAAATTTAACCCTTGAAACAAGTGAAGTGTCCACCTACAAAAGAAAACAAGTATCAAAATTCTCACAAATAATGGAAATTAACAATTAAAGAAAGCAATAAAAATGTCATTAGTAGCACCACTCAACTAACTCTAAGTCCCACTATAGGCACTCAACTAAATCCTTTGGATTCAATAAATACTTGGTCTAAATACTTGCATGCTACATTGATATCATACTCTTGTGGTTAGTATTTGATTGCTAATTTTGCAAAAATACGTCCAAGTCAATGTATTATACATTTAATTTGATTGTTGATTAGTGTGATAATTGCTTTAAATTGATGAATTTAATTTCATTAATTTGATAGGATTTCATACATTTATTTACACTAAATTGACTAATTGTGCTTAATTGTCGAGAAAGGTATTATTTTTTTATTTTGTACGTAAATTGAGCATTTTTAGAAGCAAAATATGAGACTAATATTATCCACTAAAATACTACGATCAATCTGCTCCCAACTTTGTAGCTTACAACATTAGTTTTCTGGTATTATTCTATTTATTTATTTTTTAAAATTAAAGTGGATTCTATATTGCAATAATTAATTAATTATTAATCTGTGAAATATTAATTAAGAACACAGCTCCAGCGCCAGAGCCTGGAGAAGTAGGAGCACAAGCAGTGGCACTAAGGGTTACAGGTGATCAATCTGCATTCTATGGTTGTGGCTTCTATGGGGCACAAGACACACTCAATGATGATCAGGGCAGACATTATTATAAAGAATGTCATATTCAGGGATCCATTGATTTCATTTTTTTTTTAATTCGAAAGAAGGAAAGATGTCCCACGCACTAAAGTGTATATGATAATTTGTGTTGATCATAGTTATGTGTGTGGTTTTTGGTGAATATTTGATTGGATGGTTGAATTGGTGGCTAAAAGATAATACTTATTTAATTTTATTATTTGTATTTTCACAGTTTTCACAAAAGAATTACTCTGGAAAAGAAATTGACGATGTGTTGGAGTGGGCTGATTGCCTTTCAGAGTACATGGGTGATGATTAGAAGTTTGTTATGTTTATTTTAGTTTAGTTTTTGTGACATTTGAACATGTTATTGTAGTTTAACACTAGAGTATTTACATTCTATGACTTAATTTGATGTTTAAACAATGTATGATGATGAATTGATTTCTATTTTAATGTTTATTTTTAATTTTATATTATTGTCCACTTAGATAATTTACAACAGGAAAAAAATCTACAACAATGGCTAAGACAACGGAAAAAAATTGTAGTCGTAGGCAGTAATCCGTTGTCTAACAGGTCCTTCAACAAAAAATAACGGTAAAAAAGATTCTACAACGGATTTCACAATGGATTTCACAACAGTTAAAATTTAGATACAAGTTAAATACCATTGTGGTAAAAGCCTAAGACAACGTTTAAATGAAGTTATGACAACGGTTTTTAACCATTGTGGTAAACACCTACGACAACGGTGAAAAACTGTTGTCGAATACCCAGATCCTAAGACTACGGGTTGATAGACGACGGTGAAAAAACCCTTACGACAACGGGGATTCACCGTCGTCGTAGGCAGTTTTTGGCATAGTGATAAATATATACTAACTCCATTCCTCTTTAAATTTAAGGTAACACTTTTTAAAATTTATGTATCATTTAAAAAAAGTGTTATATTATGTAACTCCTATTGATAACACTTATAAAATGTTGCATATGAACTTCGGGCGAAGGGTGACTCGAACCCATGACCTTTGGGTCATAGGTAGTGAGCTCTAACCACTTGAGTTATACCACTTTGTCAAGTTACATATGAACTTTAGGCAATATTTTTTGTTAGTAAATAAAGAATGACCAAAAAAAGAAAAAAATGTAACTACCAAGCTTTGATCCATGTACCTAAGGAGTTGAAGTTGCAATACTTACCATCTAAGCTACTCAATAACAATAAACAAAACTTGGACATATATTTTATTTAACTCATTTCAATTTTTTTTTAAATAGAAATTGGTTAATATCAAGTCACTTTAATAATTGGCATTAATTCTCAATGGACCAAAAAATTTTCTACCTAGTTATTTAAAAAATATCCATAAATGACATAATTGCATTATATATTATAATATTAATAATATATAAATATATATTTAACTATATATATTTTTATTATGTAATAAATAAATTTAAATGTAAATACTCATTATGTATATTAATTTTTTTTAAATATGGAGTATAATATATATATATATATATTATTTATTTAAAATATAATAAATTAATTTACACAATGGCATGTATAGAAATGTAGTGCATAAAATAACTAATATATTTATTATATAATATGTACTATAAATAATATATGATTATATATATATATATTGAAATAATTATTATAACGTGATATCATAATATGTTACATATATAAATGTGTTACCTAATAGGTGTTACTTATATTGAAGTGTTACTTAAAAAGTGTTACCTAAAAGTGTTACTTATGTATTTATTAATATGGTTAAAACTTGTAGATTGCCAAAAGAAATAGGTCAATAAGCTCAAATTGGCTAGCTACGAAAAAAATTCATTTGGTATGGAAATTTTGTTAAGTAACTTTTCAAATCAAAGATGGCCTTATATTACTTTCAAGAATTTCACATTAAAAGTAGCCTCAAACAAGACAATTGGCAAGTTAAGCTCACGGGCTTGTCTAATCATGAATAAGAGCACAAAATCAAGCAAAATCTTTACATAAGCAAGTAAACTCGCAAGCATCAATCAATACCACCAAGCTTAACCAAACTTAAAAAACCAACAATCACCACCAATTAAGCCTCAACATCAAGCCACAAGATATCACAACTACGAAAGTAGAGGAATTTAAGGAACAACGATGCAATGTAAATGAAGGTAAACACACTATAAAGATAAGAAAAATGAAACTCCCCCCCCCCCTCCCCAACAAACTTCAATGAAACTATCTAATTAAATGCCAAGTTTGGGGATAAGTGTATTACCAAAGAAATTTCCTCTAAGCAAGCTCTTCAATAGTGCAAGCTACCACACTACCGTTTTGCTCCTCAACTTTTTGCACCAAATTCTTCTCATGAGTCCTCCTTGATCACCCAATCTCCTACACACTAAACACTTCAAGGAAAATTAACAACAAGCCAAACAAAAAACTAATAAAAAGAACCAAAATAAAAGAAAGAAATAAAAATAGGTTGCCTCCCATTTAGCGCTAAGTTTAACGTCATTTGCCGGACGTTATTTATTGAGTTCAAACATCTCTATTGGAATGGCCAAGGA
The DNA here is from genome assembly GCA_030762865.1 of Paraleonurus japonicus. Classification (NCBI taxonomy): domain Eukaryota; kingdom Viridiplantae; phylum Streptophyta; class Magnoliopsida; order Lamiales; family Lamiaceae; genus Paraleonurus; species Paraleonurus japonicus. The sequence goes on along the minus strand of CM061059.1, from coordinate 34,721,106 downwards.
TACCGGTCCTCCTTCCCATTATATTTCAACCTTTGAGATTCAAAATTATTGAGACACTCATGTAGGATAGAACCATCATCCACATCTTTCTTGCACATCATCATTAATGAATGTTTCCCTTGCTCTTTTGCCATCATCTCTTTCCATTCATTCTGTTTTTGCCTAAGGATGCCCAAGCTCTTCTCTATTTTCCTTCTTTTGATCAAAATTATCAAGAGGCAAAACAAAATCAATAGAAGCATCAATATCAAATAAAGTACAAATTGAAGAGTTCAAAGGTTTAGAAATGCTCATTTCATTCTTCAATGTTTTGTTCAATGCTACTTGATTTTCTTGCTCTTTGTTGCTCGTGTCCATCAAGGGACATTCCTCTTCATCTCTCTTGACCATAGAATTGTAGTCCTCACACTTCTCATCACTTTGGTCCTTCTCTTCTTCTTCTTCTTCTTCTTCTTCTTCTTCTTCTTCTTCTTCTTCTTCTTCTTCTTCTTCTTCTTCTTCTTCTTCTTCTTCTTCTTCTTCTTCTTCTTCTTCTTCTTCTTCTTCTTCTTCTTCTTCTTCTTCTTCTTCTTCTTCTTCTTCTTCTTCTTCTTTCTTCTTCTTCTTCTTCTTCTTCTTCTTCTTCTTCTTCTTCTTCTTCTTCTTCTTCTTCTTCTTCTTCTTCTTCTTCTTCTTCTTCTTCTTCTTCTTCTTCTTCTTCTTCTTCTTCTTCTTCTTCTTCTTCTTCTTCTTCTTCTTCTTCTTCTTCTTCTTCTTCTTCTTCTTCTTCTTCTTCTTCTTCTTCTTCTTCTTCTTCTTCTTCTTCTTCTTCTTCTTCTTCTTCTTCTTCTTCTTCTTCTTCTACCGCATCTTGTAGACTTTTCACAATGATGGTCAATTGCTCCAATTGGAACTCAAGAGATTTGAGTTGACTCCCTTGTTGAGCAATTAGAGATTCTATCCTTGCATCCTTCTCTTCCATTTTCTTCAACAATAGGATTAACAATTCATTCGTTGTTGAATTTTCTTCATTTTTTTCCCACCCTTGATAATGAGAGGGAGCTTGTTGCATTTGATAATCGTACTCATAGCTCCTCCCATCATCAAAACAAACACCTTCCAAGGCTTCTTGAAATTCAAATCCATCACGTGGATCGAATTCTTGATTATAATGCTCATCAATGTAGTTTGGGAACGTTTCTTGAAGAGCGGGCGATACTTCCTTAATTCTCCCATCTTGATAATAGGAGGGAACTTATTGCACTTGATAGTCAAAGTTCCTCCCATTATCATGTTCAATTTCTTCATGTTGTGGAGGATAAACCATACTATTTTGATAATAGCAATGATTCCATGAGTATTGATTATATCCATCCATCTTCTCAATTGAGATCTTTTCTACCCTTGCTTCTTTCGGTGGCTAAGTTCGAGGTTCGATTTCAATTAAGAAATTTAACCCTTGAAACAAGTGAAGTGTTCACCTATAAAAGAAAACAAGTATCAAAATTCTCACAAATAATGGAAATTAACAATTAAAGAAAGCAATAAAAATGTCACTAGTAGCACCACTCAACTAACTCTGAGTCCCATTATAGGCACTCAACTAAATCCTTTGGGTTCAATAAATACTTGGTCTAAATACTTGCATGCTACATTGATATCATACTCCTGTGGTTAGTATTTGATTGCTAATTTGTGCAAAAATACGTCCAAGTCAATGTATTATACATTTAATTTGATTGCTGATTAGTGTGATAATTGCTTCAAATTGATGCATTTAATTTGATTAATTTGATAGGCTTTCATACATTTATTTACACTAAATTGACTAATTGTGCTTAATTGTCGAGAAAGGTATTATTTTGTTATTTTCTAGGTAAATTGAGCATTTTTAGAAGCAAAATATGAGACTAATATTTATGAGGTCAATTGATGGAGAACTCGAGAGTCGAGCAAAATACGAGAAGAATTAATTGGGTTCGAGATTTAAAAGAGGAGAAATTGTTGGACTCATTAATTAATATTTGAGCCCAACAATTTGGCCCATGTCTAAGTTGTTTCAGCCCAATGAATTATAATAATGACAATGCTTGCAACCAATTTGCAAAACAATTAAAAAAGGTTGCTGCAAGCAATTAAAGGTGCTAATCAGGCCCTGCACCAATTACATGAAGCCGTTGATTTTAAAGGAAATAGGAGCCGCCGTGTTTATGTGTTTAGGATGGATGGATCCCCACGGCCCAAATAAAAATGTCAGCGCAGAAGCAGAAAAAAAAAAAAAAAGGGCAATATCGCATTTCAATTTTTGACCAGCGTTTTTGTCAAGAGAAAAAGGCGGCAGCTCACAGAACGAAGGGGGAGCAGTTTTTCATTTTCTAGGGCTACTCATTGGGGGAGCCTCTCTCCCCCATTCTCACACACCACACATATTAGTTAGTGTTAATGCTTTCTTAGTTAGAATTTAGTGGCTAATTTAATTTCTTGTAAGGATTCAAGCACTCAAGACTCTAGAGGTGATATCTTTCTTTAATTTTAAGCTTTAATGTTGATTTCTTATTTTGGCTTTTTAGTCATGGGTTTCTCTTCTAGAACTATGAATTGATTTTATTTTGCTTTCACTACAAAAAAAAAAAAAAATCAAAATTAACGAGGGGTATAAAACCCTCGTTAATTAGCAAGGGGCGAGCCGAGGGCAGTTATTAATGAGGGAATTTGAGAGGGAAACGGGCCCCTCGTTAATTAACGAGGGCAAAGCCCTCGGCAGGCCCATGTTAACGAGGGTCGTCGCCCTCGCCAAGCCCAGTACAAAATTGCCGATGGAATTACCTAGGGCTGGGTGCCCCTCGAGAATTAACGAGGGCCTTCCCCTCACCTCAGCCCAAAACAGTGTTAACGAGGGCCTTACCCCTCGCCAGCCAACGAGGGTGGGCTCCCCTTCGGTAATTTTAATTAAATCCCCCCACCAACCCCTTTTCCCCCTGCTGTCGACCTATTTGGTTATTTTTTTTATAAAAAGGCCACCGTCGTTTGAGCCGTCGCCACCGTCGCAGAAAATTGACCATCCCAATAGTTGGGCTTTGTAGTACTCGTTCCTGGGAACATTTCAACGGTAAGTTTTTTAGATTTAATCGGTTAATTTTGTTGTTATTTTAGTGGGTAAATTTTGTATTTTTTTATATGTATTTGTGTAATTTTGTTGTTAATTTTGTTGTTATTTTTAATAAACATGTATAGGTATTGATTGATTAATTATTTAGTGTTAATTTCTGTAATTGTTATATATGTGTGTTTTAATTATTAGTAATTATTTAGTATTTAAGATTAGTTTTATATAATTAGTAGGTTATGATTATTAATTATTTAGAGTTAATTAGTATTTATGCAATTATATAAATTTATTTTTAATATTATTATAATTTTAATTTAATTGCTATAATTTATATCTTTTTTTAATTAATTACTTGAAAATGCTCTTAATTTAATTATAATAATTATTTGATTTAAAAATATTGTTGCATGCATGATATAATAATTTATATATTTATATGATGATCGATGTTCGATCAAATTTTGCATGATAAGTCAATTATATTAATGTTGGAAATTGAATCGATGTTCGATTCGAGTTGATGTTGGAGTTGGGGGTTGATGAATTGTTTGGTATTGTTTGCTGTAGAATGTGCGTTCCGACTTGATTAATTTTAATTAAGTCAGAAATGATTGCACTAGGATATTGATATATTAACTGGGGAATACGATAAAATAAAACAAAACTCTGCCGAAATTTTTAGAAAATATATATATTAATATTAGGAAAAAATATATTAACTGGAAGAATTAATTATGATTTAATTAAATTTTGAATCTTCATTAATCGGAAACAGATTCCTATGAATTATTCAAGGCGTAGTTGGATGTATGGTCCAAGAACGATTAATGGCATGATATCTCCCGAATTTCTTAGTGGAATCGAATCGTTTATAGAATTCGCTACTAGTAACTCGGATTGGATGAGTGGAGGAAAAATTAGGTGTCCTTGCTCGAAATATAAATATAGGAACCAGAGTTTTAGAAAACCCATTGACGTGAAATCACATTTGTATAGGCATGGGTTTATATCTAATTATCACAATTGGATTTTGCACAGTGAGCAAAAATGGAATCCTACACCACACCGAAATTATGATCAGTCGGCGTTGACTTCATATAGAGTTGACGATACTGCAGCATCTAACTCATACCACAATATGATGATGGACTTAATTTCTGGTCCCAACATCAGTTTCGAAAATGTGGAAGAAGAGCCCCTTATAGAGGAACCTCCTAATCAGCATGCTACACATTTTTTTGACATGCTTCGTGCAACGAATCAGGATCTGTATCCTGGTTACGAGTCTCATTCTCAGTTGTCATTTAATGCCCGTCTTTTAAATATTAAAACTGAAAACAGACTATCTGAAAGGGGTTATAATCAAATCGTTGACTTGATTCGTGAGATTTGCCCTCCAGAAAATCTGATGCCCAAGAAATTTTTTGATACTAAACAATTGATGGGTGGGATGGGTCTTCCTGTGGAGAGGATTGATTGTTGTGCAAATAATTGTATGATATATTGGGGTGCAGACAACGAACTTGAATCTTGTAAGGTTTGTGGTCGGTCATGATTCAAACCTGCTAGACGTGGTGTGGATGGTCGATGGAAAAAGAACAGTTCATTCAAGGAGATGTTCTATTTTCCTATCATTCCTCGATTGCAAAGATTGTATTAGTCCAATACTACTGCTAAGGATATGTTATGCGTCACCCTGCAAATTCGTTGGCTTGAAAACACCTGGACTATTCATATCCTGATTTTGCAGCTGAAATACGGAACGTGAGGTTGGGTTTGAGCACTAATGGTTTTCAACTGTTTGGGCAGTCGGGAAAACAATATTCGTCATGTCCAGTGATAGTGATACTGTACAATCTGCCCCCATGGTTGTGCATGAAAGAACAATTCATGTTTCTGACGGTTTTCGTGCCTGGTCCTAAAAATCTAAAGGATAATTTAGATGTCTTTTTACAACCACTAATTCATGATTTGAACATGTTGTGGGAAAATGGGGTGGAAACGTATGATGTTGCTAGAAAGTAGAATTTTATGATGTCGTGGGAATAGGCCAGGCTACCCGACAGGGGCCTATGGCCTGGCCTACTAGCCTAGCTCGGCTCGGCTCGGCTCGTTTAATAAATAGGGCAGACTCAGGCCTTTTAAGAAGTCTATTTAATTAAATAGGCCAGGCTTAAGCTTTCTCGTAGGCCTTTTAAGCCTAACAGGCCGGCCTCTTTAACTAAATATATATAATAGTATATTATATTATAATTATATTTATATATATAATAATATATATGTAATATATGGCATATAATATATATTATAATTCTTGAACTACTTGAAGATTTTGTTATGTCTTTTGTAAGCTGATAATTCTTGGTATGCTAATTTTATTCGTATTTTGAGTTTTATAGTATTTATGGTGTAATGTAACAAGTGTGATTTTTTAAAATCTGATGAAGAATAGAAAGATTGCAACAAATATGCCTTTAAAAGGCTTTCAGGCCTGGCCTATTTACTAAAAAGCCTATCATAGATAATAGGCCAGACTCAGGCCTAAAAATTATATAATAGGCCTAGGCTTTCTTATGCAATGTCCGACCTGGCCTAGCCTATTCCCACCCCTAATGATGCGGGCTGCATTAATCTGGACCATTAGCAACTTTTCAGGTTACTCAATGTTGTCTGGATGGAGCACCGCTGGAAGGACTGCTTGTCCATATTGTGTCCGATGCTTTCACTTTAAGACAGTTGCAAACAGTCGTGGTTTGATAACCATCGTAAGTTCTTACCTAGGGGACATCTGTATCGTAGGAACAAGACTATGTTCATGAAGAATGTAGTAGTTACAGATGACCCACCGCCCATCAGAACAGGTGAAATGCTCCTACAAGAAATTAATTGAGTGGGGTACCGAAAAGTGACAGAAGAGGGTGCTGAGGCCCACAACAAAAGATTGGATGGTGGCTGGAGGAAGAAAAGTATTTTTTGGGATTTGCCGTATTGGAGTACCCTTTTGATCCGGCATAATTTGGATGTGATGCACATTGAAAAAAATGTGTTTGATAATTTGTTCTACACAGTGATGAATGTGGAAGGGAAAACAAAAGACACAAATAAATCTAGGGATGAACTTAATGAATATTGTCATCGTCCCTCTCTAGAGAAATGTCCACGCACAGGAAAGTACCCCAAAGCTTGTTATTCACTTGATAAGGGTGAAAAGGATGAACTGTGCAGATGGGTAATTGAGTTGAAGTTTCCCGATGACTATGTGTCTAACCTGTCTTGATGCGTAGATTGGACAAAATTGAAGATGTTTGGGATGAAGAGTCATGATTGACATGTGTTTATGCAGAGACTACTCTCAATTGCTTTCTGTGAAACTCTGCCGCCGAATGTGTGGAAAGCAATCACTTAACTTAGTTTGTTCTTTTGGGAGTTAACTTATACATCCATTACCATTGAGAACATGGCTCAATTGGAAGCAAATATTCCAGTTATCTTGTGTAAGTTGGAACGTATCTTTCCACCTAGCTTCTTCAATTCGATGGAGCATCTGCCTATGCACCTTGCATACGATGCAAGGATAACTGGTCCTGTGCAATACAGATGGATGTATCCATTTGAGAGGTAATTAATAACTCTAAATTATTTGATTACCTAAAACTGTTATACTATATAATCATTGCTTCCTTTAATTAGGTATCTTCACAGTAATGCTCAGTGTTGGTAACAAGGCACATGTTGAAGCATCGATTGCAAATGCATAATTAACGAAAGTGGTATCAATATTTTGTTCCCACTATTTTGACGATCATGTTCTGATGAGGTGGCACAATGTACCTCATAATTACGATGGTTGTGGTGGAGAAACCCAAGTAGCGAAAGGTACCCTATCGATATTTATACCTCCTAGCCGCATCTTAAAAAGATGAATAAAAGATGAATTTTAGATGAGGAGAAGAACACCGCTCATACCTACATCTTACTGAATTGTAGCGAGTTGCAATCGTATATTGAGTAAGTTTATAACGTTCAACTTCTATTAATTATAACGTTCAATCGTATATTAAATAAATAAATTCCCCTTTTGTAGTATGTTTTTCGAGCAAATTCAAAAGTTTCGACCGGATCTCTCGAGGGCTGAACAAAATGATAGACCACAAGAGGATGTTAGATTAGGTTTTAGTTTTGATGAGTTAAATTTTAATAGACTAGAACAAGCTCATGTAAATAAGATGACCATATGAGATTGTATAGAATAGTTGATGTAGTAAGCATCAGTACTAGGCTGATCAGACTAAGTAAAGCTAATGAAGTCAGCTGAGGTCAGGTAGAAGAAGGTCGTTTGAAGACAGTCGTGAAGAAGTAATCTGTTGGAGAGAATAATGAATAGCTCAAGACGAGGTCAAGACTAGCTGAGTAGAATAAGAAAGACAAGTCTTCACCAAGTCAGCAGCAGATGACTAGCTCAAGATCAGCTTAGGTCAAGTCGGTTTTAACGATAAGTTTGTTAAATGGTTTTTAGTTTGTTACAACAAACTAACCGTCTTACAGGCTTATAAATAAGAGTAAGCACAGCTCTTAGAAGGACTCTTAGCACTCATAACTCTGATATTCACATTTTTCGATAAGCACTCACAAAGTTTTCAAAGATTTCACAATTTTCTAAGTGTTTAAAGAAAACTTCTCTGTATATCTTCAAACACATTCTGCACTGTACTGTTTAGATTTTCTAGACAGATTGTTAGTTTGAAGATAGGTTGAAGATGAAGATCGTCTACCGTTGTAATTATAATCATCAGTAAGTAAGTAAGAAAGTAAGTAAGTCGAGGTCCTTCTTCAAGTTGAAGGAGAGTGGACGTAGGATCTTTCAATCCGAACCACTATAAATTTGGTGTTCTTTCTTTCTGCTTTCAATTTCTGTTATTACTTACAAATTGATCAAACAATATTTCAGACTGTTTTAGATCCTACTCCAAAAGATTGAGTCTAAAACTGGTTCCGCTGTACATCATTGATAATCTGAATTTTGCAAAAGATTTAGATAATCTATTCATCCCCGCTTCTAGATTATCTCTGGAAGGTTCATTTTTTTTCTCTAAAAACTCAATCTAGGGACCAACAGAGGAGTTTGCATCGTGGTTTGAACAACTTGTAAAGATAAACAATATTCAAAATCAGTGGATACATGATCTTTCTAGCGGTCCTTCAAGTTGTGTCACCACATACCTTGGATATTACGTGAATGGGTACAAATTTCACACAAGAATTTATGGCTCATCTAAATCAACTATAAATTGTGGAGTTTGTATCAAGGGCAAAAACTATGATGTAGATGAGAAATAATTTCTACGGGATCCTCGAGGAAGTAGTACAATTGGAATACCCCGGACTTATTGAGAAAAAAGTTATTCTGTTCAAGTGTGAGTGGTTTGATCCATCTGTGCCAAATAGAACAAGGGTACATCCTAATTACAAACTTGTGGACATTAATCAAAGAGGATGATACGGCCGCTACGATTCTTTTGTGTTAGCAAGTCAAGCCACTCAAGTTTACTATTGCAAGTACCCGGAAAAGCGTAGACATGAATGGTTGGCCATTTGCAAAATCAAGCCAAGATCTTTGGTGGAAACCGCGCCAATGAATGAACAAGAGCTTCCCCCCTTTCAAGACGATATTGAGTCTCAAATTAATATTGTGCAAACAGATGATGATCCAATCATATTGACAGATGTCAACGGTGAAGAAGAAGAAGAAGAAGAAGAAGAAGAAGAAGAAGAAGGAGGAGGAGGAGGAGGAGGAGGAGGAGGAGGAGGAGGAGGAGGAGGAGGAGGAGGAGGAGAGGAGGAGGAGGAGGAGGAGCTAAATTCAGACTTAGGTGAGAATTGAATAGTGTAATAATGTGTTCTTAATGTTATATATATATGATGAGTAATATTTTATATGATGATAATATGTGTTTTTAATGTTACCAAAATGCATATTTTTTATTGAATAGTGTAATAATGTGATTTTATTTAATTATTGTTACAGATGAGCGGAGCGAGTGGATCGAGGGGACCGTCTGGGTCGAGGGGACTGCCTGGGTCGACCCGTCGAGGTGACAGAGTACCGGTACCAGTACCAGTTATTGATCAGGAAGAAGAGCCTACCGACTCCAAGTCTTATGAGGATCGCTCATCTCCAGCTGAGGGAGAAATCCTCGATATATGGATCTACAGGGAAACGTAAGTTAAATATATATATATATATGTGAATATTATTATATATTAATTTTATATGTCTATTAATTTCGCGTGCTTACCCTTTTTTTGCAAGTTGATGCCATCGAATGCGGTATCCAAGCTTATTAGGTTGATTATGTCTCAACATATGGAGTTTGGTGCCTTCACATTCCGAATGATATCGTCGGAGAGGCTGCAGTTGTACTGAGAGTCATTTCAGGTATATATACCATTAATCTCTATTTAATTTTGATTAATTTAAGATGTTTAACGCTTACTGAGTATAATAATATTTTATTTTGCAGAGTAAGACTAGGTGGGACCCTGCAGTTACGAACAACACAGAGGTGTATGACCTGTTCCTTTGTAGGGCAACAGAAAGATATACCGATATGTTGAACAATGTGAAGACAATGTGGCTGACCAAGAAGAAGAGGCCTGGATGGGATGCAGGAGTTTTCAATGCACTGCTCGAGTACTGGGATAGAGAAGACGTGAAAGCAAAGAGCGAGCAGTGTAAGAAGAATCGACTATCAAAGCTTGGAGGCCCGGGTATTGGCATCTCCCGCCATAAGGGTGGATCCCGTGGAGCTGAGTTTGCATATGACTTTGTAAGTAATTTTTTAATGCTAGTTCGATATTTTAACTAAACACGTTGTTCTAATTAAATAAATACAGGAGAGGACTCAAGCACAGCCCGTCACTGACTGGGACATAGTGGAGCATTACCACTACAATGGTGAAGGGGAGTACACCTACGGGGCTATTAGTGACACACTTGTAAGTATTTTCATTTTATATTAATGTAATAATTTTTATATGTATTATATATATGTCTATTTTTGTAATCTAAAATTTTAATTGTGAAAAAATTCGTACAACATGAAGTACAAGAAATGGCCTCCTAGATGCCTCCCTTTGAAGGGTCGAGCTCCAAACCCCAACCAGACTTATCCCAATTGTACGTCAGTTCCGTTGAAAAACAACACGGATGTGTTCGAGGTCTTGGTCAACTGGATAAGTCCAGGTGCATCCCCTCCAGCTGTAGCTCATCGAGTACTCAGTTTGGCACCTACAGCCAATCTGATATCGACCGCCTGCTCCAAGAGGAGCGTGAGAGGTCGCAGAAACAAATAGAATAGATGCAGGCGGAGATGGATCGAAGAGACGCAGCTCATCCCGAGTGGTTCTGATCACTCATCCCGTTGGTCTCGGGGTTCAAAGCGCTGAGTTAATTATTTCTGTTTAAAACTATGAATTTTTCTGAATGTTGATTAAGAATTTATGAATATAAATGTTTAAGAGTATGAATTTTAATTGATTAAGATGATGAATTTTAATTATTTAAAGTATTAATTTTAATTGTTTAAGAATACATATTTATACACATGATAATATAGTTGACATTTTAATTGAATATATATGTGATAATAATAACAATTATAGACATGATAATATATATATATATATATATAGTGAATATATAGTATACAATGTAATTGAATATATATATGTGATAATAATAATATATATATATATATATATTATAAAAATAATAACAATAATAAATGATTATATATATATAGTGAATATATAGTATACAATTTAATTGAATAAATACAATATTAATAATTATAAAATGATAATATATATATAATAAATATATAGTATACAATTTAATTGAATATATATATGTGATAACAATTTAATTGAATATATAGTATATAATTTAATTGAATAACAATTATAAATTGAATATAATATAAATATATTTCAAAGCAAAAACATAACGAATGATTAGTTTTGCCCAAACGGTAAAGCGACAAGGCCCTTATGCACACCTCCGCGGAGGTCGCGAGATTGACCCCCGCGAGTGACGAAAATGGCGAAAATGGGGATTTAAATAGGCCAGGGGCGTGGGTTCGATACCCCCTGGCTGCAAATTTTTTTTAATTAAGTAGCAACATACCGAGGGGCGAGCCTTCGCAAGCTAACGAGGGGCTGTGCCCTCACTAATTAATGAGGGCGACTCCGTCGCCAGATCCCTCGCTAAAAACCCTCGTCGGGTCCCTCGCCAAGGCCCCTCGTCAATTCCCTCGGCAACTAGCGAGCGCGAACCCCCTCGGCAACTAGCGAGGGCCGCGCCCTCGGCAATTAGCGAGGGGAACCTGCCCTTGTTAGCTAGCGAGGGCCGAGCCGAGGGAAGTGTTAACGAGGAGCTTTTTGGCGAGGGCGTCGTTCCCTCGTTAAAGCCCTCGTAAACCCCCTCCCCCTCGTTAAATCCCACTCTAAAATCATTTTTTTTTGTGGTGTTTGGGTGTTGGATTTATGTATGAAATTAGTGTGTTGATGAATTTATAGCTTTGATTATGCTTATTTATTGATGTGAATGCTTCTATTGATGGGCTTTGATTGCTTGATTAATTGATTTTTGTTAGTAGCTCTTTTATTGACTATTGTTTATTGCAACGAAAGTTGGGTAGACGTTAGGATGTATTTGAGTGAGGGCTTTGATTAATTAATTTGAGTTAGATAGTAATTAGCTACACCGAGAGGGGGTTAGTTGCTTAGATCCCCATTAATAGACATTAAATGCTTGAATGTAAATTTGGGTGTTTAGTGAAGAGACGAAACGTAGGCATTAGTAACCGTGTTGAAAGTGTTTACATATTCACGATCTTAGGAGTTTATAGGATTTTACTAGGTGCTAGTAAATTCACGTGTTCACCTGAGCCTCAAAAGGGATAGGTGTACACACATAAGTGATCACTCTTAGCAAACATCTAGAAAGAAGCATTGATCGGTTGTAATTTTATCGCACACACTAGTGGATTGTATAGTGAAAACATCCGAAGCATCTCTCTCTTGCACTTTCGTAGAAGGTTAGACTCAGTTATTTAATTTCATTCTAGTTTTAATTTTCGCTTAGTTTAGATAAATTGCTCTCGTCACTATAGTATCATGCCAACGCACAGCCTTGAGGCTCCATTGCACTCCTAAATCCTTTGGGTTCGATAAATACTTGATATAAATACTTGCATGCTACATTGATACCATACTCTTGTGGTTAGTATTTGATTGCTAATTTGTGCAAAAATACGTCCTAGTTACCTAAGTAGTGTTACCTATGTAAAAGTGTTACCTAAAAAGTGTTACTTATTTAAAAATGTTACATGTAAGTGTTACGTAATAGCGAAGTGGTACTTAAAATGTTACATAATAAATAAATTAAAAAAAGTGTTACCATAATGTGTTATATAAAATAAAGGTTTTATAGCATTGTGTTACATAAAGTCCATTATGTTGTAGTGGAATTTTAATTAATATAGTATTTAATTTCTTGTAAGGTCGTTGGCAGAAACTAGAAAATGTAAAAAAGTTAAAAGGTAGATATAGAGTGTAAGAAAAGTTAAAAATATACATAATATTTTTATTATAAATGTGTGGCCACAACATTTCAATAAATGATTGTTAAACTTTAAGTGGGACGAGCGAAATAACAAAGCGTTGCATTTAAAGAAGGATGGAGGGAATATAAATCAATATATAATTAAAATAATATTATTGGACGCCTGGCAATAAAGGAATTGTAATAAGTATTTGATTGACATAAAATATCAATCAATATATAATTAAAATAATATTAATGGCCCCCTCGCAATAACGATGCATATTAATCATACAGATGCAAGTGTGTATCATGTATGTAATCACGTACGGCACACACTTTAATATATCAAATGGTCATTCTATTTTTCAAGTAAGTCTTGCGTAGGACATATTGAAATTAATTTGAGTGTCTTCACACACACAAATTGAGCGCACTCAATATGTGAAAACTAGTCACTTCCCTAGTGAGATTTTAACTCTCAGCTCGTTTTGTGGTCTCCAAATTCTTTCAATTTACCTGAATTAAACAGAAAAAAAATATCAAAGTAAATGGAGACAAAAATACGTAATTATAAATGAATTTTAAAATTGTAGCTAAAATATATATTGATCATAAACCCCGACTAGAGGAGGGCCCAATTTCCGATGCGATACGGCTCAAAACCTGAGCTTTCTTCGGTAAAATTGAATTTTGAATTTAACGAGGGCTTTTGCCCTTGGTATTTGTGAGGACGCTTATACCCTCGATAAATTTTTGAAATATGTCGATGGACCTCGTTAAGCCCCTCGCTAAAGACGAGGATATTACCCTCGGTAAATTTTCGGTAAACGCCAAAACATTTTTCCGTTGGTAATCCCTTCGAATTGCGAGGGCCGACCTGCCCTGGGTAAACTACCTATACTCCAAATTGGGTGGGGTGTGTGTGAAGAAGTATTAGTGACAATGTAAAGAAGTATTAGTGGCGCGGCAGAAGAGGCGTGCATCTACTTCGAAAAGCGTCATAGCATCTTTTATTTTTGTATGTTTTATCTTAATTAGTGTGTTAGCTGAGATGGTTAGGCAGTTTACAACCACCTTAGTATAAATACATAACTAAAACTCGTTGTGAATCGGGTGCATACGATTAATTCTATTTTTACTATCACTGTCAGGCACATGCACTATCATACACACTGTCACATTCACCGTCTGACATTGATAGTGAATGTGTCTAACAGTGATAATAAAAATATAGTTCATCGTATGCACCTGGTTCACACAAGTTTTTGTCTAAATTACATCTTGTACGCATTTTGGTATTCAGATTTAACCGATATATAAGCTATGTTGTTAGAGCTTGTTATCACAAATGCAAAACCCTAAATATTTCTTAATCTTCCATAATCCATATCAAATGGTGTATCTCTAAAAAAAATTAAAAATTGTTAATAAAGTAATTTTTTCCAAACAAATTCACTTCTTAAAATCACTTTATTTCCAAACAATATTCACTTTTTATGTTACTACAAAAATCACTTAATATCACTTTTGATTTTTCAATAGAGTTTCAAAATACACACTTATCTATTATTATATCACTTAAGTACCTTAATCTTCCCAAAAGAAATTAAAGAAAATATCAGAAGAGAGAGAGTATATTTTTTTATTATTCCGAAGGTCCACATAATAATGGAAGGATCCTTGACGAATCCAGAAACGGTTGATATTAATGAGGATAAGGTGTAATAGTAGGCATGCATTTATCCTAATCCCAACAGCCATCTAATATTTTCGACATAGCTATTAATGCTTAATATCATCTCTTATTGTTAAGATGATCAAAATGGACGTCCAAGATGAAGAGAAGGAGAGGAGCACGAGAAGAAATGGTGTCATCTGTTTTTATTATCATTGTTATGCACATGCATTGATATGACAATAATAGTGAATATGCATGACGGTGATAAGATGGTAGTATGCACCCGTTTCACACAAATTTTTGTCATTGTTTTTTTAATAAATTTAAACAACACCGTATGCTTAAACTTAAAATGATCTTGAATAATGTTCAATTTAAAATTTCGAAATTCATGTGGCAATAGATAACGAGCATTAAAGGGCGGCACACCTACCAAGATTAATTCTGACTACAATATATATAAACGTGAGGGTGAAGAAATCTTGTAGCAAATTTGGTACGATGTGGAGGCTGAAGATTGCTGAAGGCAACGATCCATATTTGTACAGCACCAACAACTTTGTGGGAAGGCAGACGTGGGAGTACGATCCCAACGGCGGAACACCCGAAGATCACGAGGTGTTTAAGACGGCTCGTGAAGAATGGAAACGGAATCGGATGAAGGGATATCGTTGCTCCGCTGATTTGTTTACGAGAATTCAGGTGAATGAATAGAACACTGTTGATGATCTATGTCGTAAGGCAAAGTATATTGAGAATTAATTTTACCGTGAAATTTATTTGTATTTAATGTATATTTTTTAACAAGTTATTTATTAAAAAGGTATTACTACCTCTGTCCCACAAGGATATATTAGTTACTATATTTAATATATCACTAATATTTCATTTCCATTTCAATTCCTATTTAATGTATCTTGATTTATTTCAAATCAAAATCTATGCATTAATAATTGTCATGGAAAAAAGTACACATGACCACAAATTGGAAAAAACAAAACATAATTTTAATGTTCCAACTTTATTAACTTCTAGACTCCTGTTCAGTACAAGTGACATTTTGAATTTTTTTTTTTTTTTTTCAAATTATATGACGTTATACATTTTTTTATGTAAGTTGATGCATTTTTTTCCCCAAATTTACCCTTAAAATTATTTAAATGTTTAGATAGATAAATTTTTTGTGAGGAACACATTTATAAAGGATATAATAAGAATCGATTATGTAATATATGTGCATATATTCATTTAAAATGACATATATTTTCCAGCTTAAAAAGGAAAATGGAATTGATGTGTTGAGCATACCACCTGTTAGAGTTGGAGAGAAAGAAGAAATCACATATGAAACAGCCACAATTGCTGTGAAAAAAGGGCTACGGCTACAACGGGCAATCCAAGCAAGTGATGGGCATTGGCCTGCTGAACATACTGGCCCCATGTTTTTCACTCCTCTACTGGTAAACTTTTTGAAAATACGATCATTCTTTATGCGAGTTAAAAATATTTTTAGTTCCGTAATTTTCAATTTTTTTGCAAATCATCCCAAGATAAGTAGTACCATAATTAAATTGCTCAATTTATGTCCATTTTTGCAGAACTACATCATGTTTTGTTCATTTTTTTCAATTTTCATTCTTTATAATTCTTCATGCGCAAGAAACGACAACGTTCAGCAAAAAATACATGTAAATTGAGCAATATAAAAAGTTACAGAAACACATATTTGTTTTGTTTTTATATGTAAGATATTAAAAATTGTGTTATTATATGAACACAAACGCGTTACTGTTTGGAAAGAGATGTGAACGTGAAAAAAACCTAAATTTAAAGAAATGAATAATAGAATTAAAAAAAAAATCAGATTTAATTGAAATCTGGCTGAGATGAGAAACACAAACAAGGAACATGTGAGTGAAATAGCATTGCAAGCCCAATTTCAGTAATATGCCTATGTTTTACGTTCTGCCCAACAATTCTAAGATTGTGTATAAGGCTAAGAAATAGAGTGACGTATTTCACAATCCATAAAGAAATTTTGAGCCCAATGGGTTGTGAACTTAGTATTACCATCACTTTGAAAACTTTTAATCGTACAACTAAAGTGATTCATCACAAAGGTGTTGAACTAAATCAAAACATCATTAAAAATCTCAATTCTATTTTATTGAAAAGAACCAAGTAAATCTCAAAAAATCATCAATAAATCAAATAATAGCGATATCCAGAGACATAAGGGACTGGGGTTGGACTAGGGGTGGGAATAGGCCAGGCTACCCGACAGCCAAACGGGTTCGGCTCGGCCCGTTTAATAAATAGGCCAGGCTCAGGCCTTTTAAGAGGCCTATTTAATTAAATGGGCCAGGCTTAAGCTTTCTTGTAGGCCTTTTAAGCCTAACAGGCCGGCCTATTTAACTATATATATATATATATATATATATAATATTATATTTATATATATAATAATATATATGGTATATAATATATATTATATATTATATTAGATAACATAATAATATTTTACAATATTTTGGAATGATTATTAAATGTTTTATTTATGTGAAGAATTGTGAAATGTTAGGAATCATTCTCATCTATTAATTTAAAATAGTCTCCACCATTTATTCATGATTTGAACTTGTATATATAAAAATAAATATTTCATTAGTTAATCATCTAAAAAGTAAGCAAGTATTCAATAAAACTATTATTATTCAAAAATTTTAAAGCAATCAATTTTTTTATTTTATAACTTTATTAAATTATTAATATTTTTTTTCAAAAAATAATATTTATAATGAGTTTAGTGTATAATTAAAAAAATATATAATTAATTTAATAATTGTGAGATACTCATATATTTTATCTCATAAATTTACATATTAGTAAAAGGTATTAATAAAAATATTAATAATGAACAAAATAACTTACGTCACATTAATTTACATAAGATTTTGTTATTACTTTTACTAGTTGATAATTCTTGGTATGTTAATTTTATTCGTATTTTGAGTTTTATAGTATATACGGTGTAATTTAAAAAATGTGAATTTTTAAAATTTAATAAAGAATAAAAAAATTGCAAATAGACCTTTAAAAGGCTTTCAGGTCAGGCCTATTTATTAAAAAAGCCGAGCCTTAAAAAAAATACCATAGACAATAATAGCCTAAAAATTATATAATAGGCCTAGGCTTTCTTATGCAAAGCCTGGCCTGGCCTGGCCTATTCCCACCCCTAGGTTGGACCCTACAAATCACAGTGCACCATATCCAAAAAACCATGCAAATAGTTTTTATTCAGAATAAATGACAATTGTTTACTCTTTGGTTGTTCACAAGGCGAACAAATCACAAGCTAGGTAAAATAGAAGTAATAAACACGTGTCCAAGTTTAACCAAAAGAGAAATAATATCAAAGACAACATGGTCTATCCAGAATGTCATAATTCAAAGAATGTAGTTAATTTAGACAGCACACAGGTAAAATTGTAGTTTTGGTCCCATGAGAATTTTTAAACTGCAATGTTAGTTCCACGTTCTTTTTTGGTCCTTTTTTTTTTTTGCAAAAATAGTTCCAATCATTATTTTTTAGGACCAAAACTGTAATTTTATCTCATTCTCTCGGGACCAAAACAGCAATTTATCATTCTCTTGGGACCAAAATTGCAATTTTTTTGGACTAAAAATGTCAAAAAAACAACGGGACCAAAATGTCAAAAAGAGGACCATTTCGCAAACCACTCATTCTCTTGGGACCAAAAATGCAATTTACCCCACACGTAATAGAAAGAGCAAAAAGTGGATTATGAAGCACGTAGAGACCATCTCTTCGCTTGCCATAGGCCAGAATAACCTTGTATCACAAGTTTGAATAATAAACGATTCAATAGTAAAGAATACATCAATTGCAGAATCAAAAGTCAATTTGCTCACATACAATAAATTCTTAGTAATCTTCAGAACAACGAGCACATCATGCAATATGATAGAATTGGCAATAGAGTATTTTCCAATATGTGAAATATGTAAATGATTCCCATCACCAACAACATAACCAGAACCTGAATAAGGAACAGAGACATCCAGAGAGTATAAATGTTAGGAAATCAACATAAACTAATTAAATCCTCACCTCTCTACAAGTTTGAACTTTTAGACTGGATGAAATTATTTCATGGTATCAGAGCCAAAGGTTCATGCCCAGACGTCCTAGGTTAGATTCCTGCAAAAAAAAAAAAAAAAAAAAAAAAACTCCACCCATATTAAATTGTTCACTCATTGGGCCTCTAAATCCAGCCCACGAATAAGGGGGAGTATTAGAGAATCAATATAAATTAATTAAATCTCCACCTCTCTACAAGTTTGTACTTTTAGATGAGATGAAATTCTTTCAATAAACCTGAGGTCGTATAAGCAGAAGCGCTCGTATCATGATATGTGAGGGAAAGATCGTGCATTTAGCAGAAAATGCCTCTTCAAGATGAGCAGAGACCTTAGAGAGAAGAAGAGAGACTGATGATGATGAAGTAGCCATTACAGACGATTGATTGATGAGGTGGGAGATAGAATTGTCGTGATGGCTAAGAGAGAGATAGTTGGTTTGGGTATCTTTACGCTGATACCATGTGAAGGAAGATTTTAATTTACTTGATCTATTGTGTTGTACAATGGAGTATTTATATACAGAGAACAAATAAATCAAAGCTCCTAATCTATACAAAGTCAAAAATATGAACTTGGTGAATAAGTAAGAGAAAATTATTTTAATTTAGGGTTAATTGCGAGAAAAAAATGACTACCTTTATGGTTTTTATCAACTACAACATATCATTTTTTTTCTTTGCAATTCAATACACCACCTTTTTAAAGTTTTTCAATTTGAAACATCTAACCATTTTTCGGCAATTAAATGGCATGATTGTGGTAGATGGCGCCACAGAGATCATGTCCACATAGATGCCAACAAAATTAATTAATTTTTTTAATGAAAGAACGTCTTTTAAAAATGTTTTTAAGTTCAAAAACATAACTTAAAGCCCTAAAAATAAAATGTATCCCTAAATTGCACAAAAATGGGGTAAATTATTTTTTAAGGATCGTAACTTGATGGGGGTGGCAAAATAAGGACCCTATCTTTTCAGGCTGGCAAAATAAGAATCGTAACTTTTTGAGATAGCAATGGGGACCATAATTTTCTAGAGTTGACAATTTAAGGACCATAACTTTTAAAAAAAGAAAATTGAGGCCAATTCAACCCAAATTGGGCCAAAAAATCAGCCCGAGTTCATGTCAAATTGGGCCAAATTTCAACCATATTGGGTCAATTATCCCGCTTTGTAAACATTTGGCCTCAACTCGCCACTTTTTAAACTTATTATCCTTAATTTAACAGTCTGAAAAGTTATTGTCCATGTTTTTCAATTCCAAAAGTTACGGTCCTTTAAAAGTATTTTTCCCCACAAAAATGTAATAACATTTTACTTACTCTCATTTATGTAGACATCAATGTGACATCTCCAGCAGCAACGAAATTTAATTGTTGCCAAAAAAGGTCAGGTCCTTCGATTTGAAAAATAAAAAATGTGGTGTATCAAATTGGAAAGAAAAAAAATATGGATATGTTGTAATTTATAAAAACCATAAAGGTGGTGAGTTTTTTTAATTAACCATTTAATTTATCTCTTATCAGGTTGCTTAGCCTACCTGGCCACCGGGTTTCTCACTTTAGTGGGAGACCTGAGTTCAATTCCCTTTAGGAACGAATATTTACCGATAATTTTTTTTTATCTCTTATCAGGTAGTATTAATGAGGATGGGCCATTGCTTGTCCAAAGATAATTTATTGATAGAGTCTACGACATGTCAAACTTGCCCTACATTCTTCCCGTTACCATTTATGGTGTTAAGTGTAAAGTTTTGACATCCTCGTGAAGAAATGTGACTTGAATACAATTTTTTTTTTATCAGAAAAAATGAGTGTCATTCATCTTTTGAGTACAATTATACTCCAACCCATAAAATGTAAAAAACAACAATGAATCTAGTACCACTACAAAAATTCTAAGTTCACCTCTCCCTATACATTAAGCACCACAAAAAACTCTAGGAAGCCAATCCGAAAAAGAAAAAGAACAAATATTTTGCACAATTACCGTTAACCAGGAAAAAATATTTTTTTAAGACCATAGCATGGGTAGGGTAGAATGAGAACCGTATTGTTTTGAACTGATAAATTAAGAACAATAACTTTAAAAAGTGATGTATTGAGGCTAAATCAGCCTAAATCAACCCTAATATTGATAATTGACCCAATTAGGTCTGAATTTGGAATGATTGGTCCAATTTTGCATAAACTCATGCTGGATTTGGGTTGATTCGGACTCATTTGGCCTTAATTTGTGACTTCTAATGTTAAGGTCCTAAATTTGTCAGCCCGAAAAGTTAAGGTGTTTGCTAGCCCACAAAAATTAATTCATTTATGCATTTGCAAAAAGACCACACTACGCCGATCCAAGTTGTTGAGGCAATTCTTTTCGAGAAAATATCACAAATGGTCCATGTTTTTACCTGAATTCAATTTTAGTCCTTTTTCTTTTTATTTTATCAATTTTGGTTCTTTTCATCGGAATATTTTATTTTTAGCCAGAAAACCATAATTTTTAATTCTGGTCACGTCGACCATCGTGTCAACTCTTATTCAAGAAGCAAAACTCTTAATCAATTTTAAGTTTCAATAACATCTCCCTCGTAAACTTCTCCTTCAAAATTGTGAATTTCATCAAATCTCATTGCTAATTTCAAGTGATTTATGACCAGAGGAAGACTGAGACTTATAGTTTCTCTTCCTTTTTGTCGAGCCTATCAAGTTGATATATTTTTGTGTCATTTTGTATGCTACGACAGATATCTGGCCATTTTCCAGTAGCATTTTTGGCCAAATTTTGAGTTATCCGGTGAAAAGGACCTGTTTTGATCCTAAAAGGACCACAGTTGATAAATAAAAGAAAAAGGACCAATTCTTGATTTAAGAAAAGTTACAGGACCATTTATAAAATTGGCTCATTCTTTTCATCTAACATGGACCAAGAAAGGCGCCATGATGGAGAAAGTGTAAAACTGTAATACTGTGCGCCACGATCAAAATTTTCATCCAACTATACATATTGGATCAAATCTGGGCACCAATTGGTTATTGATTGTAGCTTTCTATTGCATTCCACATTGGGTTATAGATGATTCATTTCCATTTGGCTACACAAAACATTTTTGCTTAATGATCTGACTAATATATTTTCTCTTATGTAAAATTAATTACTTTAAAAAACAGTAAAAATTTAATATTATTTGTTTTTTCCTTACTTAAATTAATTTAATTCAGATCGTTAAGAGACATTTAGATCATTAGCATTAGTATTATGTTCAAAAGTAATATTGCTAGACTTATAGAGAAAATTATTTTTTAAGGACCTTAACTTAATGGGGGTGGCAAAATAAGGGCCCTAACTTTTTGAGGTGGCAAAATGAGGACTGCAACTCATCAGAGTTGTCAATTTAAGGACCATAACTTTTAAAAATAGCAAATTGAGGCCAAATCAGCCCGAATCAACCCAAATTGGGCCCAAATTTCAGCCTGAGTTTTGATGAAATTTGGCCGAATTTCAACCCAAATTGAGATAATTAGCCTGATTTGTGAAAATTTTGCCTCAGTTCGCCATATCTTAAACTTATAGACCTTAATTTGCCAGTCCAAAAAATTACGGTCCTAATTTTGCTAATCCCCAAAAGTTACGGTCCATAAAAATATTTTTCCCTAGATTTATATGGTGATATTTCTTATTATACATATATATCTTCTAACATAATAGTAATATGTTTAAAAGTAGTTTTTGAATATTTTTCAACTTACGATGTAATATTCATGTCTAGCATTCAAAAAGTGATGTTTTTGAAATAAATGTAATACACTATTACATTTTTGTTAAATAGTATTACGTCTTATACTTAACAATATTAAGGAGAAAAAAGGTGCTCGGGAATAGAGAAAAGATCCTCGATATTTGAACAGGGTCAGGTCAAATCCGCAAGATTTCCTCGAAGAACATGAAATTTGAATATGAAATGTATATTTATTAACATGAATAAGACGAATTGAATTTCCATAAAATGTTCACCAAAATTGAGTTAGATAAATATTCACGTACTTAAGATATATAAAAAGAAAATCTAATCTATTAAAGAATTTTGTTTAATTTAGGTTTTTACGTCTGGAATTATATTCTTACTAAATTTTTACAAATAATATGAGAAAATTATTTTTTAAGAACAATAACTTAATGGGGGTGGCAAAATAAGGACCCTAATTTTTCGGGCTGGCAAAATGAGTATCGTAACTTTTTGAGATGGCAAAATGAGGATTGTAACTCTTCATAGTTGTCAACTTAAGGACCATAACTTTTAAGAATAGCAAATTTAGGCCAAATCAGCCCGAATCAATCCAAATTGGGCCCAAATTTCAGCCTGAGTTCAGGTAAATTTTGATTGAATTTCAACCTAAATCGAGTCAATTAGCCCGATTTGTGAAGATTTGGCCTCAATTCGCCATTTTTTAAACTTATTGTCCTTAATTTCCCAGCCCAAAAAGTTACGGTCTTTATTTTGCCAACCCCCAAAAGTTACGGTCCTTAAAAAATATTTTTCCCCAAATAATATATATGAGTGTGCCTCACAGATCATAGCATTGCACGTAACTGGAGCAATCAATAAAATCTTGACATCAGAACACAAAAAAGAGATGATTTGCTACATCTACAACCATCAGGTACTAATTTTTTATTAGACTAATAAATAAAACAATTAACTCTTGGTACATGATTAATTGTATTTCAATTAGTCAATTAATAAGGTGAATTTAATGGTAATTAATTTGCAGAATGATGATGGCGGGTGGGGATTTTACATGGAAGGGCACAGTACAATGATAGGATCAGCTCTTAACTACGTTGCTCTTCGATTACTGGGAGAAGGACCAGATGATGGAAACGGCGCCGTATCAAGAGGCCGTCTGTGGATTCTCGAACATGGTGGTGCTACTGGAATTCCCTCGTGGGGCAAGGTCTATCTTTCGGTAACATTCCAAACATCAACATAACATAAAAGGCAAACAAACACATAAAAAAAACTTATTAAGCGATTTGTATGTTTATTAATATATTGCAATTGAATTTCATCCCATAAGTCACGTAATGGATATTATTCGGGTAAGTTGAAGTTTTGGTGTTAAGAGAATGAGTGCTAAATATTTTTATACCTATGTGTGAAAGTGATCTATTTTTTTTTTTTTTTTTGCAAATTTGGTCCCATCAGTTAATTTTCAATAATTTAATGCAACCTCACCCATTTTTTTGGACCAAAACTGCAATTTTTCATTCTCTTGAGACCAAAACTACAATTTTTTAGGACTAAAAATGTTTAAAAAATTACAGGACCAAAAATGTTAAAAATGATTGTTTTGCAAACCACTCATTCTCTTGTGACCAAAGGTGCAATTTACACAATATTATTCATATAATATGTAATTTATTATATGAAAAGAATTTACACACTTTGAGGGATTTAAATCGTTTTTGTCCTCTAACTTTTACTTTTGTTGAAATGGTCCTCTAATTATCTATTTTATCAATTTGGTCCACTATGTTTACATATTTTGCCTATTTAGTCCAAATTAGCCGAAAAACACATTAAGCAATGATATTTTGATCAAGTGCAACCAAATTCCAGCGATCATTGATGAGTTTGATTTTTTTTTATCTACTTGGCGCTGATGTGAATATTTTTGACAATAAAACAATTCAAAAATATAAATTAAAAAAAATAAAATTTTTAGCATTTTATGAATTTTGATAAAGTAAGTTATTAGAGGACCATTTTAATAAAGATAAAAAGTTAAACGACGAAAACAATTTAAATCCCCACTCTGATAGCATGCTATATTTACCACCATATACACGCAATAATATTTCTGTATTATATTTTATCGTGCATTCATATTGTTTTACTGGATCAGGTTCTTGGGGTGTATGAATGGGATGGTTGCAATCCACTGCCCCCAGAATTCTGGCTATTCCCTTCATTTTTACCTTATCATCCAGGCATTTTACATTTTTTATGTTTGATTTAAAAAAATGTGTACCATTTTTTTTGTTCTGAATGTAACATCGTATATTTTTCTAAGTTTAATTATATATTAATTCACGACCTTTATGCCTAATATCAATTTAATCACGACTTTCAATAATTTTATGAAAATTTACCACCACTTTAGTTATTTCAATTTGGTATATACTTTTGAATTATGACATGATTTTCCAGTCACGCGCTGGATATTTCTCTTTTCCTCCCTAAGACGATTCCATCTATGTAGGTAGATCTCTGATCAAAACACAAAAAAGATGTGTAATGAATTTTCACAAGAGTATTGAAAGTCGTGATTAAATTGAGATTGAGCCTGAAAGTCACCAATTAATGTAGAAATAATCCTTTTTCTTATAATAAAATGCAGCAAAAATGTGGTGTTATAGTCGCACAGCATACATGCCAATGTCCTATCTTTATTCCCGGAAATATCATGGACCTCTCTCCGACCTAGTATTATCCATTCGTCAAGAAATTCATGCCAATCCCTATGATCAAATTGTCTAGAATAAGACACGCAACAATTGTTGTAAGGTTTGTTATGAATTCCTAAATCATAAGCATAAATAGGTATTCTGTTAGACGATTTCTTACAAGATTTTATCCTTCAGGAAGATCTATACTATCCTCACACGTACATACAAGATATACTTTGGAATACTCTCAACTATTGTGTAGAGCCACTCATGAAGCGTTGGCCATTGAACAAGATTAGACAAAAGGCTGTTGATAAGACAATTAAACATATGCGTTATCAAGCTGAGGAAACCAGATATATTACCACCGGATACATTGAAAAAGTGTTTCATTTTGAACTAATCTTTCTAGAAAAAAAATAGCATGTCATCAAATGAGAAATTTGGGGTAATTTTTTCAAGGACAGTAACTTTTCATATTAGAAAAATGAGGACAATGATATTTCGGGCTGATAATTTGAGGGCAAATTAACCCAAGTCGGGGTCAAATTCAGGCCAATCAGTCAAAATTATGCATTCATCACGGTAATTTGTCCAATTTGGGTTGGTTCAGGCTCATTTGGCCTCTATTCGCCACATTTAAAATTATTGTCCTTAATTTATTGGGTGGATTTGGGATCATTTGGCCTCAATTCCCCACTTTTTAAAGTTATTATCCTTATTTTATCAATCTGAAAAGTTAAGTATCATCATTTTGCGAAATGCCTAAATTACGGTCCTTAAAAATATATTTTTCGTGAAACTTGTGTAGGTTTGTGATACTTAAGAAAATTATCACAAAAAATTGCAAAAGGATCACATCTCATGCAAGACTTCTGGTCATTTTATTAAATGACAAATAGTAATCATGAAAAGATATTATACTCTTTGTTACAGAGTCTGCAAATAATATGTTGGTGGGCACATGATCCAAATGGCAATGAATTCAAGCGTCATCTTGCCAGGGTACCCGATTTCTTATGGTTGGCCGAAGATGGCATGAAAGTGCAGGTAATATTGGGAAATATTTTTATTCCATAAGGTTTAGTCATCTTTTATTTTGGTCCATACATTTACATATTCTTAACTAAGTGCGATTGAAATGCAATTACAAAAGTTGTTGGACCACCTACATTCCACTCTACTTGAGTCACCTGACTCGATCAGTCGAGTGACTAGATGCCAGTGGCTTCTTCTACTAGAACTGCCCTTCGTTTCAGTCCATCCCGTCACCACTAGATTAGTTGACATGAGTTCATTCAATTGCTTTCTACTAGAATTGAACCCTGGATCTGGGAATAAGCTAGAAGATTTGATACGTGAAAGAATTTAATGTCATCTAAAGGTTCAAACTTGTAGAAGGGTGTGAAATTAGTTAATAATTAATTCCTTAATAGGTTCAAAGTTGTTTTTTCACCTGAAAAACGTTAGTTTGCGGGAAGCCAACGCACCAATGACAATAATTGCATTTCCAAGATATTGCATGAAATATTTTTAGCTTTAGTTTTATCCGATCATTTGGGTCTAATTCAAATAATTCCAACATATATATGTGTGACTATTAATAACACCCAGAATATCGTTAGTAAGGTAAAACTTTTTTAAAGATTGTAATTTAGGGGGAGGTTGTAAAATGATAACTGTAATTTTTCTGCTGACAATATAAGGACCGTAATTTTTAGAAGTAGCAAATTAAGGTCAAATCAACTGAACACACCCAAATCAGGCCCAAATTCAGTCTAAATCCTAGTCATATCGGGTTAATCTGCCCGAATTCAACCCAAATCGGGTCAATTAGCCTGATTGGGGTTGATTTTGCCTCAATTTGCCTCTTTTTAAAATTATTGTCTTTAATTTGTCTGTCCGAAAAATTAAGATCATCATTTCACCACCCACCCTAAATTACTGTACTTAAAAAATATTTTTCCCTCATTTGTAATGATTGTGTCAGAGTGCTTTTAGTAAGCATATATATTAATTCAGCTTTCCGTTTCTCCATTTGTATTCCAGTTATAACTTCATGATATTTTTTATCATAATTCCATTGGGAAGTGTTAGAGAATTTTATACATGACTTGATTCCACACCTCTCCATAAGTTTGGATTTTATATGAGATGCAAGAACAATTCTTTCATGGTATCAAAGCCTTTGGCCCATGTCCACATCCTGAGTTCAATCCCATTGAAAACAACTACACTCATATTAAAAAAATTCACTCCACAGGATTCCTCCCCGAAGAGTATAGTTGAGAATCCTGCCCAAATAGTGAGGGGGGGTGTTAGGAAATTAAGGGCCCGCTTGGTTGGGGGTATTAGAAGTAGGTAATAGAAATGACTCATTAATCATCCCATTGATGATGCTTGGTAATATTTACAATTTGGAATTTTGATTACATAATCTCCCTCTTATAATCAATCATTTTAACAATCATTCATTTTTCCTCCGCTCTTTTTTTTTCTCGCTCAAATTTTTTCGTGTTCATCTTTGTTTCCAAAATTCATTAATGGGAATGAATCACTAGTCATTCCCATTACCTAATTCTAATACCCCCAACCAAGAGGGCCCTTAATATAAATTAATTTATTTCACTCTACAATTTGAGATTATTAGATGAGATACAACTCTATCTAAAATGTATATATTGGGTACTTAATATAAATAGATTAAATTGTCCACTCGTTGGGCTTCATATTTAGATGGGATGGTTGAGAATCTAACCCACGAGTGAGAGAGAGTGTTAGAAAAATTAATATAAATGAATTAATTCACACTTCTCTATAAATTCTTTCATGGTATCTAAGTCTTAGTCTCATTCCCACGTCCTGAGTTCAAATTCCACTCGTTGGTCCTCTCCAGAGGGAGAGTTGAAAATTTGGCCCCATGAGTGAGGGGAAGTATAAATTAATTAGAGAATTAATATTAATGGATTAATATATATCACACCTCTCCACAAGTTCAAACTTTTAGATGAGATGAAATTATTTCTAAAATATATATATATATATATATAAATATATATATATATATATATAAATACATATATCCCTGTGAGGTGGCTGTTTAACTATTTTCAATATAATGAACAATTTTTTTAATTCCTTGATAAAAAGTGACCACTACATACAAAAACTGCTTCTCTGTTTTTAATTCCAGACTTTCGGAAGTCAACTATGGGACTGTGCTCTTATCACTGAAGTAATCATCACAACTGGGATGGTTGAGAAATACGGCGATTCTCTCAAGAAGGCGAATATCTACATAAAAGAATCGCAGGTTTATTTCTCGAAGTTGAATAATTGAAAATTGCAAATAAAATTCAAGATCATTTGTTTTTTTTTTTATATTTAATTATTTTTTTTGTTTTCACAATTCGGACACCATTATCTTGATTCAATACATGAGACTTTTTTCCGATAACTTATTGTTTACATGCCATAAAACAATTCTATAATAACACTGTGTTGCATTGCTAAAATAAAGTTATTGTATCAAACATAATAAAATTTCAAAAATCGTGATTAATTGCGAATATAGTCAATAGTTACTTTATATTTACACTAGTATAATGAGTAAGACTTGTACGCGAGAAAATTTCACAAACGGTCTTATATTTTTACTTGAATCCAACTTTAGTCCTTTTTCTTTTTAATTTATCAATTTTGATCCTTTTGGTCTCAATTTTGGTCCTTTTCACCGGAAAATTCTATTTTTTGTCGGAAAATTGCCCTAATTTTTATCCTTGTCACGTCAATGGTCGCGTCAAGTCTCATTTGAATCGTCACTCATCCAGGTAGCAAAGCCCTCAATATATTTAAAATTTTGATTGCACCTTCCTTGTAAATTGTAATTTTAAAATTGTAAATTTTCATCACTAATTTCGAGTGTTTTACGATGAGAGAAGGATCGAGGTCTATAAGTTTCTTTTTCTCTTGTCAAGCACGTCATTTTGGTACATATTTGTGCCATTATGTATGCTACATCAGATTTTCGGCCATTTTTGGGTAATTTTTCCGGCCAAAATTTGAATTATCTGGTGAAAAGGACCTATTTTGATAACAAAAGGACCAAATCTGGATTCGAGCAAAGTTACAGGACCATTTGTGAAATTATCTCACTTGTACGCACCAGTTTCACAGTGCAATCTTTTTCAATTTGTAATACCACCACAATTATTATTACTTTAATTTACACTAGTATAATGAGGCACCAGTTTCATGGGATGCAACTTTGTGTGTACAAGAATTAACGTAGTATAATTACGTTATTAATTTGAATTTTGCATGTAGGTAAAAGAAAATCTAAGGGGCGACTTCAAAAGCATGTTCCGCCACTTCAATAAAGGTGGATGGGCTTTCTCTGATCAAAATCAAGGCTTGATTACCTCAGACTGCACAGCTCAAGCCCTAAAGGTTTTATGGTTTATTTTTACTTCTTAATTTTTTAGGTATGTTTTTTTGGTTTTTCTTTTTCAAAATATTAAAAACTGAAAATATTTTATTTTTTTCTTATTAACATAGGATAAATTGCATTTTTGGTCCCAAGAGAATGAGTGGTCTGCAAAATGATCTTTTTTTGTCACTTTTGGTCCTGTAGTTATTTTTGACATTTTTAGTCCCAAGAAAATTGTAGTTTTGGTTCCAAGAGAATGATAAATTGCAATTTTGGTCCCAAGAGAATGAGATAAAATTGCAGTTTTGGTCCTAAAAAATAATGGTCTGGACTATTTTTGCAAAAAAAAAAAAGGACCAAAAAAGAACGTGGGATTAATATTGTCGTTGGAAAATTCTCATGGGACCAAAGCATACAATTTTTCCTATTAACATATTCTAAGTTTTAAACTACTTACTATTACAGGCGTTACTTTATCTATCAGAAATGCCAACTGAAATTTCTGGAGAAGAACCCGATGTTCAACGATTATATGACGCTGTGAATGTGCTCCTTTATCTGCAAGTATGAACTCTCAAATCTAAATATACGAATTAATTTCATGTCTTTTTTTATTTATAACACCAGTCCATTTTCAATTTTAAGTGTTTTTTTCAACTTATCTTAATAATTTGTCGAAATTGTCATTTTGATCAAATGAACTTTTGAAAATGGCGAGATGGTTGTGAATTTAAATTTTGAGATTGTGTGGGTGGTCTGTGAGTTTGATTTTGTAGGTCTCTTATGCAACAGGTGCATCGTGTAATTTAAATTCATTATTAAAGTTGTTTTTACTGAAAATTGCAGTTGTTTTCACTGATAAAGTTCAATTGTTTCACTTGCAATTTTCAATGAAAATGTACGAAAAGTGAAAACAATGGCAATTTTCAGTTAAAAGAATGAGTGGTTTGCAAAATGATCATTTTTTTGACACTTTTGGTCCAATAGTTTTTATTGACATTTTTAGTCCCAAAAAAATTGCAGTTTTGGTCCCAAGAGAATGATAAATTGCAGTTTTGGTCCCGAGAGAATGATATAAAATTGCAGTTTTGGCCCCAGAGAATGAGATAAAATTGCACTTTTGGTCCTAAAAAATAATAGTTGGGACTATTTTTGCAAAAAAAAAGGACCAAAAAAGAACGTGGGATTAACATTGTCGTTAAAAAATTCTCATGGAAGCAAAACTACAATTTTCCTTATTATTCAAAAATACACTTGAGTTGCATGCTGCCCTAATGCATACAGAACTTTTGAGGTTATAGTTGCATATAATCTTCAATTCACAAACACTCATGAAACCCAAGACCTCTCTTATTCTCTTGTTTTGATTGTTAAAAAAAAATTAGGTGACACATATGAAATAAGTTTGCCAATATATATGTGACATTAAATTGTGCCATTGCCCAACCAGGGTTTTGATCTAATGGTTCGTTGAATATAAAAATATGCACATTATTATTATGTTTTCAGAGCCCTTTGAGTGGTGGATTTGGTTGCTGGGAACCCCCAATTCTACAGCCATATCTACAGGTATAATTTCAGATGCATGGTTAATTATAAGAACTTCAGATAAATTATGTAGTGTTATGATTGATTTTTTTTTTTTTTTTTTGTTACTTTTAAATCCTATAGGCTTTGAACCCCTCAGATGTCTTTGCTGATATTGTGATCGAGGAAGAGTAAGATCTTACATCTCACTTGAAACACTACATTCTCTTGTAATTTTAGCCATGTTCAATTTTAGTCCTGTATATTTTTACTATTTCAATTGTGGTCGATTTGGTATCAATATATGTCTTTTTTTAGTCCGATATGATTTTAGTCTTTGCAAGTTTGGTCATTTGAGACAAAAATTAACATTAGAAGTAATAAAATTGAAAAAGTAAAAAGTAATACAACCAAAATTTCGTGATATTATCTCTGGATATGTGACTCCATAATATATCATTTTAATTTTGTTTTTAGGTATGTCGAATGCACTGCTACTATAATTGAAGCTCTTGTAGCATTCAAACGTTTGCATCCAGGTCACCGCGAGAGAGAAATTGAAATCTCCATTGAAAGAGCGTCATGTTTCCTTGAAGAAAGACAATGGCCTGATGGTTCATGGTAGCTTAATTAGTTTAAACTTCATTAATAAAATTATAAAGTATATAAATATTTACACTTTTTAGTAAAAGGTTTAAATATTAAGGAAAATTCTTGTGTGCAATTCTTGAATTTTTGACTCAATTTCAATTTAATATTTAGGTATTTTCTGACCTATTTAGGAATTGATCAATATTAAATTGAAACTGAATTAAAATTATACTAATCGCACCATAAGCAATTTGATGTACACAAATATGACTCAAATATTTGATGTCAAGTAATCTAATTCAGGTATGGCTACTGGGGAGTTTGCTTCCTTTACGGAACAACATTTGCTTTAGGAGGATTAGTTGCGGCCGGAAAAACATATGAAAACAGCGAAGCTGTACGAAAAGGTGTCAACTTTTTATTGTCGATACAAAACGAAGAAGGTGGATGGGGAGAAAGCTTTGAGTCTTGTCCAAGCATGGTAACTATTGCAAATTATTGATAAAATTAATGTTTTGGTCCCAACCATCACAGAGCCTCATGCTTTTGGTTCCAATACTAGCAATTTTTGCCCTTTCCCTTTTTTTTTGGTGCACTTTCGGTCCAATCGTTATGAAAATCATTAAGTTTACTACCAGTTATGATCTTACACATTATATTACCATAATGAGAAAAAAATTGCTAGTAAATTTAACAATTTTCGTAACGGAGGGAGTAAAAGTGAAAATAAAATATGGACCAAAGTTGCTAGTATTAGGACCAAAGCATGAGGCCTGTGATAGGTAGGACCAAAACAGTTTTTTTTTTCTTGCAAATTATCTAAGCAATTACGAAAAAGAAGAATTAAAATAATTAAGATCCTTAGAAAGGTTTCGTATAAGGTTCTCTATTTCAAAATTGTGTGACAGAAATGCATACCACTGGAAAGAAATCGAACAAATTTTGTACAAACATCATGGGCGATGCTAGGTCTTATGCACGGCGGCCAGGTTAGTTTTTTCATGAGTTAAAATTCAATTTCATCCCATAGCTTTAAACTTTTCCGTAAAAGGTCCCAAGAAATTTAAAAATTTCAATTTCGTTCCATTAGTCCGTAATTGCTCCCATTTTGGTCCTTTTTTGTGTGATTTTGCACTTTCTGTCACATAATTTTGAACGTTTTCGCAAAATGTACCAAGAAAATGTGCATCAAAACGACATCGTTTCTGAAATTTTAGTGACATTTGGACTGAAATCATATCATTTAAGGAATTATGGGACAAAATTGAAAATCTTAAATTTTTTGGGACCTTTGCGAAAATATCCAAAGTTATGGGACCAAATTAAATTTTAACTCATTTTTTCATCCAAGGCTACCATTTACATCTTACAAATTCCAGTTATTTTAAGATTTTTTAAAGGATAATCCAAAAAAACTATAGGCCGTAAAATACTTTTCCTATTAATTCGTGTCTGTAAAAATAAAAACTATCAATTCAGAACCTACAAGATAGAAACTATCAATTTAGGCTCTCACATTTTAAGACAGCGTTTAATATATTTTATGTTCTAGTTATCCCACAATTTTTTATATATCACAATAAAAAAATATTTATAAATTTCACGTGAGTGAAATAAATAAACAAAAGTAAGAATTAAAGAATATCTATGTACATTAATAAATATGAATATAATTTATAGGATGTCAAATATGATCTTAAAATATGTGAGGCCTAAATTGATTAATTTCTATTTTATAGGCCCTAAATTGGTAATTAGAAAAAATCTTTCAGGCTCTAATTGATAGTTTTAGTACTATTTTCAGGCCTAAAATTGATAAAATTCAGTAATTATAAATATAAGTAAGCAGACTATGAAATACAAATATATCCTTCAGAATTTAATAAAATCCGGAAAAAAAAAAAAAATTTAGGCCATAACTTAGGTTGTTCAGTTATAAGGACAGTAATTTTTGAATTTGGCAAAAGTAGAACAATAATTATTTTTTTTGGCATTTGTCAGCCATTAATTTTTTTTTCATAAATGTAAGATATATTTTTTCCATACTGACGGGCGATGTGTGAAAAATAATAATTTACTGGCTATAATTTTCAAAAACTCAAAGCTTACGGGCCTATATATTGTCCTTAAAACACAACCGCCAAGTTACAGGCCTAGCAAATGGAAAATGGCTCAATAATTTTATGTAAACATTAATCATGTTGTACTTAAACCAGATGGAGAGGGATCCTGAGCCTTTAAATAAAGCAGCAAAGTTATTGATAAATGCACAAATGGATGATGGAGACTTCCCTCAACAGGTAATAATTTTAGCAAATTAATTTGTGGTCTAAATAATACAATTGCCTCGAAACCATTTTTTTTAACAAAAACCAATTTATCATTACAGGATATCAATATGGTATTCATGAAGAACTGTATGTTGCATTATGCACAATTCAGGAATGCTTTTCCTCTGTGGGCACTTGCAAAGTATCGTAATCGAGCCTGGCCATCAAAGTTAATGCCTAAAAATTTGAATTAAGTCTAATCATTTTTACACGATATATATAAGAGATGAAGCAGACTGCAATATTTATTATATTTTCAGTGTTGTATTCATATTGTTAAACAAGTGAAACTGAAAAATAAAATCTGTATTTTGATTCTCAAAGTATCAATGTGACAGTTATAAAGAGTCAGTCTTCATGAAACTTGTTCATCGTATAAAATTGATACTATTACATTCATTCAGTAATACCATTACTTTTATAAATCAACACCATAACATTTCACACTGCTGATTGACTCATAGTTTAGTGGTAATATATTAGAGACCAATCGTGTTATCAAACCCAATGAACTAGGAGAATAATGAATCCTCGAAATTAAATGTTGGCAAAGTATTATAGAGGCGATCAAGGGTATGCAAATATTTAAATTCAACTAAAAGCAATTAATCAAAAAGATAAACAAACAAGCACTCGAGCAACGAGATTTCAAATATGAGGGGAGAATGTTTGGGTGCAATTAGCCAATGAATTGTTAACTAAATGTCACATACAATTGAAGGTTTCAACAAAGAGGAGACTATAGGAGATATCCAACAATTAATTCATACAAAACCGAACATGGTAAGCCTAGGTTAAATATGATCGAATTAGCCCATAGGATCGTTAGAGACGGTACACTAACCTCCTCATTAATCACAAACCAAATTAACAAGCAATCAATGAATTCAAATGTTGATTCTAATGGAATTAACCAAGTATTCTTGAGTTAAACCAATATTGACTTCAATTAATCAAATAAATCTAACATGCCTAAGCCAACAATTCAATTACCCCAAATATCTTTGTGATAATCAATTCTTAAAACAAAGGATTAAGATATAATCAAGCAATTAAATCAAGCAAAGCACAAGAGAATAATTAATCAACTCAGTAATTGAAACACTCAATCATATGATCACCAAAATTAACTCATCAAAGGTTCATTACATCCAAACACCACAAGAATTAGCCAAACATCATAAAAATGAAAGAACCCATGAAGATTAAGGAACAAGGAGTCATGTTATTTAAGAAATAAACCAATAGATATTGATAAAAAGGATAAAAGTCACCTTGAATGTTCACACTTGATTGTATTGAAATATAACTCTAACTTGCAAAAATTTAAAAAAACTATGAAGAACACATAATACTATGTGTAGGTGTGTGTTTAATCTAAGAGAATGAGTGTTTTGGGTGTTGGTGAGTGTTTAGAAATCTGAAACTTGGGGTATATATAGTGGGTAACTAGGTTAATGTGTTAATTTTGCAAGAAAGCCCTTAAAAATGCTTAATATCACTAAAAAAAAAAAAACCCCCAAAAATGTGCCAACTCGAACCCTTAGGCGTGTAGCAACTCGGTTAAGTGAGGAGAGGGAGGTCGAGTCATCTTTGCTCTGTAAGTTTACCACTCGGTCGAGTCAAAATGCACTCGGCCGAGGGAGGAGTGACACCGAGTGGGCCTGGCCGAGTAGATTTGTCACTACAATTTTAAATCATCATAACATGAGCATCCAACCTTTGATTGTCACAATTCGTTTTTCTACATAACCCTCTCTTAACCCTCTTTCTAATTGTGCAATCCATCACTTGATTCAGATTAATTAAGAGATCTCAATTTGTTTGTCTGTCTGTCTGTCTGAAATTTGTTTAGGATACTTTGTTTTTCGTTGAATGCAGCACTTAGAGCCTGTCTGTCTGAACTTATAACCTCTTTATATCAAGTAATTAGTTGTTTAGGAGTTTATAAGCTTTATAAAGGTGTTTGGTAAAAGAAAGACATTAAAGAACTTACGAGGTTTTAAAATAAGCTAATTACAGCTTATAAGCTCCAAACAAATAAGTTGGAAAAATCCAACATATTTTTCTAACCACCCCTACCCCTAATTGTCTCGTAATTTAGTAATAAATATTTTAAAGACCAATCAGTATATCGAACCCAAGAGACTAGTCGGACAGTAGATCCCCAAAATCATATATTGGCATAGTATTATAGAAGCTAATCAGGTTTGCAATTTAGGAAATAAAATAACAGATTAAAATAAAGATAAGCAAATTAACACTAATTAACACCTAACTTCGAAAAAGTGCAAGAATGAGAGGGAATTGCTCGGGTATTGTCACTATGCAAACCTTTGGCAAATTATGGATCGATAAACTTATCAAAACATGCTATGGGCTTGTTAAGAGCAATCACAAAAGTAATTTCTTAAACTCCTAAGATTGTGAACTCCTAGACACGTTCACAATGGGTACTAATGCCTAGTGTTCGTCTCTTTACTACACACCTAAACAACCTCTGGGCATCCAATATCTATTGTTAGGTGATCTAGTAACTAATCCCCTCTCAGTGCAATTAAAATAAGCACATCCAACTCTTGTTGCAACATACAAACCCAACAAATTAAGCTAATAATAACAATCAATCACAAGATATATGAAAAGTCCAACAATAGAAACATATACACCCAATAACATGTAAATCAAAGTCATCAATTCATAATTTCACCAAATTCATACATTGATCAAATACCCAAGCAATAAAAAGATTAGCCCATGGCTAATCAAAGCATAACAATGGTAGAAAAGATGAAATACACAAGACCCATAACAATAAAATGCTAAGACAACAAAGAAATAGGAAATATATGAAGAAATAGAACAATATCACCTTAATCCTCTTTGATTGTAATAAAACATGAAAGAGTCTTACAAAACTTGATGCTAAAGCTTGTGATGAGTAAATACGATAAGGGAATTTAAAGAAGCTAGCTATTCTAACTATTTTGATGGTAAACCTAAGATTAAATGTAAAATTATGCTAAGTGTTTGGAAGAAGGGAAGGAAAATGCACTTTGATCTTCTAGCTACTAGAGTCCTTTCAACATCTGAAAATGGAGGTATTTATACGAGGGGGCTAGGTTAAAATATCATGAATAGCAAATAAGTCCCTTAAAAATCGAATAAATCAGCAAAAATCGCGCAGAGCCAGAGTCAACTCGGCTCGAGTTGGGCAACTTGGGTCGAGTTATGCATGACTCGGGTCGAGTTTCCATCGATCTTGGACTTTTGCACCCTGAATGATTTTCCACCACCGACTTGGCTCGAGTGGAACCAACTCGGGTCGAGTTGATCCACTCGGCTCAAGTTCTTCAGCAACTCGAGTCAAGTTGGACTAGTTCCTACTCAAACGTTTGTAACTTGAACTCCCGAGCTCCGATTCAATTGATTTTGTTGTGTTTCGATCCTCTCTTCTTTGCCTTTTTAAATCTTCAATTCTTCCTTGTAAAATTCTGCAACACATGCAATCTTCTAAAAAGTCCAGATTCAACTCGACCCGAGCCAAGAGAACTCGAGCCGAGTTGACCAACTCGGCTCGAGTTCTCTTAGCTCGGGTCGAGTTGATGTTCTCTCTTTGCCACAGTGTATTCTGGAACTTTTCTCCCCCACCACCTCGGCTCGAGTGGAATCAACTCGGGTCAAGTTGGCCTTCTTGGCTCGAGATAACAGAGCTCGGGTCTAGTTGGCTCAATTCCAACTCCAATGTTCGTAACTTGAGCTCCCGAGCTCCGATTCAGTTGATTCTCGTTGTGTTTCGACCCTCACTTCTTTGCCTTTCCAAATCTTCACATTATCCATATAAAATCCTGCAACAAATGCAACACTACCCTTCTCGACTATTAAACTCACAATTATGTCAATCATGGTGACAAATGCGATGAAATTAACACAAATAAATATCTAAACACACGTCAAATCATGCAATATATCAACCTAATCAACTTCCCCAAACTAAGAGATTTGTTTGTCCTCAAGCAAAGAAGTAAATGATCAAGGGGGAAAAATTTGCATAGGTTCTCAAATCTGTGGACTAATCAACAAAATCATACAATCAAGCGACTTTCCTCAAATGAATCATCAAGCTAGAGAGTAACCAATAACCTTCACATGTATTTTGCTTCAACCATGGCAAATTCGAGCATGCAAACTACCAACTCACAGGATGTGTGTTTCACGCTCATCACTCAAAAGTGTATAGGACAGATATGCACTCAAGTAGTCAATCCACATAATCACAATATCATATGCTTGCCAAAAATCTCAATTCTCGACCTTTTACTAGGCCTTATTCATTGAATCAAATAGGTCTTTTATGGGCAGTGTTGGCTCTTTGGACATGGTGGGGAAGTTTTGAAATAGTGACTCAAGATTAGTAGAGCAATGAGTCTTGATCATACAATTCAAATCAATCTTTCATTTTAATTTCAACAATCATCCTCTTTCGCTTTTTCCTTCTTTCAAAACACTTCACTACACCACTAATTAGTGTGAAAATTGCATGATTATTATGTGCTTAATTGCTTCAAATTAATTATATTTTCATGTTAATTCACATTTAATTGACTAATTGCATTTGATTGTTTGAGTTGGAGTTGTGAGTTTGAATTTGCAGATTTTAGGCCAACTTTGAATGCAAATTGAGATCTATTAACGTCTTCAAATCAAAGAGATCATTATATGGTTGGAAAGAGGGCCAAGAGATGGTCGCAACGCAAAAAGAATGAGGTAATTCGGACTTCGTATGAAGGAGATACGGTCGAACGAAGGAGACGGCGAAAAACAAACTGTTACACCCAGAATCGCATGCACCCTTTGGATTAAGAAATATACCCACCAGCTGCACCCACGATTTTGATAAGTACACCCATCGTCGTTCTCAGCAAATCCGCGCACCAGTAGCTTCACCGCAATCCCAAATCAACCAAATACCACTCACCACCAACCACAAATCCGACCACCCACCGCCGACAACCACCCAACCAACACCAACGCCGACGAATCCATCTACACCGAGCCATGACCGTCGCTCCTTCGCGTCGCCGATCTCGGATTCGCGCAGCCCCAAATTAGCATCCCTCATCATAGAAGCAGATCCACCGCGACGCCGGCATCTTCACCATCACCGCCGTAGCACCTTCGCTGACAAAAAGATCCGCCGCGCCTCCCATTGCTGCCGTCGCTCCTGTTCATAGATGATTTCATAGCCCATTCTCCGCCATCGTCTTCACGCGCAACTCGACCCAGCAAAAAAAAAATTAAACCCGATCCGAGGCGCATTTCACAACTCGACCCGAGGAAGGCCAACTCGACCAGAGTTGAGGATGGTGAAATCTTCCAGAATGTTTAATGTGAAAACCAACTCGGTCCAGCCTTCTTGTCACTCGACCCGAGTGAAATATTCCAAACCGAGTTGAAGCTTCACAGATTTGCAGCTGCGTGTTTTCTCAAAATTTTAATATTTTGGGGCCTTTTTGCAATATTTTGAAAATTAACTCCTAACCCTACTATAAATATTCCTTTCTCAGATTTTCTTAAGGGGGAGAGATATATGGGATTCACAATCCCACACACAATACACAACACACAATTAGATAGGGAATTTGATAGGATGAAACACACATAGTTTCACATAGTAGTAGGTGTTTTTCATTTTTCTTTTAATTTCTTGCAAATTAGAGATAGATTTTAATTCAATCAAGTGTATCTACACATTGAAGGTGATACCCATCCTTAATCTCTTTATTCTAATGGGTTATTTCTTTATTCTCATGCTTTCTTCTCCTTTAATTTTCTTGAGTTTCATGGGTTCTATTATTTCTTTTTTTATTTCTTAATCATCCTCTTTCGCTTTTTCCTTCTTTCAAAACACTTCACTACACCATATCTTTCATTCACCTTTCTCAATTTTTTAAGCACATAATCGAATTTTTTTCTTTTTCACTTTTTCACATTTTTCTCACAATTCAATTTTCTTTTCAACCCCTTTTTTTCTTATTTTCTATCTCACCTTTCTTAGCAAATCTCACCACCACACTTATCACTTTCTTTCACCATTTCTTGTCAACACTTCATGCTCCACTAATCATGGGGACAAAAGCTCTTTAAGAAAGTCAAAATGGTCGAATTTAACATGGCTAGCCAAAGAAAATAGGATTCAAAGCTCAAATGGGCTAACTATGGAATTCATCAATTTGGTGGGGATACAATTTGGCTAAGTAACTCAATTTTTACAAAGAAAATGCCTCTTATCACTTTCAATAAATTAGACCTAGACAAGCTTCAAATAAGACCAAGGGCAAGTTCTAGATCATGACCACATGGATGACATCACACAAGAACAAAATCGGGTCAAATTTATACCCGTTTACGGCTCAAAACTTCCCAGTTTATTATGGTAGACACATGCTCTTTTAAACCAAGTTCTCACAAAATCACATGCTACAATGACTAAATCACACCCTAACTTAATTCAACAACCAATTCAAATCACAAGATCACCAATTTCACTCCTGAAAAGTCCACAGTTATGATCACCAAATTCACATGCTCTATTCTCCTAAATAAAATTCCTCCCGCCAAATTTAACTTAAAGATAAGCAATCAATCCACAATTAAGAATAAGGAATGTTAAAAGTTAAATCCATACAAAATCACAAGTCGAAAATTCAGTCAGAGAAAAGATAATCAAAAGGTCTACAGTCAATCAAGTCAAAAGGGGAAATATCACGACAATCATAGAAATGAAAATCAAAGGAAGTACCACCACAAGGTACTCTGGAATTCACACGATCAACTTCATTATTGCGGTGGTTGATATGGCGGGAAGTGTCCTTGACTCACGTGCCAATTGTACATGGCTTCTTGCATTCTTGCTTGCTCCAAAAGTATGGTCTCGATCCTCTCTTGACGCTCTTCGACTCCGGACATCCTCAGGTTCAGTCTTTCCACTCCCCTCGTCAAGTTTTGAAGATCGGACCTCCTTTGATAAGTCTGGACTACTTGTCTTCGGACAGGTTCTCTAGCCGGTGGTTCCCCTTGATGCCCCGTGAATGGTTCCTCTCCAGCTTCTCTCTCCTCTATATCATTCCTTCTTGATGACTCCGGCACATCTCTTCTTCTCTTCTGCCTCTCTGGGCCCTTTTCGAGTGAGTTCATCCAATCTCTATGGGCTTGCGAAGATAGTTTCCAGTTTCTCAAATCATCACCAAGGACCTCCGTGAGCTTCGGCTTTGGAAGTGGAAACGCATTATCATCTTCAAGCTTAAGGCAAAGGACTCCTATCTTTCTCACAATCATTCTTGATCGCATCAAGGATCCCAAATCCAATTTAGTCTCGCCCTCGATTGGTGCACCGTGCTCCACCATACCGAAATGCTGAGCGATAGGGGTTATTAATCCACCTATTTGGATATTCTTGACAGGTGCTCTTTGCCGCCAAAACTTATATGTTAGACACTCCCCAAAATTCGCTTCGCACCCCTTGACCATCTTGGACATGATTATTAGCTCATCTTCTCTGACCGCTCCAATTTCATACCTAGCATACACAGTCTGAGATAGAATCCGTTGCACATAACGGAACACCGGATTCCTAATCAAAGATGCTTTAGAGCGACACGGGTTGTATACCGGCATGTCATACTCATCAACTCCTGCAATCTTCTTCCAAAAATCCACAGCATTAAGATTACCCTGAAGGGTCAAGTCAGGCTCTTCCTTTGTATGAAAAATCCTGTTAAGCTCCCAATAGCACAGAAATAGGTCTTGGTTCCCGAGTCTAAAATCAATCATTTTCATTTTTAACTCTTTCTCTAGTGATTTGAGTGAATCTGAAATTAATATTTGAATTTGAAATCTATACATCTTAAATCTTAATTCCGTTTCAACTTATATAGATTCAAAATATGGTTTTTGCTTTTCACATTCATATACTCGTCGCATTTCGTCTATCATTATCATCAAAAATCACATCTTCTAATGTGCTCAAGAACTCCATGACCAATGACTCATAAGTCGGCACTCTAATTGTAAGAAAGTCCTTCCATCCTATCCTTGCAAACAAATCTTCCACCTCCTCTCTTATCCCGAGCGCTTCAACACACTCCTCATCATAATATCTTGTAGCTCTGATGGACATCTGGGCAAGCTCGATGAATCCGTCGACATACTTATATCCTTCTACCCCAAAGTCTATTCCAAATTTAGAGGGAGTCCGTCTACAACCCCTGTAACAATCATAATCAATGCACTCTCGGACCTCCTAAGCAAATTCCCTCTCATCATACATGTCCCTTTGAACCCTTTCTCTTCTCCTTAGCGGCATTTCCTATTCAAACAAGGATATTAGGCGAGTCTTAAAATTTTCTCAACATATCAAGCATAATTATGAAATTCTCACAACCTCAACCTATTGCTAAAACTATGCAATTTAAACACATCATTTAAGTTTGCAATTTAGCAACAAGGCATGTAAGAATCAATCTTCACAACTTCAACCCAAGGAAATTTCATTGCAAAAAAAATTCACAAAGGGGCATGCAAAAATCTCACAATTAAGCAATTTACCCAACAATTGTTCTAATTATCTCAAAACATGCACAACTTCTCCATTCTCAACAACAATATATCAAATTCCAAGCCTAACCTATGAGATACAAAATTACCCAATTGGATTAAAATTGAAAGCACCCATCATGCATATTCACCAATTAGTAATTCCTCATCACAAATTGAACAAGAATTATCCATCAATTTCAACAAATACCCTCTATTCCAAATTTAGCAAAAAAATGAGACCTAAGGCTTCAAATTTCCAAATTCCACAAAAATTGGGAATACCCATATCAAATTGACACAAGAATTGGAAAACCCATCACTTAATAACAACAAAATCATCACAAATAAGTCACATTAAACATCAATTCGTCCCTCAAATAGAAAGCCCCAAAATTTCAATTCTAGGGTTCATCCCAAAATTCACATAAAGAATGCTCCAATCCTTGCAAATAGATGAAATAGAGTAGGAAACATACCTCTTGTTCAATGGGAAGTGAAAAACCAAACTTGAGGCACTAGGGAATTAACTCGATTCGAGTTGTTCGGTAAAGAACCGAGTGAGAATGAGAATGAGATGGCGTGCGTGCGACTTATAAGAGAGGGGAATGGGAAAATTGTGTTTTTGAAATAATGAAGAAGTGTGTGAGAATAATGAGAGAAAAATGACTTAAAAGAGGTCAAAACCGTTTTTTAAACCCGTCAGGCCCAACTCGGGTCGAGTTCATTGGTCCGGTCGAGTTGGCAATCGAGTTGAACAACCTGCTGCTTTTCCATCCATCAACTCGGCTCGAGTTGCTCTAACTTGGGTCGAATTGACTTACCAACTCGGGTCGAGTTGGCCTAACTCGGGCCGAGTTGATCTGCCAACTTTTCTTTCTAGAAGATTTCACCATCCTCAACTCGGCTCGAGATGCTATAACTCGGGTCGAGTTGGACTCTTTCGTTCCAAAATGAAATTTTTCCTTCTTTTTTACCATTTTCTCCTGCATGAAACACAAGCCACACAATATGCAATGCAAATGGAATTGTAAACTGATCATACCCCCCCCCCCAAATTTTTTATTGCTCAGCAATTAAAAATTTTGGGCAAAAAAAGTATACAATGAAATTTGCAATTCAAGCATAAAATCCCCAAACAATTACTCAACATCATCATCAATCTCACAAGCTTAATCCTAAACCACATTAATTATTTCCATACACACAGAAAAACCTCAATACCATCTGAAAAGAACGGGTAGTGCTCCTGTGCAGTGTCATATAAACCCGTGTGCGCCGGTGCAATGTCAAGTGCTCAACAAACAAAATCCCCCCCTCCCCAAACTTAGACATTGCAAACAAGTCTAAGTTTGAGCCCGGGGTTGCTTACCCAAAATTCACTTATCATGACTCAAAATTTGCACCAACGATACCCCCAAGCTTCTCAACGCACGTTAATTCCCTCGAAGCACAATCCATCACCTATCACAAATACAACACACTTATTGAAAGCAAAAACAACAAAGAAACAAAAAAAGCAAGAAAAGGAATGGGTTGCCTCCCATCTAGCGGTATTTTTAACGTCCTATGCCGGACGGAGCGTGAGTTGCTCAACTTTCCTCCAAAAATTGCTCATCCACAAGGCCAATTTTAAAGGGTACAAAGTAGTGCTTGATTCTATGACCGTTAACAACAAACTTATCACCTCTCTCATTTGTCAATTCAACGTGGCCATTAGGAAATGCTTGGACAACCACAAACGGACCGCTCCATCGAGATTTAAGTTTCCCCGGAAAGAGTTTCAATCGGGAATTGAATAAAAGCACTTTATCACCTTTTTTAAACTCCTTTCTCTTGATCCTTTGATCATGCCATTTTTTAGTCATCTCTTTGAAAATTCTTGAACTCTCATAAGCCTTTTCCCTGAATTCATCCAACTCATGCAATTGAAGCATTCTCTTTTCACCCACCATGGTCTCATCCAAGTTCAACTTTCGAATTGCCCAATAAGCTCGATGCTCTAGTTCCACCGATAGATGACACGACTTTCCAAAAACCAACTGATAGGGGGACATTTGCAATGGGGTTTTGAAGGTGGTTCTATAAGCCCACAGTGCATCATCGAGTTGGATAGACCAATCCTTCCTATTAGTCTTCACTGTTTTCTCTAGAATGAGCTTGATTTGACAGTTTGAGACCTCCGCCAAACCATTCGTCTGTGGGTGATATGCAGTGGAGACTTTGTGTTTGACACCATACTTCTCAAGAAGTCTCCCCATAAGTTTGTTCACAAAGTGTGAACCCCCATCACTAATTAGAGTTCTTGGTACCCCAAATCGTGAAAAGATGGTTTTCTTGAGAAAATTGAGCACAACTTTAACATCATTAGTCTTCGTGGCTATGGCTTCCACCCACTTAGAGACGTAATCAA
This sequence comes from Paraleonurus japonicus, assembly GCA_030762865.1. Classification (NCBI taxonomy): domain Eukaryota; kingdom Viridiplantae; phylum Streptophyta; class Magnoliopsida; order Lamiales; family Lamiaceae; genus Paraleonurus; species Paraleonurus japonicus. The sequence continues at coordinate 34,676,241 of CM061059.1, read as the reverse complement.
CTCCCACAAGAATATAGAGATGACCAAAAGATGGAGAAAATGGGCCCATAAAGTCTAACCCCCACACATCGAAAAGCTCAACCTCCATGAAAATCGTTAAAGGCATCTCATCTCGTTTAGCAATTGAACCCATTCTTTGGCATCTATGACATCTTTGCACAAAAGCTTTGCTATCCCTGAATATTGTCGGCCAATAGAATCCAGACTGAAGCACTTTCATTCCCGTCTTTTCTCCTCCAAAATGCCCACCACAAGGCATGGAGTGGCAATGTGCAATGATGTCTTCCACTTCATCTTCTGGGACACACCTTCGTATGATTGAATCTAAACCTCTCTTGAAAAGATAAGGCTCATCCCAAGTACAACTCCTCACATCTTTCAAAAACTTCTTTCTAGCATATGAAGGCATCTCATCGGGCATCTTCCCCCCAACCAAATAATTTGCTATATCGGCGAACCATGGATGTTTCCCTTTTACAAGTTTCATACCGTACTCTTCCATAACTCCAAACAGTCTCTCATCCGGGAATGTCTCATTGACTTCACTATTGTCTTCCATGCTTTCTTTTCCTCTTTCAAGATGAGAGAGATGATTTGCAATCACGTTCTCACTGCCCTTCTTGTCTCTAATTTCCATGTCAAACTCCTGAAGAAAGAGAATCCAACGAATCAATCTCAGTTTCGCATCCTTCTTTGACATGAGAAAACGAATTGCGGAATGATCGGTGTACACAAAAGTTTTCGCCCCTACTAAGTAGGGACGAAACTTATCAAAAGCGTACACCACTGCAAGAAACTCTTTCTCAGTCTCAGTGTAGTTCACTTGAGTTTGATTGAAGGTCTTTGAAGCGTAATATATTGCATGGAATCTGTTGTCCCTTAATTGACCGAGAGTCATCCCCATTGCATAGTCACTTGAATCACACATAAGCACAAATGGTAATGTCCAATCAGGAGAGATCAAAATTGGAGCACTCACCAAAGCCTCCTTAAGCTTCCTGAAAGAATCAAGACAATCATCATCAAACACGAAAAGAGTATCCTTTTCGAGCAAATGAGATAAGGGTTTAGAGATTTTTAGAAGTCTTTGATGAATCTTCTATAGAATCCCGCGTGTCCCAAAAACGATCTAACCCCTTTCTCATTTGTTGGTGGAGGAAGCTTCTCAATGGCTACCACCTTTACTCGATCTACCTGCAAACCCTTCGAAGAAATATGATGACCAAGGATAATCCCATCTTGAACCATAAAATGACATTTTTCTCAGTTCAAGACAAGGTTAGTCTCTTGGCATCTTTTTAGCACAAGCTCCAAATTTTCTAAACAATTATCAAAACAATCACCAAAAACAGAAAAATCATCCATAAAAACTTCAACCACATGCTCAATCAAATCATGAAAGATGGCCATCATACATCTTTGGAACGTAGCCGGAGCATTGCATAAACCAAAAGGCATGCGCTTCCAAACATACGTTCCATAGACACAAGTAAAAGTGGTCTTTTCTTGATCTTCGGGGGCAATCATGATTTGATTATACCCCGAATATATGTCCAAGAAACAATAGAATTTATGCCCACATAGCCTATCTAACATCTGGTCCATAAAGGGGAGGGGGAAGTGGTCTTTACATGTAGCCTTATTAAGTTTCCTATAATCAACGCAAACACGCCACCCCGTCGCTACCCTTGTAGCAACCACCTCATTTTGATCAGTTGTTATAATTGTCATACCCACCCTTCTTTGACACAACATGCAGTGGTGAAATCCAAGGACTATCACTAATGGCAAAAATCATCCCAGCATCAAGAAATTTAATAACCTCTTTCCTAATGACCTCCTGTATAATTGGATTAACACGTCTTTGAGGTTGTACAATTGCTCTACTACCCTCCTCTAACCTGATCTTATGCATGCAAATTGAGGGATTAATCCTTCAAATCTTCTATTGACCATCCTAGTACATCTTTATTTCTAGCCAAAACAACCAACAGTCTATCTAGCTCACTAGGGCTCAGTAAAGATAAATCAATCACGGGATACCTCATTTCGGTGTCAAGGAATGCATATTGTAGATGCTCGGGTAGAGGCTTCAACTTTTCTTTCTTCTCCTCAGTAGTGGGTAGTCCTTTCACTTCAACTATCAAAGGTAGTATTGGAGTCCTCATGCTTCCTCTCTCTAGTGTCTTTGCATGCTCCACTTTCTCACTACAAGCATAATCATTACAAGAAACAATATCATCAAGCATAATTTTATCATGTGAATGCAAATTTCTACTTAAGAATGAAGAAGAATCAATTGAAAGAGAAAAGTTAGAGAAATCTTCCCATTCTTTTTGTAGAAGCCCATCAATCTTGTTCACGAAGCTACAACTTTCCACACTATCATGCTTCCTCAAAGAGTCACTCAAAGAAAACTTCACCACCTCTTTGTTGAAACTCAAAGTCAATTCGCCTTCCTTTACATTGATCACTGCTTCACCCGTGGCTAAGAAAGGTCTACCAAGTATAAGAGGAATGTGCTCATCTTCTTCAATGTCAAGAATGATAAAATCAGCCGGGAAGATAAATCGGTCCACTTTCACAAGAACATCTTCTACAATACCCCTTGGTCTTGCCACGGATCGGTCGGCGAATTGAAGAGTCATGGACACCTCTTTGATATCTCCCAAGTTTAGCTTCTTGTAGATAGAAAATGGCATCAAGTTGATGCTTGCTCCAAGGTCACATAAAGCCATAATAGGATCACACCCACCAATCTCACAAGGTAAAGTGAAACTCCCCGGATCTTTCAATTTTTGTGGGAAGTTCTTTTGTAATAAAGCACTACACTCCTCCATGAGGTTCACCGTCTCATAATTCCCTAGTTTCTTCTTGTTTGCCATGGCATCCTTCAAGAACTTCATGTAGTGAGGCATTTGCTCTAAAGCATCACTAAAGGGAATATTAATGTGAATCTTCTTGAAGATCTCAAGAAATTTAGCAAACTAGTCCGCAAGACCCTTTTTCATGAATCTTCTTGGATACGGGAGAGGAATTAGAGTGATGGGTGATTAGTGTGAAAATTGCGTAATTATTGTGTGCTTAATTGTCTCAAATTTGATATCATTTTCATGTTAATTCACATTAAATTAGCTAATTGCATTAGACTATTTAATTTGGTGTCTTGAGTTGATATTGCAGATTTTATGCCAACTTTGAATACAAATTGAGGTCTGTTAACATTGTCAAATCAAAGGAGTCATTGCATGGTTGGAAAGAGGGTCGAGAGACGGTCGTTATGCAAAAAGAATCGGGTCAAACGGAGCTCGTATGCAAAAGATACGGTCGAACGAAGTTGAGACGGTCAAAAACACAAAACCGAGTTGCACCCATCAGATTAGGCAATGCACCATCAAGCCAGCACACATCGCACCCACCATATTGATAAGTGCACCCATCGTCGTTCTCAAGCAAATCCGTCGCACCAGCGCAATCCCAATCTGCAAATCAACAATCCCAAACCACCATTCAACCACCAATCGCCAATACCCACTCAATTTCAACCGCCCCTTCGCCGTCGTCAACCCGATTTCACCCATCTCCACCGCCATGGCGAATTTACATAGATCGGCACTGCAATTTCCATCGCAATACAGCGCCGACGTCGTCGCTGCTCACAGTGTCGTCGCAATCAGACACCAGCGCCGTTGTCCATTCCAGATTCGCAGCCGCCAACCTTAATCTACCACCGTTGCCCCTCTATCGATCCGAGACCACCGCCTCACTCGAGTCGAGACGTAACCAGATTTACGTAGGATCCCCAATTCGTCTCGAGCCTCGTCTCGAACCAGCGCCATCCCCAATTCGACCCGAGACGCCTCTCCATTGACTCGACTCGAGCCGCCTGCCTCGACTCGAGGAGGCGATGTAGCAGAAAAACGCGTTCACGTTTTTTTTCCAGCGGGCTGTGTCATTTTCTTTTCTGCCAATCAGAGAGTGCCACGTAAGGGAGACTAGCAGATACATTTTTAGGAGCGTGAGAATAGAAATGGCAGAATACATATTACACTAGAGGATTCCACACAATACACCTTAGAAATGTAGAAACACACACTCACACATAGTAGTAGGTGTTTTTTATTTTTCTTTCAATTTCTTGCAAATTAGTGATAGATTTTAATTCAATCAAGTGTATCAACACAATTAAGGTGATACCCACCCTTAATCTCTTTATTTTTAATGGTTTATTTCTTGATTAGCATGTCTTCTTCTCCTTTAATTTTCTTAGTCATGGGTATTGTTTTAATTGCTTTTAATTCCATTTTGTTGATCAAATTAGCCATGGGCTAACCCTCTTGATTGCTTGGGTGTTGGAATTACACATGATTTTGGTGTTGATCATGAATTAATCACTTTGATTGGCATGTGTTTGTGGTTTTAATGCTTCTACTAATGGGCTTTGTGATGATCTCTTGATTAATTAATTTCATTAGCTTGATTCGTTGAATTGGTGTATTACAACGAGAGTTGGATATGCTTAGGATAGGATTGAGTGAACTAATTGATTGATGTTGATGATTTTGATCGTAATTTATTGCACCGAGAGGTGAATGAGTTGCTAGATTCCCCAATTAGTGGACATTGCATGCCTAGGTGTGTAGTGAAGGGACGACCCTAGACATTAGTACCCGATTGTGAACGTGTTTAGGTGATCAACGGTCCTAGGAGCTAGATTGCTAGAATTTACGTGATCGCTCTTAGCTTTTGCCATTTCCATGCCTTGATTTGTGATCGATTCGTGTGATACCCGAAGGATTGTGTAAGGAAGACACCCGAGTGATCGTTTCACACACCACTTGCACTCGTTAAGGTTTTATTTGCTTTCTTTTGTTATTTGTTTGCTCTTGTTTATTTTGTTGTTGATTTAAGTGTTAGCATCCCGGTTCGCCACTATAATTCTACGGAAACGTATGTTTTTGAGGCTCCACCGTTCTCCTAGTCCCTTGGGTTCGATAATTTGTTTGGTCGTAAATACTTATTGCTAAAATACAAGCGATCAATGGGCACTCCCCACTCATCACGGGGGTATTCATCATTTTTCTTTTCTCGAAGCTCCTTAGCAATTTTCCATTTTGGGATTTTCTTTGAGCTTTCTCCATCTTCCACTTTCTTTTCTTTCCCTTTTTGAATTTTCATCCCCTTGTCCTCTTCATCCTCACTTGGCAACTCTACCTCTTCTTCCTCAACTTCTTTCTCAACATTTACTTTTTCACCATCTTTTTTTGGCATAGGAGGTCCCTCATATTTGGTTCCACTTCTCAAGTGAATTCCCTTGCAATGCTCTCTAGGATTGACCTCGATTGTGGATGGGAACTTGCCTTTTGATTGCATATTCCCCACGGTTGTGGCCAATTATCCCATTTGAAATTCAAGGGATTTGATTTGGTTCCCTTGTTGAGCAAATAGAGACTCGAACTTTGCATCATTTTCTTCCGTCCTCTTCAACAATAGGGCCAATAACTCATCCGTCAACGGCTTTCCCTCACCATTAGGGAGTTTGGCACCGGGATCAAAACCCGGGGGATATTGAACGGCCGCCTTGGGGTTAGCATAGGAGAAGTTTTCATTTCTCCTCCACCCTTGATTGTATGCATTTGAGTTAGACGAGGATTGACCTTGAGTATTGAAAGAGTTTCCTCCTTGTTGGTGTGGAGGCCTATACGGAGCTTGGCCTTGAGGAATTTGAGGTCTTCCTCCTTGAAAATTTTGTTGATACCATCCTTGAAATTGGGGTCTTCCCATGTAATTCACATCCTCAACTTGACTTGATTGGCCCTCAAATTGCCCCTCTTGCATTACGGGAGGTGGAGATGGTTGACTAGGTGAAAGAGAGCTTACTTTCTCTATTAACGTCATCATCATAGACTTCATCAAATCCCCTTGCTCGACTTGTGCAACTCTTTGGTAAGCATTTTGATTTGTATTCCACTGGGATGCATTGTTCGCCACTCCATCTAGGATTTCTATTACCTCTTGAGAAGTTAAGTATAGAAAATCACCTTTGGCACAAGCATTGAGATGAAGCTGGGCCGCCTCATCTATCCCACAATAGAAGAAGCAAATTATTTGCTCTTCCGGAAATCCATGTTGAGGACATAAGATCAACAAATTGTTGAATCTCTCCCATGCGTCTTTGATGCTCTCCTTCGGCTTTTGCTTGAATCCGGCGATTTCATTCCTAGCTTGAACGGTTCGGGAAGGGGGATAAAACTTTAGCAAAAATTTTTTGACTTATTGATTAGTGTGAAAATTGCATAATTATTGAGTGATTAATTGTCTCAAATGTAATATCATTTTCATGTTAATTCACATTTAATTGGCTAATTGCATTTGATTATTTAATTTGGCGTATTGAGTTTGAATTTATAGGTTTGAGGCGAACTTTGAGTGCGAATTGAGGACATTTATCATCTTCAAATCAAATGAGCAATTGTATGGTTGGAAAGAGAGCCGAGAGACGGTCGTAACGCAAAAAGAATGAGGTCAAATGGAGTTCGTATGAAGGAGATACGGTCGAACGAAGTTGAGACGGCGAAAAATACAACACAGACGCATACACTCATCGAATCAGCGAATACACCCACAACCCATCCACCCTGCACACCAACCATTTTGATGAGTTCACCCACCATCTTCCAAAATCAATAATCGTCATTCCCGATCATCCCAGAATCTGCAACAACCCCAAATCGTCAATCAATCCATCACAATCAACCCCAAATCGCACAAATCCGACCAAACCACCGAACCCAGCCACCGTCAATCCACCCAACGCCGGCGCCGCTGATTCGCAACCCCACAACCGACGAAGCCCCAGTTCCGGCGAGATCACCAAACACAACCACCGCTTCCCATCATCTGACAACCAACAACCAGCGCCGATCACCGCCTCATTCCGGCGATGACCCAACAATCGTCGTCGCGATATCCAACTAACAGATCCGCCTTTGCTCTGCCCATCCTCGCCACAGAATCCCCAATCGCCGATGCACAGCAACCGAACCCAGCGCCGCTTCTCGCCGTCGCATCGCGACTCCAGCCGCCGTCGCCGTCGATTCGTCATCACTTGTCCAGTATCGTCGCCGTCTCGACCCGAGCCCACGCCTCAATCTGAGTCGAGATGAAACCGGATTTACGTAGCATTCCCAAATCATCTCGAGCACGTCTCGAACTCCATCTCGACCCAACGCCATCTCCGTCTCGACCCGAGACGCCTCCTCCCACTCGAGTCGAGGCGTTTTACTTTTACCCAGCAGAATCGCAAGCACGCGTTTTTCTTCCTGCGCGATTTTGTTCCTTCTTCAGCCATAGGGATAACGACACGTGGAAAAAGGCATATACCTTCAAAACTTGATAGATAGAAGGCGGATCAGGAAATTAGGCAGAAAATTAGATAGAATAGATTTTAGAAAAGGGGCTTAACCCCTACACACACCAATACACCTTTTCAGACACACACTCACACATAGTATAGGTGTTCTTCATTTCTTTTTAATTTCTTGCAAATTAGACATAGAATTTAATTCAATCAAGTGTATCAACACATTTAAGGTGATACCCTTCCTCAATCTCTTAATTCTATTGGTTTATTTCTTAATTTGTATGCCTCTTTCTCCTTTAATTTTTTTAGTCATGGGTATTGTTTTAATTGATTTTAATTCCATTTTGTTGATCAAATTAGCTATGGGCTAACCCTCTTGATTGCTTGGGTGTTGGAATTACACATGATTTTGGTGTTGATCATGAATTAATCACTTTGATTGGCATGTGTTTGTGGTTTTAATGCTTCTACTAATGGGCTTTGTGATGATCTCTTGATTAATTAATTTCATTAGCTTGATTCATTGAATTAGTGTATTACAACGAGAGTTGGATATGCTTAGGATAGGATTGAGTGAACTAATTGATTGATTTTGATGATATTGATCGTAATTGATTGCACCGAGAGGTGAATTAGTTGCTAGATTCCCCAATTAGTGGACATTGCATGCCTTGGTGTGTAGTGAAGGGACGACCCTAGACATTAGTACCCGATTGTGAACGTGTTTAGGTGATCAACGGTCCTAGGTGCTAGCTTGCTAGAAATTACGTGATCGCTCTTAGCTTTGACCATTTTCATGCCTTGATTTGTGATCGATTTGTGTGATACCCAAAGGATTGTGTAAGGAAGACACCCGAGCGATCGTTTCACACACCACTTGCACTCGTTAAAGTTTTATTTGCTTCCTTTGCTATTTGCTTGCTCTTGTTTGTTTTGTTGTTGATTTAAGTGTTAGCATCCGGATAGCCACTATAATTCTATGGAAACGTATTGTTCTCCTAGTCCCTTGGGTTCGATATTTTGTTTGGTCGTAAATACTTATTGCTAAAATACAAGTGATCACATCTTGTCCCACGTGCGTACGCTCCCCGGCGGTAAGCTTTTGCTAAGCCATTGCTTGGCCTTTCCCATGAGAGTAAATGCAAACATCCTCAACTTTTTAGCATCTTCTGTGACTCCATTGAACTTTACAGTATCTGCTAGCTCCAAGAATCTATCCAAGTGCTTGTGCGGATCATCCATCCCATCTCTTCCCTCAAATTGATTCTCCATGAGAAGTTTGATCATAGATGGTGCGATCTCAAAATTATTAGCTTGGATATTCGGCCTAGCTAAACCATCATAATATTCCCGTAATTGAGGCTCAAAATAAGCTCGAATGGGTCTTCCTTCCCTTTGATGTGGAGGATTTTGTGGATCTTGAGGTGGTGGATGATTTGGTAGTGGAGGATTGTAAGGAGCAACATGGTTTTGATCTTGATATGGAGGTGGATATGATGGATATGGAGGTGGATAAGGATAAAGATTTTGTCCTTGAGGAGGTGGAGGATATGGATATAGGTATGGGTAGGGATAAGGGTAAGGGTAAGGGTTTTGAGGATTAGGTTGGTTTTGAGGGATCAAATCTTCTCCCTGTTGAGGTTGAATACCTCTTAACTCAACGTGTATGCCTTGGACGTTTACCTCCCCTTCATTAGCATGAGCATCCCTTGGATGAGGCGGATCCCCTTCCATTTCTCTTACAGTAGCCCTTCGGTTTCTTTCTCGATTCCTTCTTCTTGGTCGTGCTTCGTTATCAATTTTCAAAGTTCAAGTATGCACCTACCAAAAGAAACCAAGTATCAAATTCTCAAACAAAAATAACAAACAACAAAACAAGTAAATAAAATGCCACTAGTAAAGCTATCCAACGAAATCTCAAGTTTCACCTAAACACACTCGACTAGTCCCCGGCAACGGCGCCATTTTGATCGAAGTATTTTAGTGGATAGAAATTTGCGATCAAATATATCGAACCCAAGGGACTAGGAATGAAATGAAGCCATGAAATTGCACGTTTTCAAGGATTATAGAGGCTAGTCAAGATTGCAAAATTAAAGCAACAAAAGAGCAACACAAATCTAACGAGAAATTAAACGAAACAAATAACGAGGAATACCAAGGAAGAGTGAGTAGTGCTCGGGTGCAAATCACCAAAGACTCGTCAATTTCGGATCATATATAATCAAGTGTTCATTCTAAGAGGGATCATAGGGATAACCAACAAGCACATGGGAATTTTAGCCAATCATGGCTAATTTAATGAAACCCACAAACATTGAGGAAATAGGAGACATGAACAATCTGAAATTAATAAACAAAACTTGATATAAATGGTAGAAGTCACCTTGATGGAGTTTAATACAACTTGTATGCTCAATTCTAACTGCTATTACACTTGGGTAATGAAAATCTATCAAAATGATAAGAACACCTTCCACTGTGTGTTTGTGTGTGTAAAGGAAAGCTGAAATTTAAACTAAGGAAATTCTCTAAGTGTAGAATGTGCTCTAAGTGTGGAATCCCCCTTCAACATCTGAAATTGGGGGTATTTATATGATAGGGTTAAGTTAAAATGACAAAAATTGCACATAGGTCCCTAAAAAATAAGATAAATCAGCAGAAATCGCGCAGGATCTGTGTCAATTCGGCCAGAGTTGAACCAACTCGGCTCGAGTTGGTCAACTCGGCTCGAGTTCTCTTGGCTCGGGTCGAGTTGAATCTGGACTTTTTAGAAGATTACATTCTGGAGCCACCAACTCGGCCAGAGTTGAACCAACTCGGCTCGAGTTGGTCAACTCGGCTCGAGTTCTCTTGGCTCGAGTTGGTCAACTCGGCTCGAGTTCTCTTGGCTCGGGTCGAGTTGATGTTCTCTCTTTGCCACAGTGTATTCTGGAACTTTTCTCCCCCACCAACTCGGCTTGAGTGGAATCAACTCGGGTCGAGTTGGTCTTCTCGGCTCGAGATAACAGAGCTCGGGTCGAGTTGGCTCAATTCCAGCTCCAATGTTCGTAACTTGAGCTCCCGAGCTCCGATTCAGTTGATTCTCGTTGCGTTTCGACCCTCACTTCTTTGCCTTTCCAAATCTTCATATTATCCATATAACATCCTGCAACAAATGCAACACTACCCTTCTCGACTATTAAACTCACAATTATGTCAATCATGGTGACAAATGCGATGAAATAAACACAAATAAATATCTAAACACACGTGAAATCATGCAATATATCACCCTAATCAAACACTACCCTTCTCGACTATTAAGCTCGCAGAAATGTCAATCATGGTGAAAAACTCAATGAAATCAACACAAATATATAGTGAAACACAAGTCAAATCATGCAATTTATCACCCTAATCAACCCCCAACTACTCACCCAATCCTAGATCTCGAGACCAGCCCTTACCCATCCCCCACCTCAACATAAAAAAATAAAAAAAATAATTATTTTATATTGAAATTAAAATTAAAAAATATTTATTTTACAAATTATCAAAGAGTTTATAAGTTTTATTAGTCAAACACTCTAACAACTTATTAGTCAAAACACTCGGGCATTTTCACTATACAATTGATCGGTTGTAATTTTTAGTGGAAAGAATTTTTAAGACCAATCGTTTATCGAACCCACGAGACTAGGAGGATAATGAAGCCATGAGATTAAGTGTTGTCATAGTATTATAGAAGCTAACACGGAAACGCAAATATTTAAAAGACTCAAAAGCAAATAAACAATAAAATAAAGCAAGCAAGTATTTTAGCAAAGATATATCAAATAAGAGAAGAGTGTTCGGGTGCAAATTACCAAAGACTCGTCAACTATGGCAACATAAAATTGGGGATTTAATTACAAGGGGTGATGATAGGGGATATCTAACAAAAATTTCACACACAACCGTACTTGGTAAGCCTAGGCTATATATGATCAATTAAGCACGTAAGATTGTTAGAGACAGCGCTCTAACCCCACTCACTAATCACAAGCAATCAAATCAAGCAAGTACTGTACTCAAATGCGGGTTTTAGTGAAATTAACCAAGTATCCTTGCGTTAATTCAATATTGATATCAATCACACAATTAACATCTAACACCCTAGCCAATAATTCAATTACCCAAATATCTTTGCGATAATCAACTCATCAAACAAGGGTTCAAGACATAATCAATCAATTAATACATGCAAAGCACAAAAGAGTAATCAATCAACCCCACAATTGAAACACTCAATCATATTAACACCATAATTAACTCATCTAAGGGTCATTACACCCAAACACAATATGATTTAGCCAAGCATGAATTTAAGCAATAAACCCAGGTAAAACATGATTAAAAGGAAATTAATCAATAGATAAATGGAATAAGGGTAGAAGTCACCTTGTAAATGTGTATTACACTTGATTGTAGGAAATCTATCTCTAATTTGCAAGAACTTAAAATAACTATGAAAAACACCTAAAACTATGAGTGTAACGTGTGTATTTAATCTAAGAAAGTGTAAAGAGTGTGGAAATATGTGGATAAGTGAGAAAAACTCTAAAACCCTAAGCTAGCCTATCTGCTGCGCTGCTGTCTTCTTTCCTATTCACCTGCTCACTGTTGCCTTTTTTTCCCAAAAGTCACTCTAATCTTCATTTCCAAAAGCATGTTTCTCTTTTTCTTTCTTGTTCTCCTTTTTTCTTTTATTGTTTCATTCACGGCTATATGCCCCGGCTGCCTTTTTTCTTCTAAAATGAATTGTTGGGCCATCAATTGCAAATGGGCCCATTTTGGGCCTCAATTTCTTCTTTCTTTCTTTTTTTTTTCTTTTTCAAGCACAATTAATTGTTCTCGTATTTTTTCTCAACTTTTGAGTTCTCCTTCAATTGACCTCACAAAATTATAGGCATGTGTTTTTGCTTTCAATAATGCTCAATTTACCTACAAAAATAACAAAACACTACCATTTCTCATTTCAAGTGTAATTAGTCAATTTGGTGTAAATAATGCATGAAATTAGATCAAATTAAGCAAATTAAATGTATGAATTTCGAGTAATTTTCACACTAATCACATTGCCTCTGCGCTTATATCATCCCGCACTTCAGATTTGGACTCCTTCGAACCTCATTCTAGTAATGGGCGTGTTATTGTTGGTAATGGTTTTGCTTTGAATATTTCGCATGTTGGCTCTCGCTCTTTATCTAGTAATGTTCATCTATCACGAAAAATATGTTATCTATCAGCAAGCTCACCTCTAATTTTCCGTTGATGTTGTTTTCTCTGATAAGGTCTTTGCTATTTAGAATCGGCTACCAAAGGCAATTCTGGCTTAAGGTAGATGTGATCAAGGTTTATATGTTCTAGAGTATGGTCATCCTACTTTGCTTGATGCTCTGCATACTAAAGTTTTGAAGGCATCTTATGATTTGTGGCACTTACATTTTGGGCATGTCCCATCTCGTATTATATCTTTTTTTTTTAAAAGGGACACTCTTGTGTGAGACCATCTCATTTATAAGACGGATATGAGACAGAATCACTTTTTCATAAATTGTTATCACTTTTCATAAGTTGTTATCACTTTTCAATTTGTTATCACTTTTATACTAATTTGCATCACATTTTTAAAAAGTGATAATAATTTATTATAAAGTGACTAGATCTCGAGACGGTCTCATAAGTTTTTGCCTTTTTTAAATAAAATTGGTTGTTTATCTGTAACTTTTGTTTTACCGGACCCCGACATTTGTTCTTCTTGTTAGTTGGAAAAAAGTAAACGTTTGGCTTTTCCTTTAAATGAGAGTGCTTCTAATATACTTGATTTGGTGCACTGTGATTCGTGGGGACTTACTCCAGTGACCACTGCTGATGGTTATCTTTTTTATGTCGTATTTGTTGATGATTGTCCTCATTTTTCATGGATGTGCCCCTTACGCGCTAAATTTGATTTTTATGATGTATTGGTACGTTATCATGCCTTTGTCTGCAATCAGTTCTCAAGGTCCATTAAGATCTTTCAGTCTGATAGGGGTATTAAGTTTACCAACAATAGGGTTCGTCAATATTAGATTTGCATGGGGCGTTTTATTGAATATCTACCTCAGCAAAACGGTCAAGCTAAAGTAAACATCGTCATATCTTAAAAATGGGTTTGTATATGTTATTCCATGCTCATTTGTTTTCTTTGTTTTGGCTTGATGCCTTTGCTACTCCCACATGTATTATTAATCGGTTGTCTTCTCCATTGTTAGATCATAAATAATCCTTTGAGTTTGTATTTGGTGGTCTCCCCAATTATGCCAATTTTAAGTCTTTTGGTTGTCGTGTTTTTCCATATCAACGTGATTATGCTTCATGCATGCATAATTTTGGGATACAATGGATCTTAAAAAGGTTTTCGGTGTTACAATCCTGACTCTGCTGGGTTCTTTATCATGCGGCATGCTTAGTTTGATAAACATTTATTTCCATTCTCGGGTTCGGTTGGTTTGTGCGCCCCGCCTGATGATGCACCACTCGACTCATGGCCTTCGGTTGGTTCCCCCAATGCCCAGCAGAGCAATTCTCCGCCACACCCCCTCAGCTATCGCACTTGATGGTAACACGGAATAAGGCTGGGATCTTTAAGCCTACATATCCAGTCGACTTTGCTTCTTCTGCCCTTATGTCGGCCTTAGTTGCTTCTACTTAGCCCCGTGGTCTCAAGTCCACCTTTAATTTTCCCCATTGGGTGTGCACTATGCAGGTTAAGATGGATGCCCTCCGCTCTAATCAGACCTGGGACTTGGCTCCTCATCCGCCTGGTGTAAATATTTTTGGATCTAAGTAGGTATATCACACCAAATATCATCGTGATAGCTCAATCGAGCGTCTTAAGCTCGTCTTGTTGCTCAAGGGTTCACTCATTCTTTAAGCCCTGTTGTCAAAGCAGCCATTATTCGGGTGATTCTAGCCTTGTCGGTACAGTTCAAATGGGGTCTTCATCAGTTAGATGTAAAGAATGTCTTTCTCAACAATATTTTCACAAAGCCTATATTCATGGCCCAGCTCCCAGGCTGGGTAGATCCCAAGTTTCCTGATCACGTTTGTCGTCCGAAGTGTGCTCTCTATGGTCTTCGGCAGGCTCCTTTGGCTTGATTTCGTCGTTTTAGTGACTTCATCCTCAGCCTTTGGTATTTGAAAAGCCGCTCTGACACGGCTCTCTTTTATCTCTACATAGGTACTTCGGTTATATATCTATTGTTATATGTTGATGACATTACTGTCACGGGAAATGATCTACATTTACTTTGTAAATTCATTGATTGCAAACATTCGTAGTTTGCTAAGGATCTGGGAAAACTAAATTACTTCTTGGGGCTTGAGGTTTCCTACACTCCTATTGGTCAGTTTAAGTATGCTTGTGACATGTTGGAGATCCGTTTTGTTATCCCACCTTATACCGTTCTCTTGTGGGTGCATTGCAAAATTTGACCATCACACAACCAAATTCCTTCGGTCGTCATTTTTCGGCTGTCAAATGTATACTGCGATACATGGACACCTGTTCACTTTGGCCTCTTCTTTGATCATCGTCCGGATTCCTCCGTCACTACTTATTCCAATGCTGATTGGGCTCGTTGTGTTGAGACTCGTCTCTCTACTTATGGTAATTCTGTCTTTTTGGGGAAATCATGTTTCTTGGAGTGCTAAGAAGCAGTCTACTGTTGCCCTCTAGTTTTGAGTCCGAGTATGGTGCTTTGCATAAGGTGATATGGATGGACAATTTGCTAGGGGAACTTCGTGCCGTCCCCCATACAAAAGTGCCATTTTCCGAAGTCAAAATCCAATTGCTCACAAGCGGGCAAAACATGTTGAAATTGATTGTCACTTCAAAACGTCTTTCAACTCAGTTTGTTCCATGCTCTGCATTTATCTACACCTCACGCAGTACATCCATAACCTTATAAAGCTAAACCTATGAAAGCTTATATGGCAAAGTCACATTCTTCTATTTCAAAATATTTCTTCTCTCATTCATTTAAGTTTTAAGTATTGATCTAATCCATCAATTTTATAAGTTTTAATCTAATTAGTCCATTTATTTATATATTAGTCTATAAATTATGAGAGTCATCACAAACCTTAATTTTTTGAAGGTTAGTCTTTCTTCTTCTTCGTCGCATCATCTCTACAGTTGTTATCTTACCTATTGCTTTGATAATTTTTTTTGCAGATGCAGATTCATATTACAAAAAATGAAAGCACCATTTGATGATCTTCAATATATGTATTTTTTTTAGGATTATACCGTTTGATTTTCTTTTATAATTATACCTCCTAATTGTTTTGTTCGTATGTTAACTATGCTTTTTTTTTTTTTTTTTTTTGCAGATCTATAACTTCTTAATTATCTGTGAAAATTTGATTGACGATCATCTATTTAGAAGATTATGAAGAATATTTAATTTACATTGTTAATTTGTATCCATTGTTAATTTAGAATATAATTTTGATGGACAATCAGTCAATTTGTATCCGATTATTGAATATTTCTTTTGAATTAATGTAAATTATGATTTTATGTTGTGTTTTCGTCTTCAAGTACATTCTTTTTGTTTGTCGAGTCTTTTTAGCTGCATAATGATGAAATCTTAATTTTTAATTTTAAATGAAAAAAATTATTTAAAATCTTGATTATATGACAAATTATATTTACATCACAATCAACATAGATTGATAAAATCAAGGTAATTTGACCAATTCTACTAAAATTATGTTGCATAACTAACACAATTATTAACAAAAAATAAATATTTAATTAACAAAAGATTAGTATGATTAAAATCAATTAATCGAGTCAATTAATTTAATCATGGTAAACTGTATATACTTTGCTATAATAAATTTAATTTAATATAATTATTCATTATTTCAATTTTTATAATAAGATTCGTCAAAAAATCTGGATTCATCATATTGAGATATACAAATTCAATAAGTGAAGATACGAAATATACGTTTAAAATTTTAAATTAAGTTGTTCAATTTGTATTCACATATTTGAAAATTGCATATTTAATTTTTAGTTGATATATACAGATTATATAGATATATTTAATTTAATTGATGATATATACAAATTATATAAAATGTATGCAAAAAGCAAGCGTATATTTAACTTAATTATTTGGTGATATATACAGATTATATAGATAATCTGCAGAAAGTAAATATATATTTAATTTATTTGGTGATATATATACAGATTATATCGATAGTATGCAGAAAACGTATATTTAATTTATTTGGTAATATATACGAATTATATATCATATATTTAATTTATTTGGTGATATACACAGATTATGTAACATATAGTTAATTTATTTGGCAATATATACAGATAATAGTATTTATCTCTTTTCACCTTTATTTCTCTCTAATTTATAGATAGTGTATTATAATTATTTAAATTTAATTTTTTTATTATATATTTAACTTTTATTTCATTATCCCGCGAAATTCGCGGGCCTAATACTAGTATTATTAATAAATCGAATAATTCTGTATATTTTTTCCAATATTCTTTTGTATATACATTTGATATTATTCTTCAACTATATATATACAGTGAAAAACCCGTGTAACAATCTTCTTAAAATCTGAATCCACGTGTTTCATGGAATCCACAGAATAAATCAGAAAAAAAAAAAAATATACTGACTTGATAAATGATTACATTAATAATCGATCATTAATTACAAATTCAAGTCCCATTCAAAAACATTATTTGAAACCACTGAAGTAGAGCTCGATGATTCCAAAATAAATAATTCACAAGATTTTTGGCGCTTAAGGCTACCTGTATTTGGATCTACACAAGTAACATCACTTCCTGTAGATGAATATTCATCGATATTTCTGCGATTTCTTACTCGTGAAGGTTTTTTTACCTTAGAAAATCCAGCCTCTTGCCCAGATTTACTGCTTCTTTCACCTCTATGAAGATGTGTTTGCCAATAGTTTTTTACATCATTGTCACTTCTTCCAGGCAATTTCGCTGCAATTGCAGACCATCTGAATTCAGACAGAGAAAATGAAACATCAACAATAAAATCTCCACCCATCAAAACTAAGGACCTACAAATTATGTTCCACTGGGTTCACCATCTCTTCTACGAACCGCGTTTCATGTGAACTTTCTTTTTCGAATGTAATTATTTAAAAAAAAAAATAATTTTTAAACGGTAACTCCCAAGGATTGGCCTAGTGTGAGGGCTTAAGGCTTAGGAGTGTGATACTCTATAGGTCTCAGGTTCGAAACCCACTGGGTGAGAACAATTTTTGTGGGTCAGTCCATACAGAGCTTTGTTCTAGCTCTAAGTGGGACCCTGCTAGTAGACGGTGGGATTGGTCCACCAGGATTAGTCGGTCCTTGGGCCGGATACCGAGTTATAAAAAAAATTAAAATGGTAACACTTCATATATACTCCTATATAATACTCCCTCCGTCACGGTGGAAGTTTCTCATTATTTTTTGACATAATATTTAAGAAATTGTAGTGGAATAATAGTATAGTACAAGTGATGTGGACGAAGTGGTATAGTTCAAGTGGTTAGAGCTCCACTACCCATGTTCAAAGGTGTTCGAGTCACTATTTGTCCGATCTAAAAATAAAAAAACTTATAGTCAACGGCGGATCTACATGGTAACAAGGGAGTACAGTTGTACCCCCAATTTTTTTAAAAAAAAAAAATCTTCAGGTAAAATAAATAAAAAAAATTATTATGTACCCCCAATATATTTTTCTCTCACTTATTATTATATTTTTGTACCTCAAATTTAAAATCCTGGATCCACCACTGATTATATTATAAGTGATGTGATGGAGAGAGACAAAAAGTATGAAGAAAAGGTGTAAAAGTATATTAAATATATATTATTGTATACTAAACAAAGAATGAAAAATTTTGATTGGGACGGAGTAACAAATGATGGTGAATATCTATAACAATTACACTTGAACAAACAAGATCTCCGAGATCGTTTAACTAATTTTTTTTGTGAGAAATGGGATCATGATTGACTTTTGTGGGACCGTCTTGTCTAAGTATTTGAAATTAAGTAAAAATATGGGATCGAAGATTATTTGCACCAAACTTGATTAAATTACTCATATACCTTCCAAAATATTTTATATCCGGCCTCAAATTGCTCTTGTAATTTTAAAATTATATTGTCATTTTAAATTTGTTTTTCTTTCAATTTTTTAAATAGTATATACTCTTACATTCATTTAGTAAATTTTTTGGGAAAAAAAAAAGGAGGGAAATACGTATTTAAAATATAAAATATACTCACTTCATTTCATATAATTCTTTACACTTTTTTTTTTCCGTCCGTCCTACAATAAGTTTCACACCATTAAAATGGAAAACTTTCTATGAACTTCTTAAAATCTCAACCATTATTTTTTTTTTCTTAAAAAATGTGCACCCCTCGTATGAATAGATTATATGGGAGGGAGGTATAGTATTTTTAAGTAACACAGTTATTTAAGGGTAAATTTTACTTTCTTTAGCAGGTTTGACTAGATGATAGTTGTATTCACGATTTCCAGAGTGCAAATTATCTTATATCATGTGATGATGAATTAAAAGATGAGCATATATTAAAGTTAGCTCAGTCTGTCAAAAAAAAAAAAAAAAAAAAAAGTTAGCTCAGACAGTTAACTACCTAATTCCACGGAACGTAGCCTAGCATCTCATTTTCATCATGGGTCACACTTTTTAATTAATTTCTAAAGGGTCATTAGTTCAAAAGTCTAATTACAACAGACGCATAAAACTAATTGAACATAAATTTATTTGTAATTTTGGATTTTTTCTTGAACTATTTGTTATATCAATTTAATTATAGATATAATTTTTCCATTTCTAAATAGATCAAAACATATCTAAAATTAAATTAAAAATGAATCAAATCCAATTGCACACAAAAATTTGTCTCCTATCATATATCTTCCTAAAAAGGAGCTCCTTTTTAGTATTACTAACTGGCTTGCAGACCCGATTATATGTATTGAGGAATGTTAAGAAAGGTATTGTGGGGCGAATGATTCATTTTTCGTTTCCGTCGATTGTGGCGCCCCTATTCCAGTTTTTCGTTATAAGGGCGGAATATCCCCTGTACTCTATTCTTAATGAAATTTTTCTTACTTCCAAAAAAAAAAATACTTACTAAAAAAGAGTAGGATTTGTGTTGACTGAAAAATCATACTTGTTTCCTAGATTTTGATGAAGTTTTGCAACAACTTCTCTTTCTTCTTCGTTGAAAACCCCTCGTTTTACACCTGGTTTCAGGTAATTCATCCATCTCAATCTACAACTCTTTCCACATCTCTCAAGACCTGATCATAAATATACAACACATTTAAATTGCAAATTACAAGAAAATATTTTTTCAACTCTTAATTATTTAAATAAATAATTACCAGCAAATTTGGGAAGCAATCTCCAATTCCAATGGCCATATTTAGCAATATAATCTCTCAATTTACTGTCCTCTTCTTCACTCCACGCACCTTTCCTCAATCCATCTTTGTCAACATAAGGAGCCTTCACCATTTTCCGAAACTCCGATCAAATCGAGTTCGTCTCATGTGCATCAGTTGCACGGTAAAAAAAAAAAAAAAAAAAAAAAAGTGTAAAAGAAAGAAGGTTGCGTACAATTCTTTTTCATACAATTAATATATATATGCTAGCTGAGCTTGAGAAGACTAACTAATTTTGCATCCGACAACATAAAATAGAGTATTTGATTTGACTAATGAACATAACATACAAAAAGGGATTGTTATTTTAATGTCCACATTAATTGTATTTGGTGGCCAATTGTCGTGGGGAATCCGCGTCTTTAAGTGTGTGCTAACTAACACGTGATCTCATCGAGCAGTGAAATCATGGAGTGTCATTATTAAATGAAATAATAAAAATACTCTCCCTCCTTCCACACAAATTAAGAAATAGAAAGTACTATGGTTAATATATAAATTTTTGTATTATTTACTAATTTTGCCATTATCCATATGTAAGTACCTAAATATTTTTTTTTGAAAAAATAAGGTACGTTAAATAGGAGTAAAGATGTAATTAAAAATAAATGACACATTAAATATATAATATACTCCCTCCGTCCCACAGCAGTTTGCACAGCTGACCGGGCACGGAGGTTAAGAAAATGTACTTTTAAGAGAGTTGACCAATTTAAAGGAGGGTATAATTGGTAAATAATGTGTATATAAAGTAAGAGGTTAGTTAATTGAGTTGAAAAATAATGGCATTGGTGTAAATAAATGTGTATTATGGACGTGTTAAAAATGAAAGGTGTTTTTATTTATAGGTGTACAAATAAGTGTGGGACGGACAAATAAAGTAAGTGTGCAAACAACATTAGAACGGATGGAGTATCTATTTTTATAGAACGAATTAAATACAAAGTAAGTTTATCTTTATGCGATAGATGGAATATTAAAGTTACAAATAGGAGACGATTTGTAAGTTGAGAAATCCCATCGGTAAATGGACTAATCCAAATATAAGTACATTTTATTTCATATAGAATAATTTTTTTTTTTTTTTTTTTGGGTCCCATTATCAATTAAATAGTTGTTGACTAAAAGTCTTTTGTTCACCTCACCTCAATTAAAAAAATATACATTTGCGCGTAGCCTCAAATTGTGTGACTTAATACTTTATAGTTGTGGGGTTATCACTGTACCCCAAATTTTAAAAAAACATTCACTGCGATATAGAATTAAAATAATAAAGGACTAATTCTATATAAATTTAGGGTTTTTAGATCGATTTTTAATTTAATCACGATTTTCGAGATTATAATAAATTTGCAACCCAATATATATTTTTTTCTCAGGTCAGAAAAAAATGGCATGGCTTGTCGGAATTGTGTGTTTGGACTTTCTAGACGCCACTTTGGATGACATGTAGGCTAAAAATTGTTCAAATCATTAATATTTTTTTTAAAAAAAAAAAAAATATATATATATATATATATATATATATAAAACATTTGAATCTCTTAGTCTCTGATGTTAGGTGGCACGGGTGGAACTTGTCCGTGGCTATAAGTTGATAGTGTCTGAGCTTGGTGAGTGTTCTGTCCGAACTGACTCTGTGGTTTGGCCACAAATTCATGTAGCTTACCTTCATTGTAAACTTGTATAAGGTTTGAGAATATCTCGACACTCATCAATGTTATGCCCTATGGACTCATGGTAGCGACAAAACTTGCACAAATTGAGCTTTTCTCTATCATTGGTGATTTTTTTGGGTTGGGCAGAAGTACTCAATTCTTGAGATCAGTCATGATTTCTTCGGAGGTGACCAGGAGTGTGCGTACGACCTGATGTACTTCGGCTGATAATGAAAATGACTTGACACTTGAAGGGGCTTTATAGTCCTTGTTTGCCCCAGTAGCCTTTAGCTTTCTTCGAGCTCTTTTTCTATACCATGTCATACTTGTTCTCTATCAATTTGCAATTCAGAAGGTCTTTCATGATGCTTCAAGCTCGGACGCAGAATTCATATCATAGCTTTTTGGCCAGTGCTTGTAAATTAATTTTCATAACTTGGTCCCTTTAATCAACCCAAATATGAACACCATCACCTTGGTAGTGTCTTCAACCTGCTCCCCCCTAAGATGAATCTTGTCAAAACGATCAACCTAAGCTCGATCAGTCTTATCTATTATGTTTAGAATAAATATTTTTTTAGTTTTGATGAGTTAAATTGTAATTTAGATGAGTTGTAAAATAGGGTGACCAGCTGAGAATGATTGTATAGCCAGCTGAAGTATTGAGTTAGTAAGATTAGGACTAGTATAATTAAGTGTTGTAAAATATTTAGTTAAGTTAGACTTAAACAAACTAGCTAAGTAGCATATGAGGTTAGACTATCAATCAGATGAGGTAGAGTCAAATGAAGAACAGATGAGGGATTAGGGTGAATAATTGCATAATTATTGTGTGCTTAATCGTCTCAAATTGATATAATTTTCATGTTAATTCATAATTAATTGGCTAATTGAAGTTGATTGTTTGATTTGGTGCTGTGTGCATGCTTTAAATTGTAGGGAAGTTGTTGTTTTGGAGAACAAATTTAGGGCAATTAACGTTTTCAAATCAAAAGAGCTATTGCATGGTTTGAAAGAGGGCCAAGAGACGATCACAATGCAAAAAGAATCGGGTCAATTGGACGTCGTATGAAGAAGCTATGCTCGAACGATGTTGTGATAGGCAAATCAAGCTGATACACCCACAGCCGAGTACACCCACCACCCACCATTCCGATACCCATCGTCTCCTTCACAGATTAATTGCAGATCACAAACCTCCCAACCAACATAACACCAATTTCATCCGCTCCTCCACTGTCGCCCCTCTCGCCACCTTCGTCGTTGATGACCTATCATCCGTCGTCGCGTCTCTCCACCTATCTCCGCCGCCTACCACAATCAGCGCTGTGATTGCGTGTATTTTAGCAATAAGTATTTTACGACCAAATAAATTATCGAACCCTAGAGACTAGGAGAACAGTGGAGCCTAAAAAACAAGCATTGTCATAGAATTACAATAGCTAAATGGGATGCAAAAACTTAAATCAACAATAAGCCAAACAAGAGCAATCAAAATAATAACTAGGAAAGTGATTAGGGTGATATATTGCATGATTTGACGTGTGTTGAGATAGATATTTGTGTTAATTTCATCGCATTTGTTACCATGATTGACATAATTATGAGTTTAATAGCCGAGAAGGGTAGTGTTGCATTTTTTGAAGGATTTTATATGGATAATGTGAAGATTTTGAAAGGCAAAGAAGTGAGGGTCAAAACGCAACGAGAATCAACTGAATCGGAGCTCGGGAGCTCAAGTTACGAACATTTGAGCTGGAATTGCACCAACTCGGGCCAATGAGATGAAGACTCGAGTCGTGAAGGCTAACTCGAGCCGAGTTGACTCCACTCGAGCCGAGTTGGTGGCCATAAAATCCTCCAGAATGAAATCTTCCAAAAAGTCCAGAATCAACTCGGGCCGAGTTGGTTCAACTCTGGCCGAGTTGATACAGATCCTGTGCGATTTTTGCTGATTTATCTTAATTTTGAGGGGCTTATGTGCAATTTTTGTTATTTTAACCTAGCCCCATCATATAAATACCCCCAATTTCAGATGTTGAAGGGGATTCCACACTTAGAACATATTCCACACCTAGAGCATTTCTTTAGTTTAGATTTCAGCTTTCCTTTACACACACAAACACACAGTGAAAGGTGTTCTTATCATTTTGATAGATTTTCATTACCAAAGTGTAATAACTGATAGAATTGAGCATACAAGTTGCATTAAACTCCATCAAGGTGACTTCTACCATTTATATCAAGTTTTGTTTATTAATTTCAGATTGTTCATGTCTCCTCTTTACTCAATGTTTATGGGTTTCCTTCAATTAACCATGATTGGCTAAATTTCTTATGTGCTTGGGTGTGTGATTCGGGTGATTTTTGCATGATTTTATTGCGCATTTTATGCCTAATTTTTCATATAATTTCATGCTTTTATTACTCAATTTTGGCTAATTACATTTGATTTGGAGAAAAAGGAGAAAAATGTGTTTAGGTAGGTAAACAAGACCTTTCGGATGGTATTGAGATGCTCGTGCAAGAGTCGGGAAAAGAACGAACGA
Organism: Paraleonurus japonicus; assembly: GCA_030762865.1. Taxonomy (NCBI): domain Eukaryota; kingdom Viridiplantae; phylum Streptophyta; class Magnoliopsida; order Lamiales; family Lamiaceae; genus Paraleonurus; species Paraleonurus japonicus. Next base: position 34,652,108 of record CM061059.1, on the reverse strand, counting down.
AAAGCTCGAAGAAGACTTCATTGTGGCTCTCACTAGAGTGGTCTAGTGGGGCGACTAGACTCCAGCGGGGTGCGGAAAGTGTTTAACATTTTGAAAAAGTGTTAAAATCTTGCTAGACTGGAGTGACCCCACTAGAATGGTCTAGTGGGGTGATATATCAGACAATTCCTGGAAGGAGACCCCACTCGACCGGTCTAGTGAGCCCACTCGACTGGAGCGAGAAATTGAAGAATTATCATGCAATTTATGAGGCCGCTCGACCGGTCTAGTGAGCTCACTCGAGTCGAGCGAGCTTGAATTTAAAGTCGTGTTTGGCAACTTCGACAAAAACGTGAAAGGAAAGGTAGCAGATATCACACACACGCACAGCAGCATTTTTGCACACACTCACACACACTACAAGGTGTTCTTCCACATTTTAGGCTCAAGAAGATGGATTAGCTTGAGATTTTGATTCTCCACTTACACTAGACTAAGCTTTCTTCTCTTTTTCTCTTTTATTTTATTTTTGTCATTTTATTTTTGTAATAGTTTGATTATGTAGGAATTTTCCTAGAACTATTTTGGTTCTAGGGATTGTGAAACCTAAATTGATATCTATGGTTTAATTCTTCTTTTATTTGGTATTTATTGGTGATTATTGTTTATGCGTTCAAATTATCATTATTATAAGCATGCTTTTATTGGCCATGATTGTGTGCTCTACTTATTATTGTTTGGGTTTAATTGAGAAATTTGATCCGACAATTTACCTTGGACACATGACTCATTAATTGTTGCTTGAGCAAAGGATTAATTAGTGGGAAGGTATGAAGGGTCTTAGGAGTTTATTGGGTTGATTATGCTAGTAGGGTAGAGATGCATGCTAGTGTACTTTTCCTTTGAGTTGATTGGATTTAATTAATCATTCTAACTCTTGCTTAGTGACCCACCTTACAAAATCATCACTAATACCATTTGAATTTAGTGTTTACTGATCGTTTATATTTTAGCAACAAGTATTTTCGACCAAACAAAATATCGAACCCAAGGGACTAGGAGTACAATGGAGCCTCGAAAACATACGTTTCCATAGAATTATAGTGGCTATCCGGATGCTAACACTTAAATCAACAACAAAACAAACAAGAGCAAGCAAATAACAAAAGGAAGCAAATAAAACTCTAACGAGTGCAAGTGGTGTGTGAAACGATCGCTCGGGTGTCTTCCTTACACAATCCTTCGGGTATCACACAAATCGATCACAAATCAAGGCATGGAAATGGTCAAAGCCAAGAGCGGTCACGTAAATTCTAACAAGCTAGCTCCTAGGACCATTGATCACCTAAACATGTTCACAATCGGGTACTAATGTCTAGGGTCGTCCCTTTACTACACACCTAGGCATGCAATGTCCACTAATTGGGGAATCTAGCAACTAATCCACCTCTCGGTGCAATCAATTACGATCAAAATCATCAAAATCAATCAATTAGTTCACTTAATCCTATCCTAAGCATATCCAACTCTCGTTGTGACACACCAATTCAACGAATCAAGCTAACAAAATCAATTAATCAAGAGATCATCACAAAGTCCATTAGTAGAAGCATTAAAACCACAACACATGCCAATCAAAGTGATAAATTCATGTTCAACACCAAATTCATATGTAATTCCAACACCCAAGCAATCAAGAGGGTTAGCCCATGGCTAATTTGATCAACAAAATAGAAATCAAAGCAATAGAAACATTACCCATGATAAACTAGATGAAAGCAATAAATTGGGAAATATCACCTTAATTGAATTGGATGAAAACTTGCAATAGATACTTACAATAGCTAGTACCTTGCTTGAATTGAAGAACTAAACTAAGATAAGCTATGGGTAAACTTAATCTAATGAGAAATTAATGCTAACTCACTATGAAATTGAAGAACAAGGAAAGGGGAAGATGAGTTCTATGTTTCTAATCCAAGCTAATTCTATCTAAGTGTGGATTTGTGTTCCCAAATGAGTTCTCCCCTCTTCAATTCAGAAAATTGGTCTTTTATAGAAGGGTGCTCGAGTGAAAAAGCAGAAATTGCAAGTGAGTCCTTCGAAAAATTAAATTCTGCAAAAACTGCTCCGAGAGGCTTGTCTCGACTTGAGACATTTGCCTGACTTGAGTCGAGACAGTTGGTTTCCAAAAACCGTAGCTGACTCTGTTCGTCTCGAGCTTCCCTGGGTGTCTCGACTCGAGTCACGGACCTGTCTCGGCTCGAGACGCCACTCGAGACAGGGGTCAAGACACCACTCGAGACATGCTAGCTTGCTCACGTAAATCCCCTTACGTCTCGACTCGATCCATAGATGTGTCTCGACTCGAGACTTCACTCGAGACCTGACTCGAGTTGAGCTCGAGACAGTGCATTCGACCTCCGATTTTGACGATTCCACTTGCGTTTCGACCCTCAGCTTCATGCTTTTCTAATTTCCACTCGATGCTTCACTTTTACTGAGAATATGAACATAGGAGAGGTTTGATGGAAGGTTGAATCGTACCAAATGAATGATCAACACCTACAAAACCAACAAAAACCTTCCACAACCGTAAAACCTCACAAGTGTACGAATAAGAGAGAAAATGCTCATAAAATATATAAGAATAAGCAATTAAACCACAGTAAAAATACGCACAAATTCACCCTAATCAAACTCCCCCAAACTAAGATTGTTGCTCGTCCTCGAGCAACGAGACAATTAAGCACAAAGGGTGGATTTGATTTCAAGAAGTTCATCCAGCATTAGAAAGCATAAGATCATCAAACTTGATCCATGACAATAAGCATCAATGTCAATCATCAACCAACACAAGAATATTACATGCAATGACTAATGTAAGATCACACACTCAAATCCATGTTCCTTCCATGAGGTATTTCGCTCAACTCTCAAAAAGTTTTTGGACGTGTATGCACTCAAAAATCAATGCACAAAAATGCACACCATATGCTTGCCTATAGACGCAATCTCCATTATGTCTTTTTGTGCTTCAAACATAAATCAAAGAGGACTTCCTTACGGTTGTAACGTAGGCTCTTTGGACGAGGTGGGTGAATTTTTGGCAAAGTGACTCAATCATTAGTAGAGCAATAAGAGTTGATTAAACAACACAATCCAATACACTTCAATTAAATTCATCAACCATCACTCACTCTTTTGCTTTTTCTTTCATCAAATGCAAACACCCCCCACTCCTTAGAGTCTCTTTTTCTTTCACTTTCAACTCTAACTTGAATTTTCTTTCACATTTCCTTTTTTCTTTCACCTTCATTGCACACTCAATCTTACTTTCTTACAACCCTTCTTTTCAATTTCTCTATTCATCTCTTGCTATCAACTTCCACACACAATCTTTTTTTTCAACCATCATTTCAAAAATTATGCTCTATTAAAAGTATATGGACAATTAGGCTCAAAAATGGATAACGATGGCTATAATTCACATGGCTTGCCAAAGAAAATTTGGATTCAAGGCTCAAATTGGCTAACTATGGAAATCATTGTTTTGGTGGGGAAATTTTTAGGCTAAGTGACTTTAAAAATCAAAAATGGCCTCTTGTCATTTTTACGAATTCCACACAAAACTCAATTTCGACGAGTCTCGAGGCAAGTTCTAGTATGCACAAATGTGATCGAATCTCTCAACAAGGAATGAAACCGTAAAGATGCACAGATCATTAGGCTCTAAAGCTCACATGGTTTCCATGAACATGAACTCAAGCATGATTACTCACACATCCACTACACATATTATCTCATGCAAGCTTCAAATCAACACATCACTCATTTCACTTCACTAGTTTAACTTTCCACTATCAATTCACATGCCTTTTGAACATCTAAAAATCATTCCTCCCAAATACATCCATTCACAAAAATAAACTCAAAGATTTTCAACAATCATCCACAATTAAGCTCAAGAATAATCATCGAATCAACAATAAAAACATCATCCACAATCCATCAACAAACATCCAAGAAATTAAAAACAAACATCACACAATCATTAATACATCCCATCAAATCAAGATTAAAAACAATCTTTTCAATTCAAATACAATCATCAAGAGAGAAGAGATACTGAAATTAAATCCGAGAGATACCACTACTCATGCATTCGGAGGCGGAGGCGGAGGAAAATAGCCTTGAGAAGTGAACCATGAGTACATCGCCTCCTGCATCTGAAGCTGCCTCATCTGATTATTGAGAATTTCCTCCATAATCTCCCTCTGCTCCTGCTCCAACCCCACCACTCTTTGCTCCAATCCAGTAATCGTCTGCGTCTGAGCCTCCATCCTGTTATGCAATCTTTCGCTGCTCTGCAAGAGTGTCTGATACTCGTTACGACGATGGTAGGTATGTGCCATCATCTCAGCAACTGGCTCTCTTCTTCTTGGCAGTGGCGGTGGTGGTGGATCTCTCTCCTCCTCTTCTTCATGTTCTTCATCCTCCTGATCGACTTGCATCCTCGATGACTCACCTCGTTCTCTTCTAGGCTCCGGCTCATCCGGCAAGTCTCCAACGGAATTCATCAAAGCTCTGTGCTCCCGAGAGGATAAGTTGAGGTTCGCCACACTTCCCTCAATAATTGTGGTCAACTCCGGTTTCGGAGGTGGGAACCATCCATCGGCCTCGAGATTAAAGTAATAATGTCTTCGAACCCTCTTGAGCATCTTCATATTGGCTAACGCCTTCAAATCTAGTCTCATCGGTCCTTCAAGAGGTTGTGCTCGAGTTCTCTCGACATCCCACCCAAAATGCTCAACGAGATGAGTAATCAATCCTCCACATTGCACATTCTTCACTGGTTTCTTCTGACGCACAAACTGATCAATCAAGTAGTATCCAAGGGGTGTGTGTAGGCCTTGAACCATCCGGTACATGACGAATAGTTCGTGCTCTCTCACGAACCCGGCCTCAAATCTTGAAAAAACTGTTTGGCCAACGATCTTGTGGATATATCGGAGCACTGGGTTACGTATCTGCGAGGCCTTAGTCTTGCTTGGATGAAAACCGGGCAAATCGTCCTCGTTTCTAGCTGAAATCGATTGCCAGAATTCTGTGGCATCAAACCACTCATCAGATGGGGCAGAATATGGTTCCGTGTTGAATATTGTTGCGAGCTCACTTGCTGTCAACGTCCGATCTTCATTTCCAAGTCTGAAAGTGATGCTCGTTGCAAACCCCATCGAATTTTGCCCATGAGCCTCCACCGTGATCAAGAATTCCATCATAAGCCCCTTGTAGGATGGCTTCCGAATCAGAATAAAATCTCCCCATCCCACTCTCCGGAACAACTCCTCCACATCTCCCCGAATACCAAGAGCCTCGGCGCATCCCTCATCATAATACTGAGTTGGTCTGAAGCTCATGTTTCCCAACTCGATAAACCGATCAACGTAAACGATGCCACCTTCACCGAAGTTGATACCGAAATGCTTGGGCTTGAGCCCACATCCCTGAAAGCATAACTGGTGTATCATTCGGCGCTCTTCGGTCGGGTACCACGCCATATCATATGGCACTTGAGGAACCAATTCCTCCTCTTGCTCTTGAGCTCCCCTTCGTGGGTTTCTCCTTCTAGGTGACATTTTTCTTCCTACACAAAGCAAGAAGAGTAGTTAAGTATATAGGTCATAGAGTAATTAAGGACCTCTCACAACCTCAACTTGTTACCAAATTATGCAAAACTCAAACACAAAACAATACACATGAGTTCAACAACAATTCAATAACAAGGCATGCAAGAATGATCCTCACAACTTCAACCCTTAATCTAAATAACTCCAAACAATTCGAAAAGGGGCATGCAGGGATTATCTTAATTACTCAACCATTACCAATCAAAATCAAACCATGAACTCTTCCATATTTTAGCAACAATATCAAAGCAATCTACATGCATAATTCACTCTCAATTCACACAAATATGCAACATTTCCAAACATCTCCACTTATGCCTAATTTGAAACCTAAGGGACCAAAATTCAAAATTCATCACAAATTGGAATTACCCATCTCAAATTGAACTCAAAATCATCAAACCCATGACAAATAATTCACAATTCATCAAGCAATTTATCCAAATAGGCATTAATCCAAGAATCCCAAATTTCCCAAATTCTAGGGTTCATACACAAATTCAATTACAATTCATGAATTCATGGAAATTAAATGGAGAGAAGTGAAGAACACATACCTTTGTGTGGATAAAGAAGTGAAACAAGAAGACTTCAAGCACCTAGAGTTTCGGTTCGACCCGAGAGAGGAATAGGAATGGAAATTTTCGTCCAATGCTTGAGGGGTTTTTTGAAGTATTTAAGTGTTTGGGATGATGGATGGTGGATTTGGATGGATTGGGATGTTATTATGGTGAGAATATGTGAAGAGGCGACGTTTCGTGCATTTTGGGAGAAAGAGAGGCCGTTTTGAACCGAGATGAAATGAAGGGGAATGAGGGAACTTACCTTTAAAAGAGTTGAAACCCACTGCTGTTGCCCCCGTCTCGACTCGAGTCAGGTGGTCGTCTCGACTCGAGACGCCACTCGAGACACGACTCGAGACTGCACTCGAGACAGGGTGGCTTGGCTATGTAAAATTTCCTACGTCTCGACTCGAGTCACTTGGCTTGTCTCGACTCGAGATGACTCTCGAGACGCAGCTCGAGACACCACTCGAGACGTGTTCCCTTGCTCACGTAAATCCACTTTCATCTCGACTCGATCCCTGGCCTTGTCTCGACTCGAGACAGTGCTATTCGAGCACTTTTTCACCTTTTTCTCCTCCCTTTTCAACACAACACTACTACACCAAATTCAATGCATTAAATATGCCAAAATCCTATACATTTCTCAGCAAAAATCACCAATATAAGTCATCCAACAATGATATGCAAAATAAAGCACAAAACCCTTAACAACTCCACAAATTTTTTCCACGATTACCACGAACCGTGAAAGGCAAGTTAGTGCAAACAATAATTGCTAAACGAGCACACCCCCAAACTTTTTCATATGCTAAGCAATTACAAGTTTGGAACAATAGTGCAAGCAATCTAGTTTGCACAAAACTACCCACAATTAGGCACCACAAGGCCACAATACCAAAAGATACAAGAGGATAAAAACTCTACATTATACACCACTAAGCATACCCCCTACAATAAAGCTCAAAAACATAACAAGTGATGTGCGCCTGTGCAATACCTAAATCTAACCCCCCCCCCCAAACTTAGACATTAACAAGCAAGTCTAAGTTCGAGCCCGGGGTATACCTTAATACACCGGCACGATATTTGCACACGTCCCTAGCAAATAAGCCCCATCTCCAAATGAATCCGGACAACCTACAAGCAAAACAAGGGAACATCCACTTATTAAAAACAACAAAAACAAAGAAAGAAAGAAAGAACACGAAAACAAGAAAACCAATGGGTTGCCTCCCATCCAGCGCTATTTTTAACGTCCTATGCCGGACGGAACTCTAAGAGTTCAAGCTTCCCTCAATTCGATCTCATGGACTGCCCCCTTATCCTCAAGGGAGTGGTAAGGTTTAACTCTATGCCTATTCACCGTAAACTCTTCACCTTTCTCATTCACTAAATCCACAAAACCGGATGGATGAACTTTCTTTACTTTGAATGGCCCACTCCACTTCGATTTCAACTTCCCGGAAAAAATTGTCAACCTTGAATTATAAAGGAGTACCTCATCACCCTCGGAAAATTTCTTCTTTGTGATCCGAGCATCATGCCATCTTTTTGTCTTTTCCTTGAGCAATTTAGCATTTTCATAAGCATTCTCCCTAAATTCTTGAAGCTCATGGAGTTGCAAAATCCTCTTCTCACCACACAAATCACTATTCAAATTCACCTTCCGAGTAGCCCAATACGCCTTATGCTCTAACTCCACCGGTAAATGACATGTCTTTCCAAAAACCAATTGATAGGGGGACATCCCGATAGGAGTTTTGAATGTTGTATGGTAAGCCCACAACGCATCATTCAACTTTTTAGACCAATCCTTCCTTGAGGTGCTCACCGTTCTCTCCAAGATCTTTTTAATTTGGCAATTAGACACTTCGACAAGTCCGTTTGTTTGAGGATGGTAAGGTGTGGAGACCTTGTGTGACACTCCATAACTAGTTAAGACATTAGCCAACAATTTGTTCACGAAGTGGCTACCCCCATCACTAACCAACGCTCTCGGCACTCTGAATCTTGCAAAAATATTCCCATTTAGAAACTCGATCACGGTTTTGGCATCATTGTTCCTTGTTGCAACTGCTTCAATCCATTTAGAGACATAATCCACGGCTAGCAAAATGTACTCATTGCCAAAGGAATTAGGAAACGGTCCCATGAAATCCATGCCCCAAACATCAAACAATTTTACTTCAAGAATATTGTTCAACTGCATCTCATCCCTCTTCGATATGTTCCCACTTCTTTGGCACTTGTCACATCTCATCACAAAGTCTTTGCAACTCTTGAACATTTTTGGCCAATAGAAGCCCGATTGAAGAATCTTAAAGGTGGTCTTTTCCCCTCCATAATGTCCACCGCAAGGTGATGAATGACAATGAGTCATTATACTTTTCCATTCCTCTTGAGGCACACATCTTCTAATAATTGAATCAACCCCTTTCTTATACAAAAAAGGATTGTCCCAAAAATAATCTTTCACATCCTTTAAGAATTTCTTCTTCTCATACCGGTTCAAATCATAGGGCAACCTTCCTACAACAAGGTAATTAGCATAATCCGCGTACCATGGCCCTTCTTCTCCATCCTCCTTGTTTTGATAGCAAATAAATGCTCATCCGGGAACTCCTCTTTCACTTCACCCCTTTCTTCATCATACCTTTCATCATGCTCCAATCGTGACAAATGATCGGCGATTACATTTTCACTCCCCTTCTTATCCTTGATGTCCAAGTCAAATTCTTGTAAGAGTAGAATCCATCGGATCAGTCTTGGCTTAGAGTCTTTCTTCTTCATCAAATACCTTATGGCCGCATGGTCGGTGTAAACGGTGGTTTTCGCACCTACTAGGTAGGGTCGAAATTTATCCACCGCATACACCACCGCTAAGAGCTCCTTCTCCGTCGTGGTGTAATTGAGTTGGGTAGAATTGAATGTCTTGGACGCATAGTAAATGGCTCGAAACTTTTTCTCCCTCACTTGTCCCAACACTACACCCATAGCCCAATCACTAGCATCGCACATCACCACAAAAGGCTCCTCCCAATTTGGTGCCACAAGGGTAGGCGTAGAAATCAATGCTTCTTTCAAAGCCCTGAAAGCAAACAAGCAATCATCATTAAATTCGAATGGAACATCCTTCTCAAGTAAACGTGAAAGAGGTTTAGAGAGTTTAGAAAAATCCCTTATAAATCTCCTATAAAACCCGGCATGTCCAAGGAAAGATCGGATTCCCTTGATGTTTGTGGGTGGAGGGAGCTTTTCAATGGCCACAACCGTGCCTCTATCCACTTGTATTCCTGCATGAGACACATGATGGCCAAGAACTATCCCATCCCTTACCATAAAATGACATTTTTCCCAATTTAGGACAAGGTTAGTTTCTTGGCACCTCTTAAGGACACTCTCAAGATTAGCTAAACACACATCATAAGAACTTCCAAAAACTGAAAAATCATCCATAAATACCTCCATCACATTTTCAATCATATCATGAAAGATAGACATCATGCAACATTAAAACGTTGCGGGAGCGTTACACAATCTAAATGGCATACGCTTCCACGCATACGTTCCATAAGCACATGTAAATGTAGTCTTCTCTTGATCTTCGGGGACAATCATGATTTGGTTGTACCTCGAATAATCATCGAGAAAGCAATAAAATGCATGTCCACTCACACGATCCAACATTTGGTCCATAAAGGGAAGGGGAAAATGGTCTTTGCATGTAGCCTTATTCAATTCTCTATAATCTACGCACACTCTCCAACCGGTTGCTACCCGTGTAGCAATGACCTCGTTGGAGTCGGTGGTAATCACCGTCATCCCTCCCTTTTTACTCACCACATGTAAAGGAGATACCCACGGGCTATCACTAATAGGAAAAATCATATCGGAATCAAGGAATTTAATCACCTCTTTCTTAATCACCTCTTGAATTAAAGGGTTTACCCGCCTTTGAGGTTGCACTATAGCGTTACTACCCTCTTCTACCCTTATTTTATGCATACAAATAGATGGGTTAATCCCTTTCAAGTCATCCAATACACCAACCCAAAACACCTTTGTTCCTAGCTAACACATGCAATAATTTCTCAAGTTCATTAGCACTTAAAGTAGAAGAAACAATCACGGGGTACCTCATTTCTTCATCTAGATAAGCATACCGAAGGTGATCGGGTAGAGGCTTGAGCTTGTCCTTCTTTCCTCCAATTTAGGCACCTCTTCTCCTTCTATTTTCAAGGGTAGAAATTTGGGTTGCCCTTTCCATTGATCACATCCCTTCATTTTCTCATCAACTTTGCCCCTACAATCATTAGAAATATGCAAAGAAAATTCATTAGACTCACCCAAATGCAATGCATGCAAATTTCTATTTAAGAAAGAATATGAATCAAGAGACAAAGAAGAGTTTGAGAAATCTTCCCATTCATCTTGAATGACCCCCGTAATTAAGCTAACAAAGCTAACACTCTCCGCTTGGTCATTCTTCTCCAACGTCTTGTAGATAGAAAACTTGATCTCCTCATTGTTGAAGCACAATTTAAGCTCTCCATCTTTCACATTGATCATAGCCTCCCCCGTTGCAAGAAACGGTCTTCCCAAAATGAGAGGCACATCTTGATCTTCTTCCATGTCCAAAATCACAAAGTCCGCCGGGAAGATGAAACGATCCACTTTCACAAGCACGTCCTCAACCACTCCTCTAGGCCTCTTAATTGATCGATCGGCAAACTGGAGTGTCATAGAGACCTCATTAATATCACCGAGATCAAGCCTTTGGTAGATAGAGTAAGGCATAAGGTTTATGCTTGCTCCAAGATCACATAACGCCCACATTGTATCACTTCCACCAATTTCACAAGGAATGGTGAAACTCCCCGGATCTTTGAGCTTTTGTGGCACACTCTTTTGGAGCAAGACGCTACACTCCTCCGTCAAATGCACCGTTTCATGCTCTTGGAGCCTCTTCTTTTTGGAGATCGCATCTTTGAGGAACTTCATGTAGTGTGGCATTTGTTTCAAGGCATCGGCAAAAGGTATGTTGATGTGAATCTTTTTGAAGATTTCTAGGAATTTAGCAAATCTTTCCTCCATCTTTTGCTTCATAAACCTTTTTGGGAAATGAGGTGGAATTGGTGTCTTGGGCACTCCCCATCTATCACAAGGCACATGCTCTTCTCTTTCTCTCAACTCCTTGGCCAATTTCCACTTTGGAATTCGAGTTGAACACTCCCCTTTTTCTAGCACCTTTTCCTTCTTCTTTATTAAGGCTTCTTCCTTCCTCATTCCTTTTTCCTCCTCATCTTCATCAAATCTTTCAAACTCGTTTTCTTCCTCTTCACCACCCTCTTCATCAATCTCTTTCTTCTCATGAGAATTCTCCCTTTCAAACTCCCCTTCTCTTGGCATTAATGGTCCATCGTATTTAGTACCACTTCTCAATAGAATTCCCTTGCATTGCTCTTTTGGTTTCACCTCGATATTTGAAGGAAACTTCCCCTTATTTTGCAAATTCCCCAAGATGTTAGCTAATTGACCCATTTGGAATTCAAGGGTCTTGAGTTGGTGACCATGTTGAGTAATTTGGCTCCCAAACAAGCCTTCCATCTTATCTAGTCTTGCTTCTAGCTTAGCATCTTTCTCTTCCGTCTTCTTGATCAACAAGGCTAACAACTCATCCGTTGAAGGCTTCCCTTCTCCATTAGGCGGTTTAGCTCCCGGATCAAATCCGGGTGGGAATTGTACGGCGGCCTTAGGATTTGCATATGAAAAATTTTCATTCTTACGGACATTTGAGTTATAGGAGTTGTTACCTTGAGCAAATTGGCCTCCTTGTTGAAAAGAAGATTGACCTCCTTGTTGATAAGGGGGTCGGAATTGCCCTTGATTGAATTGTTTTCCTCCTTGGTAGCCTTGTTGATATCCTCCTTGAGGTTGCCTTCCCATATAATTTACATCTTCACACGGCCCAACTTGATTAAGAGCTTGCCCATCTTGCATCATTGGAGGAGGAGTGACATCTCTTTGTTGATTGGCGGTAAGTGAGCTCACCTTATCAATAAGTGTCATCATCATAGACTTCATTAAGTCTCCTTGCTCCACATTGACTACTCTTTGATTGGGGCCTTGATTGGTGTTCCATTGGGAGGCATTGTTGGCTACACCATCCAAAATCTCAATGGCTTCTTGTGAGGTCAAGAATAAGAAGTCCCCCTTAGCACATGCATTCAAATGTAGTTGAGATGCTTCATCCACTCCACAATAAAAGAAGCATATGGTTTGCTCCTCCGGGAAGCCGTGTTGGGGACACGAAATCAATAAATTGTTGAAACGTTCCCATGCATCCTTGATACTCTCCTTTGCCTTTTGCTTGAAACCGACAATCTCATTTCTTACTTGGATGGTACGAGAAGGAGGATAGAATTTAAGCAAAAATTTTTTACTTATCTCGTCCCAAGTGCGTACACTCCCCGGCGGTAAGGTTTTGCTAAGCCATTGCTTGGCCTTTCCCGTGAGAGTAAATGCAAACATCCTCAACTTCTTAGCATCTTCGCTGACTCCATTGAACTTCATAGTATCCGCCAACTCCAAAAACCGATCAAAATGCTTGTGCGGATCATCTATCCCATCTCTCCCCTCAAATTGATTCTCCATGAGAAGCTTGATCATAGCTGGTGCGATCTCAAAATTATTAGCTTGGATATTCGGCCTAGCTAAACCATCATAATATTCCCGTAATTGAGGCTCAAAATAAGCACGAATGGGTCTACCTTCCCTTTGAGGTGGGGGATTTTGTGGGTTTTGATTGTTAGGCAAGGGTGGTGGTGGAGGATTGTATTGAGCAATGTAATTTTGGTCTTGATATGGAGGGTATGGTGGATATGGAGGTGGGTATGGATATGGATTTTGGCCTTGAATTGGAGGAGGTGGATATGGATATGGATATGGATAAGGGTATGGGTAAGGGTAAGGGTAAGGGTAAGGGTAAGGGTTTTGGGGATTTGGTGGATTTTGTTGCACCATCTCATCTCTTTGAGGTTGAGCACCTCTCAATTCTACATGAATGCCTTGAATATTTATCTCCCCTTCTCCTCCTTCATTAGTAACCCCTTCTCTATGTGGAAGTGGATCCCCTTCCATTTCTCTATCAAAAGTCCTTCGATTTCTTCTCCGATTCCTTCTTCTTGGTAGAGCTTCGTTATCAATTTTTAAAGTTCGCTTATGCACCTACCAAAAGAAAACAAGTATCAAATTCTTAAACAAAAACAACAAACAAGAAAAATAAATGCCACTAGTAACTCCACTCAACTAGAATTCAAGTTCCACCTAAGTGTCCTCAACTAGTCCCCGGCAACGGCGCCATTTTGATCGTTTATATTTTAGCAACAAGTATTTTCGACCAAACAAAATATCGAACCCAAGGGACTAGGAGTACAATGGAGCCTCGAAAACATACGTTTCCATAGAATTATAGTGGCTATCCGGATGCTAACACTTAAATCAACAACAAAACAAACAAGAGCAAGCAAATAACAAAAGAAAGCAAATAAAACTCTAACGAGTGCAAGTGGTGTGTGAAACGATGGCTCGGGTGTCTTCCTTACACAATCCTTCGGGTATCACACAAATAGATCACAAATCAAGGCATGGAAATGGTCAAAGCCAAGAGCGATCACGTAAATTCTAACAAGCTAGCTCCTAGGACCGTTGATCACCTAAACACGTTCACAATCGGGGACTAATGTCTAGGGCCGTCCCTTTACTACACACCTAGGCATGCAATGTCCACTAATTGGGGAATCTGGCAACTAATCCACCTCTCGGTGCAATCAATTACGATCAAAATCATCAAAATCAATCAATTAGTTCACTTAATCCTATCCTAAGCATATCCAACTCTCGTTGTGACACACCAATTCAACGAATCAAGCTAACAAAATCAATTAATTAAGAGATCATCACAAAGCTCATTAGTGATCAATTCATGTTCAACACCAAATTCATATGTAATTCCAACACCCAAGCAATCAAGAGGGTTAGCCCATGACTAATTTGATCAACAAAATAGAAATCAAAGCAATAGAAACATTACCCATGATAAACTAGATGAAAGCAATAAATTGGGAAATATCACCTTAATTGAATTGGATGAAAACTTGCAATAGATCCTTACAATAGCTAGTACCTTGCTTGAATTGAAGAACTAAACTAAGATAAGCTATGGGTAAACTTAATCTAATGAGAAATTAATGCTAACTCACTATGAAATTGAAGAACAAGGAGAGGGGAAGATGAGTTCTATGTTTCTAATCCAAGCTAATTCTATCTAAGTGTGGATTTGTGTTCCCAAATGAGTTCTCCCCTCTTCAATTCAGAAAATTGGCCTTTTATAGCAGGGGGCTCTAGTGAAAAAGCTGAAATTGCAAGTGAGTCCTTCGAAAAATTAAATTCTGCAAAAACTGCTCCGAGAGGCTTGTCTCGACTCGAGACATTTGCCTGACTCGAGTCGAGACAGTTGGTTTCCAAAAACCGTAGCTGACTCTGTTCGTCTCGAGCTTCCCTGGGTGTCTCGACTCGAGTCACGGACCTGTCTCGACTCGAGACGCCACTCGAGACAGGGGTCGAGACACCACTCGAGACATGCTAGCTTGCTCACATAAATCCCCTTACGTCTCGACTCGATTCATAGATGTGTCTCGACTCGAGACTTCACTCGAGACCTGACTCGAGATGAGCTCGAGACAATGCATTCGACCTCCGATTTTGACGATTCCACTTGCATTTCGACCCTCAGCTTCATGTTTTTCTAATTTCCACTCGATGCTTCACTTTTACTGAGAATATGAACATAGGAGAGGTTTGATGGAAGGTTGAATCGTACCAAATGAATGATCAACACCTACAAAACCAACAAAAACCTTCCACAACCGTAAAACCTCACAAGTGTACGAATAAGGGAGAAAATACTCATAAAATATATAAGAATAAGCAATTAAACCACAGTAAAAATATGCACAAATTCACCCTAATCATTTACCATAGATGGATATTTAGGTGTAGCAACTCCCTAGGACCACCTTTCATTTATTGTTTATTTTGCATTAGCTTGTTGTTGATTTTGGTTGAGCTATTTTTATTTGCTTTCTTAGTGACAATTTCAGATAGCATTTAGATTTAGTCTTAGATTTCTTAGAATCGTTCGTGTCTAGATAGAATCGAACCAACGCACATCACTTTTACACTAACCCTTCTCTGTGGGATCGACTCGTACTTACCGCACTAGGATAGACACCGTACACTTGCGGTTGATTATTTTATGTGTTGGAAAAATACGGAACAATGTGATGACCCCTAGATGAGTTGATTTTGGTGAATTTGTGATTGGGTGTTCATTTGTTGAGGTGATTACTTGTCTTAATGATGCTTTGTATGATTTGATTGCTTAAGTTAGTCTTGATCTTGTGCTTATTGGTTTAACTTTCTCAAGGATACTTGGTTTATTGAATTGATGCATAGGTGTTAGGTGTACTTTTGTGATTGAAGTGGATATTTGGTTAACTCAAGGATACCTGGTTAATTAATTAGAACCTCATTAAGGCACATTGATTACTTGTTGATTTGCTTGTAATTAGTGAGGGGGTGAGAGTGTTGTCTCTCACATTCCTACATGCTTACTTGATCATTTATAACCTAGGCTTATCCAGCACGGTTTTATTTGAATTATTTGTTGGTTATCCCTATGATCCCTCTTAGAATGAGCACTTGATTATTTATGATCCGAAATTGACGAGTCTTTGGTGATTTGCACCCGAGCACTACTATCTCTTCCTTGGTATTCCTCGCTATTTGTTTTGTTTAATTCCTTGTTGAATTTGTGTTGTTCTTTTGTTGCTTTAATTTTGTAATCTTGATGAGCCGCTATAATTCTTGAAAACGTGCTATTTCATGGCTTCATTTCACTCCTAGTCCCTTGGGTTCGATAAATTTGGTCGCAAATTCTTATCCACTAAAATACTACGATCAGAAAGCAATTTAAACTCTAGACGAGTGCATGTGGTGAGAAGCGATCGCTCAGGTGTTTTCCTTTTACAATCCTTTGGGTAAACTCAGAAATCAATCACTAATCAAGGCATGAACCGGGCAAGGCTAAGAGCGATCGCGTAAAATATATCTAACGAGCATTAAAGATCGTTGATCACCTAGACACATTCACAACGGGTACTAATGCCTAGTGTCGTCTCTTCACTACACACCTAAGCATGTAATGTCTACTAAGGGGTGACCTAGCAACTACCCACTTCTCAGTGCAATCAATCATGATCAAAATCATCAAAATTAATCGAAAAGTTCACTTAATCCTCTAACAAGCATATCCAACTCTCGTTGCAACATACAAATTTGATGAATCAAGCCAATAAAAACAATCAATCATGAGATCAGCACAAAGCCCAATAGTAGAAGCATCAAAGCCACAATTACATGCCCATCAAGGCAATCAATTCATGATCTACACCGAATTCATGTATAATTCCAACACCCAAACAATCAAGGAGATTAGCCCAAGGCTAATTTAAACAATAAAATAGAAATGAGAGAAGATAGATCAATACCCATGACAAAACAGATGAACACAATTAAATGGAAGAATATCACCTTGATTGATTTGAATAAACTTTGAAATGATCCCAACAATTGCTTGATCCTTGCTTGAAAGTAAAGATTACACCAAATTAAACTATTGACTAACTTAATCTATGAGGAATTTAAGACAATCTAGCTATGAAATTTAAATACAAGAGAAGGGGAAAGGAAACTAGAAGTTTTAATCTAAGAAAATTTTAATCTAATTGTGGAGAGTGTTCCCAAAGTGTAATTGTTGCCTTCAATTCAGATTTGGAGGTATATATAGCAGGGGTCTCGAGTGCAAAGACCATATTTACAAAGAAGTCCTTTGAAAAATTAAGCTCTGCAAAAACAGCTTCGAAACAGTTGTGTCGGGTCGAGACAATTGCCCAGCTCGAGTCGAGATGAAGCTCCCCTAAAAGTCGTGAGCTTACTAATCTGTCTTGGTTCGAGACGAGCTCAAGACTCAGCTCGAGACAACATTTGTTGCTCTCGTAAATCATCTAACGTCTCAACTCGAGCTCCAGACTCATCTCGGATCAAGACGAGCTCGAGACACAGCTCGAGACATACTCTTCAGCCGGTCCTTTGATTTTCGATCTTTGATATCTTGAGCATCCGACCTCCGATTGCTTCGATTCTTTTTGCGTTGTGACCCTCTCTTCAGTGTCTTTCTGAATCTTCACTTGAATCTTGGATTCACTGAGAGATAAGCATGGGGTAGGGTCGTTTCTTGAACCATCAGCTCAAATCAAACTCAATTTGATGGAAGGCTTGTCCTTTGCACAAAATGTGATCAAAAACCTACAAAATAGACATAATACCTTCCACAACCGTTAAGCTCACAATTATATTGAGTAGGGTGATATTGCTCGTAAAATAGATCAAAATATGCAACTAATCCACAATAAAATCATGCAAGAATTCACCCTAATCACGCCGCAATTCACTGACATTGCGAATCTCCATAGATCGGC
Source organism: Paraleonurus japonicus (assembly GCA_030762865.1). Taxonomy (NCBI): domain Eukaryota; kingdom Viridiplantae; phylum Streptophyta; class Magnoliopsida; order Lamiales; family Lamiaceae; genus Paraleonurus; species Paraleonurus japonicus. The sequence continues at coordinate 34,634,273 of CM061059.1, read as the reverse complement.
GCTGCAAATCACGACCCATCACCAACGTCATCACCATTCATCGTCGTCGCTGCAATTCACAGATCCGCGACCCACCATCGCCATTAATCAGTCGCGAACCAGCATCGCCGTCGCGGCCCTAATCGCCCAGCCACAACCATAGCTGAGAAGCCCTCCAGCGCCGCCATGAATCGTTTCTTCTCAACTTCGCCATCGTCGACCTCACCTTTTATCGTCATTCCCATCGCACATCACTCTTCTCCGCCGTTACTGCTGTTCATTCCTCCGCCACCGCCTGCGACTCGACCCGAGGAGCAGACTTCGTCCGAGTCGAGGCGCACATCCAGGAGTTTGCCATAGCTCGCCTCGAATAGCGCTGAAAATCACCTCGATCAACCAATTTTCTTCCCTTGATTCGAGTCCAGTGCACGCCCCTGTTCCAAGATTGCCAACTCGGGCAAGTTTGAGTTTGACCGAGTCAACCCCGATTCGGCGCCAAAAATACGTTTTCACCACTTTTGAGGGCCTATTCTGCAATTTTTACATTTTATACCTAATCTCTCACTATTTATACCTTCACTTTCAGATTTCTAAAGAAGACACATAGGATATCACACACTTACTCTTCTAAAACACACAATGAAACACATAGTTAAGATAGTTAGCCTAGTTTTTCAATTCCTTTTATTTCTTTTGCAATTTACATGCTACTTTGGATCATTCAAGTTGTAAGAACACTATCAAGATGAACTTTCTCCATTTATTATTTTTATCTATTTTTTCATGGGTATTGTCTTCTTCTCTCTTTTTTCTCTTGTGTTGTTCAAATTAACCATGGGCTAATTCCTTAGATTGCTTGAGTGTTTGAATTATATATGAAATTGGTGTAAATCATGAGTTGATTACTTTGATGGGCACGTAATTAGGTTTTTTGTAGCTTTTATTAATTGGCTTTGTATGGATCTTGTGATTTTTTTTATCGGTAAATATTCATTCCCAAAGAAAATCGAACCCGGGTCTCCCACTAAAGTGAGGAACCCGGTGGCCAGGTGGGCTACGCCACCTAGTTTTGTATGGATCTTAGATTGTTATTATTAGCTTGATTTATCGAATTTGTATGTTGCAACGAGAGTTGGATATGCATTTTGGGTGATTATATGAACATTTCGGTTAATTGTGATGATTGTAATTGTGATTGATTGTACCGAGAGGTGGATTAGTTGCTAGATCTCCCTTTAGTAGACATTGCATGCTTAGGTGTGTAGTGAAGAGACGACCCTAGGCATTAGTACCCGATTGTGAACGTGTCTAGGTGTTCAACAATCTTAGAAGCTTGCCTGTTAAATTCTCTATGATCGCTCTTAGCCTAGCCCGATTCATGTCTTGATTTGTGTTAATTTGTGATTTCACCAAAGGATTGTATAATGAGAACACTCGAGCGATCACTTCTCACCACTGCACTCGACTCGAGTATATTTGCTTTTAATAGTTATTTGTTTGCTTGCTTTAGTTTGGTTTATTGATTATTTTTGTCTTTGCACCCTGTTAGCCACTATAATATTATGACAACGCTCATTTTTTAGGCTCTGCCGCTCTCTTAGTCTTTTGTGTTCGATATTTTTTTGGTTGTCAATATACTTATTGATCGCTTTTATTTTAGCAACAAGTATTTACGACCAAACAAATTATCGAACCCAAGGGACTAGGAGTACAATGGAGCCTCAAAATCATACGTTTCCATGGAATTATAGTGGCAAATCGGAGGGTAAAAGCATAAATCAACAAATAACCAAACACGAGCAAATAACAAATAACAAAAGGAAGCAAATAAAACTCTAACGAGTGCAAGCGGTGTGTGAAAAGATCGCTCGGGTGTCTTCCTTACACAATTCTTTGGGTATCACACGAATCAAGGCATGGAAATGGCAAAACTAAGAGCGATCACGAAAATTCTAGCAAGCTGGCTCCTAGGACCGTTGATCACCTAAACACGTTCACAATCGGGTACTAATGTCTAGGGTCGTCCCTTCACTACACACCCATGTATGCAATGTCCGCTAATGGGGAATCTAGCAACTAATCCACCTCTCGGTGTAATCAATTACGATCAAAATCATCTAAATCAATCAAGTAGTTCACTTAATCCTATCCTAAGCATATCCAACTCTCTTTGTAACACACCAATTCAACGAATCAAGCTAATGAAATCAATTAATCAAGAGATCATCACAAAGCCCACTAGTAGAAGCATTAAGACCACAACACATGCCAATCAAAGTGATCAATTCATGATCAACACCAAATTCATATGTAATTCCAACACCCAAGCAATCAAGAGGTTTAGCCCATGGCTAATTTGGTCAACAAAATAGAAATCAAAGCAATAGAAACAATACCCTTGAAAATTAAGAAAATTAAAGGAGAAGAGATCATGCCAATTAAGAAATAAACCATTAAAAATAAAGATATAAGGATAGGTATCACCTTAAATGTGTTGATTACACTTGATTGAATTAAATTCTAACTCTAATTTGCAAGAAATTGAAAGAAAATTGAAAAACACCTATACTATGTGTGAGTGTGTGTATGAAAAAGTGTTTTTGTGTGTGTAGGGGTTAGGCCCCTTTTCTAAATCTAATTCCTGAAATCTCTAATCTATTTTCGCTACCCATCATCTGCCTCCTTTCTTCCCTGTAAATCACGCTCTAAATTAAGTTATATGGCAGAAGTCTATTCGCGCACGTGTCCTGCTATAAATGGCCAGGAGAAAGAAAAGTCTCGCTGGAACAAAAACGTTGACGCGCTTCTTTGCTGTTGAAAGCCGCCTCGACTCGAGCTTGGTGGCTCGAGTCGAGTCAGAGGGACCGTCTCGGGTCGAGACGAGGTTCCAGATGATTTGGGGATGCTACGTAAATTGGGTTTCATCTTGACTCGAGTGAGTGTGGTGGTTCGGATCGAGACGGCGACGGAGTTATTGTGAATCGCGATGACAGAGGGGCTGCTATCTTTGATCGACGGCGATGGCGGTTGGGTCTGTGCAGCGGCTATGGCGGTGGATACACGACGGCGAAGGGCTGCGGATCTGTGAAGAGATTCGCGAAGATGGCATCGGCGTCGGTGATATCGGCGATTGGCGGCGCGGTGGTTCACGGCGGTGAGAGGAGGTGAGTGTATGAGGCTGTGAAGGCCATGGGAGATGGTGGAAATAGGTGGTTGATGAGATGGAGCTGATCTGTGAGTGACGGATCTGCTGAAGACGATGGAGGGTGCACTAATCAAACTAGTGGGTGTAGAGGGTGGGTGCAGATCCTAATCAGATGGGTGCAATTCGACCAATTTGTGTACCACAACTTCGTTCGACCGTACCTCCTTCATACGAACTCCGATTGACCTTATTCTTTTTGCGTTGCGAAGCTCTCTCGGCCCTCTTTCCAAACATATAATTTCTCATTTGATTTGAAGACGTTAATTTCCCTGAAAAATTCCTCCAAAATCGCCTCAAACCTACAAATTAAACTCAAGACACCAAATTAAATAATCAAATGCAATTAGCCAATTAAATGTGAATTAACATGAAAATGATATTAAATTTGAGACAATTAATCACTCAATAATCAAGCAATTTTCACACTAATCACTTATTGATAAAATACATGCAATCAATGAGTACGTCAATACAGATGAAATTCGGACTTAAAGGATAACTGAAGATCAGACGAGTAAGACTAATTGAACAAGATGAATTCCAAAGGAAGACTAAAGACGAACTGGGTAGAATAAGAAAGGTTTATCAAAGTCGGACTAGGAAGAATGATCGAGTTATCTGAAGAGTCAAAATCTGACGAAGAGAAGACAATTATAACAATATAAAGAAAAAAAATCAAGATGCAGTTGTAAGCAGGACGGTTATGCTTTGTAATATTCTTCTTAGTATTAGTTTTCGAAGATCAGAAGATTAGGAAGAAGAAGGACATAGATTTATTGTGAACAAAATTGTAAACATCTGTAAGTAAGAAAGCAATATAGTAAGTGGAGTCTCTTTCATAAGTTTTGGAAGGAGGGTGGATGTAGGATCATTCAGACCTGGATTACTATAAATCCTTTGTTCTTTACTGTTTTTCTTTAATCTTGCTAAACTGTTTTCAAATCTGTAAAAGAAGAAATTCTCAAGAAATCGAGTATAAATAATTTCCGTTGTTCAATCTGATTTTAGTAAGTGTTTTGAGTAGATTTCTTTTGAAAAATTAAAAACCTATTCAACCCCCCCTTCTAGATTTCCACTATAAGTCTTAACTCGGTTTTCTGAGACCAACAAGTTGTATCAAAGCAGTGATTCAAAAGATCATTGTTGCTGAATTGATCCTTGAATTTCTTTTTTTTTCTTGTATTTCAATTTATATTGAATTATTCTTTGCTACTAATCTGTTTGTTTTTTAGATTCATAATGTCTTCGTACAAAATCAATCATAAGGGCAGGAATCTACCTGAGTTCTATATTAAAAATTATGACTACTAAAAATTTAGGATGAAAAATCATCTAGGTGCCATCCATGACCGTATGCGGGAAACCCTAGAGGATGGACCTATTAGATTCTATCACGGTGGTGTTAGTGATGGAATTGAGTCATCTGAAGCAAGGGTAAAGCTGGAGAAAATAGACCAGATATGTTAAATGAAGAAGAAAGATTGTCAATCTGGACCAGGTTGCTAGAACGGAAATCATCGAAACTTTAAGGAAATAATGGACAGAGAAGTTCAAGACATGTAAACTAGCTAAAGAGATGTAGGAGTTATCATTGTACCCCAAATTTAAAAATATATTCACTGCGATATAGAATTAAAATAATAAAGCACTAAATCTATACAAATTACAATTTTTAGATCGATTTTTAATTTAATCACGATTTTTGAGATCATAATAAAAATTGCATCTCGATACATATTTTTTTCTCAAGTTAGAAAAAAATGGTGTAGCTCGTTGAAATTGTGTGTTTGGACTTTCTAGACACCACTTCGGATGACATGTTGGCTAAAAATTGTTCAAATCATTAATATTTTAAAAAAATCTAAAACATTTGAATCTCTCAGTCTCCGATGTTAGGTGGTGATTAGGTGATAAATTGCATGATTTGTCTTGTGTTTCACCATGTATTTGTGTTGATTTCATTGCATTTTTCACCGTAATTGATATATCTGCGAGTTAATAGTCGAGAAGGGTAGTGTTGCATGTGTTGTAGGTTTTACAAGGAAGAATTGAAGATTTAAAAGGCAAAGAAGAGAAGGTCGAAACGCAACGAGAACCAATAAAATCGGAGCTCCGGAGTTCAAGTTACAAACGTTTGAGCAGGAACTGACCAACTTAACCCGAGTTGGTGAAGAACTCGAGCCGAGTGGATCAACTCGACCTGAGGTGGTGAAGAACTCGAGCCGAGTGGATCAACTCGACCCGAGTTGGTTCCACTCGAGCCGAGTTGGTGGTGGAAAATCACTCAGGCTACAATGTTGCCAAGGATGGGCCGCAACTCGACCCGAGCCATGAGAACTCGAGCCGAGTTGGTGCAACTCGAGTCGAGTTGACTTTGGGCCTTGTGCGATTTTTGCTAATTTGTTCGTGTTTTGAAGGACTTATTTGCAATTTTTGATATTTTGACCTAGCCCCCTCGTATAAATACCTCCATTTTCAGATGTTGAGGGGATTCCCAGTAGCTAGATTTTCCTTCCCTTCTTCCAAACACTTGGCATAGTTTTACATTTAATCTTAGGTTTACCATCAAAATAGTTAGAATAGCTAGTTTCTTTCAATTTCTTCATTGTATTTACTCATCTCAAACTTTAGCATCAAGTTTTTTAAAACTCTTGCAAATTTATTTCAATAAAAAAGGATTAAGGTTATATTGTTCTATCTCTTCATCTTATTTACTATTTCATTGTGTTCTAAGCCTTAATTTAGTATGGGTCTTGTGTACTTCATTATTTCCATCATTGTTATGCTTTTATTAGTCATGGGTTAACCTTTGATTAGTGTGAAAATTGCTAGAAATTCATGTGATTTAATTGCTTAATTTAATAGGATTTCATGCATTATTTACACTAAATTGACTAATTGCACTTGAAATGAGTGAGATATTGTTTTGCTATTTTTGTAGGTAAATTGAGCATTGTTGATGCAAAATACATGCCCATTATTTATTGAGTCAATTGAAGAAGAAATTCAAGAGTCGAGCAAAATACGAGAAGAATTAATCGCGCTTGAGAAATGAAAAGAAGAAAAGAAAAAAAAAGAAATTGAGGCCCAAAATGGGCCCATTTGCAATTTATGGCAAAGGGGGCCACGCTTTTGAATTAAGTGGAGCCCAACAATTTATTTAGAGAAGAAGAAAGGCAGCAATTGGGCATAGGGCACGTATTAAATAAAAGAAAAAAGGAGAACAAGAAAGAAAAGAGAAATACGCTTTTGGAAATTAAGATTAGAGCGACTTTTGGGAAAGAAAGGCAACAGTGAGCAGCGTGAATAGCTTAGAAAGAAAGACAGCAGCGCAGCAGTAGGGGAGGGCAGTAGAATAGAAAAAGCAGCCAGCACAGTAGGAGGATACGCAGCAGCAGACGAAGGCATCTTCTAGCTTAGGATTTTTAGGATTTTCTCATATCATTTTCCACACATTATTCCCAACTCATTAGGGCATACTCTTTCCTTAGATTTACAGACACTCACACATAGTTTAGGTGTTCTTCATAGTTATTAATTTCATGCAATTTAGAAATAGATTTCTTACAATCAAGTGTATTGCACACTCACAAGGTGACATTTCTTCTTATTTCATTTATCTATTGGTTTAATTTCCTTTTAATTATGTTTTTCCCAATTTTGTTTTTCATGGGTTTATTGTTTAAATTCATACTTGGCTAAATCTTGTAATGTTGTGGTGTAATGACCCTTAGATGAGTTAATTATGGTGTTAATTTGACGACTTGATGTATAGTGTACTTCGGCTGATAATGAAAATGACTTGACACTTGAAGGGGATTTATAGTCCTTGTCTACCCCATAGCCTTGTTCTATGTCAATTTGCAATTTAGAAGCTCTTCCATGATGCTTCCAGTTCGGATGCACTTTTTGGCCTGTGCTTGTAAATTGAATTCCATAACTTGGTCCCTTTAACATCATCTTGGTAGTGTCTTCAACCTGCTCCCCCTCAAGATGGATCTTGTCAAAATGATTAATGTAAGCTCGGTCACTCTTATCTGCTGTCTGCTTGATTCCAGCCAAGATTTAGGCTAGTGCTAGTCGGACAACAATACTTGAATAGTGGGATTAAAAGACTGTTACTAATTCGGTTCCCGTTTCGATTAAAGAATTTGCAACCAAACGCCCCATTAAATTAATCATTTCGTTTCTATTGAAGCTTTACACCTTCTGTTCATATCTCGATATTGGGCCAGTGAATAAAGTTCACTATTGAAATTGTCACGGATGGTTATATACGCATTTTCTCAAGGAATTTTGATGAAACCACATTGCGATTCTCCAAATTAATTGACATAGTGAAGGACTCTTGTGCAGATGCAGCTGTAACATTTATATTGGATGCAAAGGTGGTTGCAATTGATGTGAAAACAATCTGATGCTTATCTCATTTCAAAAGCTATCTTCTAGCAAGAGAGAGAGAGTAAAGATTCCCCGATTGATATTGATAAAATCAAGATTGACACATGCATGCATTTTTGCCTTTGACATGATGTTTGCAAATGGAGAACAATTGTTGGATTTTTTCCTCCGCCTAAGGTGTTTCCGTTGTGCACTGCAGTTCTCTACAACTAAACCATGCCATCTTTATTTTATCATATTTTGGATGGAAGAATTCTAGTGTTAGATCCTTGGGGACAAGGATCTAAAAAATTGGGGTAAATTGCATTTACAGGTGGGAATAGGTCAGACTACCCGACAGGGGCCTACGGCCTGGCCTACTAAAGCCTGGCTCGACTCGGTCCGTTTAATAAATAGGTCAGACTCAGGCCTTTTAAGAAGCCTATTTAATTAAATAGGTCAGGCTTAAGCTTTCTTGTAAGCCTTTTAAGCCTAACAGGTCGGCCTATTTAAATATATATATAATAATATATATGTAATATATGATGTATAATACATATTATATATTATATTAGATAACATAATAACATTCTGATACGAAAAGAGTATATATAAGAAATGTATTATAATATATATATATATATATATATATATATATAATTAGGTTCATAGTATTTATGGTGTAATATAAAAAATGTGATTTTTAAAATTTGATGAAAAATAAAAAAAAGTTGCAGCAAATAGGCTTTTAAAAGGCTTTCAGGCCTGGCCTATTTACTAAAGAGGTCAGGCCGAGCCTTGAAAAAAAACCTATCATAGATAATAGGTCAGACTCAGGCCTAAAAATTATATAATAGGCCTAGGCTTTCTTATGCAAAGTCTGGTCTGACCTATTCCCACCCCTAATTGCATTTTTGGTCCCAAGACATTGAGTGGTTTGCAAAATGATCCTTTTTTTTGACACTTTAGGTCCCGTAGTGTTTTTTACATATTTAGTCCCAAAAAAATTACAGTTTTGGTCCTAAGAGAGTGATAAATTGCAGTTTTGGTTCCGAAAGAATGAGATAAAATTGCAGTTTTGGCCCTAAAAAATAATGGTTGAGACTATTTTTGAAAAAAAAAAGACCAAAAAAGAATGTAAGACTAATATTGTCGTTGAAAAATTTTCATGGGACCAAAACTACAATTTTCTAAAAAATGGGGACGTATTGTCATGAGCATAACTTCTGAAAATTATCACAATTGGGCTTGGGCCATTGTCCTCTAAGCCCATTTAATTAAATATTTTTTTGTTGGGATTTAACTAGTATCTTGTGTTTCAGTCTATTCGCACAAAATATTTCAGTCTCTCATCTTCTTTCTCGCTCTCTCTTTCTCTAAATTCTTCTCTCTTTTAATCTCGCATTCTCTCTCTCAAAATCTCTCATTTTTATTGAATATATAGCTTATCTATATATATATATAAATATACATCTATATATATATATATATATATATATATATAAATAAAGCTGGGTGGTGATGGGAAGGTGGGGGTGGGTGGCTGTGATCGGTAAAGAAAAAAGTTTGGATTGTTTCGATTTCATTTGGGGAGGGGGGATTCTTTCTTTTATTTTCATTTTTTTAATTTAAATTAGCATATTTTTTTATTATTAAGATTTACTAAATGATATTGATTCACATATTTTGTGTGTTAATTAGTTTTTCAGATTTATTTGTTTTCAACTTATTTTTATTAATATTTTTAAGAGTGTTCAGTTTCAAATTTTCAATTTAATTAACCATATATTACAGTCAGCACGCCACACAGATCCACATAAGCATATTGACAGGAAACCCCAACTTTAATGAACACGTGTGCGGCACATGGGTTAGAACGACCGTGCTTCGTTAATTTCGATAATTTTAGAACATAAATTGTACACTCAGCCTTTAATTTGTTTGAGATATTTGTTTTTGCTTAGGTGTCGTCACGAGGTTAATTTGAATGAGGTGTCACATTCTTATTAAATGCATATATATGTTAATATCTATGTGTTATTTTCCTATTGATTTATAATTAATATATGACATTTATGTGGCATTTTAATATAGGAATTAATTAAAAAATATATTTCTAAGGAGGTTTGAACCTTAGACCTCTTGCACAATATGTATATTTTTTAATAAATAAGTTAATATATAAATCTTTAAATATTTTAAATATCTATTTTATATCTAAAAAGTGTTATCATATGACAATTTTTAAACATAAAATTATATTTAACTTCGTAAGAAAAATTGTGGTTGTATTAACTTTTAAAAAAAAAAATAAAAAAAAAAGCTTAATATAATCATATATGATATTTATTGTAAATATACGAGATATATATATATATATATATATATATATATATTATTTGGAGTAATGCATCAATTATAGAAAAAAAAATTTATTAATCGTAATTAAAATAATTCTAATCCCTAGCATGAATTGTCATACAATTAATATTACCATTATTTAAATTTAATATTATAATTATAATTTTTTATACATATACATTAATTTTATATATATATATATATATATATTATTTAAAAATATTATATATATATATATATATATATATATATATATATTATATTATATTATAAAGTTTATTTAACGAAAAGTGGAGCTCATCTAGTTAACCATATATTACCGTCAGCATGCCACACAGATCCACATAAGCATATTGACAGGAAACCCCAACTTTAATGAACACGTGTGAGGCACATGGGTTAGAACGACCGTGCTTCGTTAATTTCGATAATTTTAGAACGTAAATTGTACACTCAGCCTTTAATTTGTTTGAGATATTTTTAAAAAAGTGAAAATTATGAAACGTAGAAAAACTCTATCCCACCCAATTAGCAAGTGCCTGACTTTGGAAATGAACAAAGGAAGTGCTTCGATCAACATAAATCAATTTGCACTTACCATTAAATTTGACGCTAATAATGGGATCATTCATATTTCTCAATTAAATTGACTAACTCCAGGAGTTATGTTTAATTGCGCAGAATTTTGGAGGACTCCGGTACACATTGATTAACCCAAAATTATGCAAAGTGAGGACAACTGGAGTAAAAAAAAATGAACGATTTTTATTAGTACAAGTCCCAAAAAATATGTAATCAATATGGGGCTGAAAGATAAAACTTATCAATCTGGGACCTAAAAGATGTTTATATTAAGAGATTTTATCTATCCGGGACCTAAAAAATATTTAAATTAAGATCCCGAATTGATAATTAACCTATCTTTCAGTTCCGGATTGATTAAATCTCTTAATATATATAAATATCTTTCAGGTCTCGAATTGATAAATTTTATCTTTCAGGCCCCGATGATTATTAACATATCCCAAAAATGAAAGAGCGCAAGATAGGGGTGGGCCGATAAAAATATACTCTCTCTGTCTCATAAAAGCTTTCATAGGAGGGAGGATACACACTTTCAGAAAGTGAAAGAATTAAGAATTTGAAAGGTAATTTTGTAAACTTTTATATGTAAATTAAAGTAAGAAAATGAGTTATATTGTGTTTATGTATAAGACCAAAAGTAATGATATTTTGTGGAGTTTATGAAGGGTTTTCTGAGTAGTTCTTTTTAACGATAACTAAATTAGTTTTTCAATTTAGGGATCTCAAGCAACATTGAAGGAATGAACTTTCAGATGAAAATGATAGAATAGAACCCACTGATAGAATCGTACAATAAACAAGCCGATGAGACGTAATGTGCAGTTACGTGGGGAGGGAGGGAGGGAGAGAGAGAGAGATTCTCATTAAGGGTATATTAGGGCTCTCAGGTGGGTAATTGTATCCCATTATAATGAAGGAAAGTAGTAGTATTGGGTTGTAGGGTTGTGCATTCCGTATTCAGTAATTGAACCGAAATCAAATAGTCAAAACCAAACGAATACTGAAGCATCACTATAAAAAACCGAAATTGAACCGAATTGTGTTAAAACCGATCAAAATTGAAATCAAAATTTTTGGTTCGATTTCGGTATAATACTGAAAATCGAATTTTTAAATTTTGTGACTTTTCTTTTGGACCATTTTTAAAAATAATGTCTCAAGAAAAACAAGTTAAAACAAGCAAGTATAAATCATCTATGTTTCAAGTTCCAAACTTCCAACATAAAATCCAAAAATATTAAAACATCAATATAAAATATCAAATATGAAATTTAAATCTAAATTAGAACAAGTTATACAAAATAGCGTAGACTGAAAGACGATTGATTTGGAAACAAAACGAATGAAGTAGGGTTTTAATCTTTTAAGACTTTAAGTATTTTAATTTAAATATTTATTATTTTAATTGATATTATATATATATATATATATATATATATATATATATATATATATATATATATATATATATATATATATTGAAACTTCGGGTCGATTTTTTGTTATACCAAAAATTTATTCATAAAATCGAAATCCAATATCAAAATATTCAAATTGTAAAATCGAAGATCAAATTAAATGAAATGAATTTAAATTTTCGTTCGGTTCGGCTCAGCTCGGTTTTCAGTTAAAAACCAAATAATGCACATGGTTGCTATAGGAGTCTAAACATTGTAATTATTCCACTTTAAGTGCCCGTTTGGTAGGCATGTTTAGCAATAAGACAAGGACCTAATTTAGCCTAAATTAGGTCCTTATCGTATTGCTAAACATGCCTACCAAACGGGCACTAATAGTATTTAGTAATGGATGCATAATCTGGACCGATAAAACAATTAGTTAATCTGGGCCGATAATGAACGATGCCTACCAAACTGGGCCGATAATGAATGATGCCTACCAAAATGGGCCGATAATTAATGATGAGCCCAATTTTTATTTAGAATACCCATATTATAAAAACACACATCATTAATTGAGTACATCCCCAATAACTCACTAAAATACCCTTTTGCAAATAAAATTTTCAAACCTCAAAATTCAAAAAAAATATCCGAAAATGTGTTCTTTTTTCGGAAAATATTTCCGAAAATTTAGAGAAATTTCGGCCAAAATATGAGAACAATAGGTTTTCCGGAAAAAAAAAATTCAAACCTCAGAATGTGAAAAAATTATCCAAAAATGTGTTCTTTTTTTTTTCAGAATACTTTTCCGAAAATTTGGAGAAATTTGGGCCAAAATGTTAGAACAGTAGATTTTCCAAAAAAAAAAAAAATTCAAACCTTAAATTTAAAAAAAAAAAGTTCCGGAAACTTGTACATGTTTTGGTTTTTTTTTCCCAAAAAGAAGGTCAATTTTCGGAGAACCAGAGTCGAAAAATTTTAAAAACTGAGAAAAAAATCGCACGAATACGTTAACACCCATATTTGTCATCGTATTTACGCTATTTAACATCCAAAATAACCCAACAACAATGATATTAGTATAACAAACAACGAAAAATACAATACAAATTCATTTTAAAAAAAATTGGTTCATCATACAAAAATCATAACAAGCTATAAAACTTATATAAACACGTGGGTGACGACGATTAGAGACTATTGTTGCAGAGTAGAGGTTGTTTAACGAACTTCACGCGATCATTTTTTGTGCGGTGAACCCATCTCCAAACCCTTCTATCAGATATCACCTTCCCATAATAAGGTGATAAGGACACTTTTGTCATTTTACGTTTATTTCACTTTCTAATTTTTACAATATGGATGTTCTAAATAAAAATGTGTGTATGCATAATCTGGGGGCTTAATGATGCCTACCGAACTGAGTTTGGACCTAAGTTGTCAATATTCAACATATCTTAACATTTTTTAATATCCAATCAATCATAACACTTCGAGGTGTGTTAAAATATAACCAATTTTAACATTTTATTGGTGTGATGATTCTAACTTCACAAAAGTATAGGGCATACAAAAAATCAATGTGAGATTAGATGAAATGTTATAATAGACATTAGATTATATATATTCCCTGTATCCCATATGAGGTTGTGGGAAATCTTTTTCACAAAAGTTATGTAAAATGTGTAATGATTAAAATGTTGTGGGGTAATTTTATAAATTTTTATTGAATAAAGTAACTGAATTAGTTGAATTGAGTGTATGTGTCTGTTTCAAAAAGTGATACTTCATCCGTCTTGATTCTTTCTGCGTACGAGCACGAATATTATGAAAAGTTCACTTTATTGACTTTTGTGAGAATAAAGTGTAGGAGAGAGAATAAATTGTATGAGTATTTTAGATGATTAATGAGATAAAGTAGAATAGAAAGAGTGACATTTTTTAAATTTAAATGAAATTTTGAGAGTATTAATATTGTGTAATGTTTCCATTTTAAGGTGTGTAAAAAAATAAGATAGATAAATAAGGAAAGTGTGCCAAAAAAAAAAGTGGGAGGAATGAATAAGGAATGTGTGCAAAAAAAAGTGGGACGAAGGTTGTAAATGTGTGAATACCATGAGAGTGAAATTTAATATAAAAAATTATTTTTTAACGTACAAACTTTTATGGAACGTTTTATGAAAAATTTTATTGATACTATTATCACTTTCAAATTTTTAGTGATTTGTCACATCTTGTGCTATAATCCGGTCAAAAAAAACTACCAATAATCCGGTCAAAAAAAAACTACCAATAATCCGGTCAAAAAAAACTACCAATAATCCGGTCAAAAAAAATCTACCAATAATCCGGTCAAAAAAAAACTTACTAATAATAAAGCAGTATATGGCTGCATATGGCTGCTCGTCCGCTAGGCTGCGCCTGCGTTTATTGATTTGTGACATCATTTCCCAAGAATTAAAATAATATTTGTTTCATTGTAAATTACACATTCTATTTTTTATAACTATCCATTAAACTTATATTCCTACATTATTTTCATCAAAATTACACATTATTTGTACTACATTACCTTTCCTTAATCTTTGTGCCCAAAATCATACTTGTTTTTTGATGAAGTTTTGCAACAACGTCTCTTTCTTCTTCGCTGAAAACCCCTCGTTTTGCATCTGGTTTAAGGTAATTCATCCATCTCAATCAACAACTCTTTCCACATCTCTCAAGTCTTTTTTTTTTTTTTTTTTGTAAGGCATATGCCTAACTTTGATCCTTAATGAAGTTTATTTAAATCTCTCAATTCCTGATCATATATACAACACATATAAATTGCAAATTACAATAAAATATTTTTTTCAACTCTTAATTATTTAAATAAATAATTACCAGCAAATTTGGGAAGCAATCTCCAATTCCAATGGCCATATCTAGCAATATAATCTCTCAATTTATATATTGTCCTCTTCTTCACTCCACGCACCTTTTCTCAATCCATCTTTGTCAACATAAGGAGCTTTCACCATTTTCCGAGATCTAATCAAATCGAGTTCGTCTCATGTGCATCAGTTGCACTGTAAAAAAAAAAGATGTAAAAGAAAGAAAGTTGCATACAAATCGAGTATTAATATTATGTAATGTTTCCATTTTAAGGTATGTAAAATAAAGTGAGAGAAATAAATGAGGAAAGTGTGCAAAAAAAAAAAAAAAAGTGGGACGAATGAATAAGGAATGTGTGCAAAAAGAAGTGGGACAAAGGTTGTAAATGTGTGAATACTATGAGAGTGAAATTTAATATATAAAATTAATTTTTTTAACATACAAACTTTTACGGAACGTTTTAATTAAAAAGTATGAAAATTTTTATTGAACGCGAAGTATCACTTTCAAAGGTTCAATGCATAGTTTGGTTTTCTAAAGTATAAAAGTGGGCTGCTAGCTTTTAGAGTATGTTCTTTTGGGGATTTAGGTGTGCTGTGTGTTTCTTTTGGGATTTGAGTAGAGTGAGATTTTCCTTTATGTCAAATCAATATGTAAGAGAAGTTGATATTGTATTATTGTATTGTATTTTTATAAGAGTGATTAATATATTATTATTATTATATTGAGGAGAGATGTAAAAAGTAGTTTGTATTAAAAAAAAATGATAATAGGTGCATAGGTGTGTTTATAGATGTGAAAGAAAGAAGGTTCCATACAATTCTTTTTCATACAATTAATATATGCTAGCTGAGCCTAAGAAGACAAATTAATTTTGCAACCGACAACATAAAATAGAGTATTTTATTTGACTAATGACGTAACATACAAAAACATAGAGTATTTTATTTGACTAATGAACATAACATACAAAAAGGGATTGTTAATTTAATGTCCACATTAATTGTATTTGGTGGCCAATTGTCGTGGCGAATCAGCGTCTTTAAGGGTGTGCTAACTAACACGTCATCTCATCGAGCAGTGAAATCATAGAGTGTCATTATTAAATGAAATAATAAAAATGCTCTATCCCTCCTTTGCATAAAGAAAGATCTATAGTTATTTTCACATAAATTAAAAAATAAAAATTATTATGATTAATACATAAATTTTTGTATTATTTTTCAGTTTTGTCTTTATGTAAATACCTAAATATTTGTTTTGAAAAAAACAAGATACATTAAATAGGAGTAAAGATGTAATGAAAAATAAATGACACATTAAATATATAATATATCTATGTATTTTTATGGGACGTATAAATAGAAAGTAAGTTTATCTTTATAGGATAGAGGGAATATTAAAGTTACGGGTAGGAGACAAGTTGTAAGTTGAGAAATCCCATCGGTAAATGGACTAATCCCAATATAAGTACATTTGCATTATTTCATATAGAGTAATCTTAATTATTACATTTGCAAGTAGCCTCAAATTATGTGACTTTAGTACTTTGTAGTCGTGGGGATATCATTGTACCCCAAATTTTTAAAAATTAACATTCACTTCGATATAAAATTAAAATAATAAAAGACTTATGATTTTTAGATCGATTTTTAATTTAATCACGACTTTTAAGATTATAATTAAAATTATAACCTGATACATATTTTTTCTCAGGTAAAAAAGAAATGGCGTGGCTCGTTGGAATTGTGTGTTTGGACTTTCTAGACACCACTTCAGATGACATGTAGGCAGAAAATTGTTCAAATTATTAATATTTTAAAAAAATGTAAAACATTTGAATCTCTCAGTCTCCGATGTTAGGTGGCATGGGTGGAACTTATCCGTGTGTATGAGCTGATGGTGTCTGGCTTGGTGAGGATTTTGTTCGACCTGTCTATGTGGTTTGACCACAAATTCATGCAGCTTACCTTCATTGTAAACTTGTACAAGGTTTGAGAATATCTCGATACTCACCAGTGTCATGCCCTATGGACTCATGGTTGCGACAAAACTTGCACAAATTGAGATTTTCTCTATCATTGGTGATCTTTTTGGGGTCGGGCAGAAGTACTCAATTCTTGAGATGAGTCATGATTTCTTTCTGAGGTGACCCAGAGAGTGCGTACAACCTAATGTACTTTGGCTGATAATGAAAATGACTTGACACTTGAAGGGGCTTTACAGTCCTTGTCTGCCCCGTAGCCTTTAGCTTTCTTCGGGCTCTTTTTCTCTACCTTGCCATCCTTGTTCTCTGTCAAATTGCAATTCAAAAGCTCTTCCATGATGCTTCAGGCTCGGACGCAGAATTCATATCATAGCTTTTTGGCAGTGCTTGTAAATTGATTTCCATAACATTGTCCCTTTAATCAACCCATATATGAACAACACCACCTTGGTTGTGTCTTCAACCTGCTCCCTCTCAAGATGGATCTTGTGAAAATGATCAATCTAAGCTCGATCACTCTTATCTACTATGTTAAGATAAATATTGTTATAGTTTTGATGAGTTAAATTGTAATTTTAATGAGTTTTAAAATAGGGTGATAGCTGAGAATGATTGTATAGTCAGCTGAAGTATTGAGTTAGTATGATTAGGACTAGTATAGCTAAGTGTTAAAATGTTTAGTTAAGTTTGACTTGAATAGACTAACTAAGTAGTAGATGAGGGTCACTATCAATAGATGAGGTAGAGTAAGATGAAGAACAGATAAGTAAGTCAATACAGATGAAGTTTAGACTTGAAGAATAACTGAAGATCAGACCTAGAGAAGATTAGAAGATTAGACGAGTAAGACTGATTGAACAAGATGAATTTCAAAGGAAGACTGAAGACGAACTAAGTAGAATAAGAAAGTTTTGTCAAAGTCAGACTAGGAAGAATGATCGAGTTATCTGAAGAGTCAAAATCAGACGAAGGGAAGACTGTTATAATAGTTTAAAGAAAAAGATGAAGATGTAGTTGTAACTAACTCAGGACGGTTAGGCAGTTGGAACAAATTGAAGACAAGGATAAAAGAGTATCAGTTACTAAAAATTAGATATATATAACACACATTTTTTAAGAGAAAAATCATCTAGAAGCAATTGTGATATTCTTGTCACATATATATTGTGTATTCATTTTTACAGTGTTTGTAGAACACTGCTTTGTAATTTTCTCCTTAGTACTAGTTTTTGAGATCAGAAGATTAGGAAGAAGAAGAAGATAGACTGATTCTGAA
This sequence comes from Paraleonurus japonicus, assembly GCA_030762865.1. Classification (NCBI taxonomy): domain Eukaryota; kingdom Viridiplantae; phylum Streptophyta; class Magnoliopsida; order Lamiales; family Lamiaceae; genus Paraleonurus; species Paraleonurus japonicus. The sequence continues at coordinate 34,616,223 of CM061059.1, read as the reverse complement.
CAAGATTGTGAACCACTATAAATCCTGTGTTATTTACTGTTTTTCTTTAATCTTGCTTATCAGTTTTCAAATTTGTAAAAGAAGAAATTCTCAAAAAATCGAGCATAAATAATTTGCGTTGTTCAATTTGATTTTAATAAGTGTTTTGAGTTGATTTCTTTTGAAAAAATGGAAATCTATTCAACCTCCCTTCTAGATTTCCACCAAAAGTCTTAACTCGGTTTTTGGGACCAACAAGTTGTATTAGAGCAGTGATTCAAAAGAGAATTGTTACTGGTATATTTGTGATCAAACTGAGTTGATCCTTGAATTTTTTTCTTTTTCTTGTATTTCAATCTATCTTGGATTATTTTTTTGCTACTAATCTATTTTTTTTTAGATTCATAATGTCTTCGTACAAAACCAATCTACCTGAGTTCTCTATTGAAAATTATGATTACTGAAAATTTAGGATGAAAAATCATCAAGGTGCTATCCATGACTGTATGCGGGAAACCCTAGAGGATGGACTCATTAAATTCTATCACGGTGGTGTTAGTGATGGAACTGAGTCATCTGAAGCCAGGGTAAAGCTGGAGAAACAGAGACCACAATTTTCAAATGAAAAAAGAAAGATTGTTAATTTGGACCAGGTTGCCCGAATGGAGATCATTGAAACTTTAAGCAAAGAATAGACAGAGAAGGTCAAGACGTGTAAAACAGCTAAAGAGATGTGGGAGTTATCACTATGATTAGTGTGAAAATTGCATTTATATCTTGAGCTTAATTGTCTAGTTTGGATGTGATTTCATATTTATTTCACTCTTAATTGACTAAGTGCACTTGATAGAAAGAATGTGTATTATTTTGTTAGATGTGTAGGTAATCATTGATTTTTGGAGTAATTTGAGATCAACATATTGACTAGAATCAAGTGAAGGATGAAATCATTGTAAAGAGGGGTGAAAGAGGGTTATAACGAAAAAAATTGAGTCAATCGGAGGTCGGATGATCAAGTTATAAAGATTTAAAGTTGAAGTGACAAAGCCACTCGGACAAGCCACTCGGCCGATAACTAATGATGCCTACCAAACTGAGTTTGGGCCTAAGTTGTCAATGTTCAACATATATATCTTTACATTTTTTAATATCTAATCAATCATAACACTTCTAGGTGTGTTAAAACATAATCAATCTTAAAATTTTATTGGTGTGATGATTCTAACTTCACACAAGTATAGGGCATACAAAAAATCAATGTGAGATTAGATGAAGTGTTATAATAGACATTAGATTATGTTGGTCCCGGAGAGTTGAGTTGATTAAAACCTTGAATAAGCTTCCTAGAACAAAATCTAGAAAGGGGGGGTTTGAATAGATTTTGTAGATTTTTCAAATCTTCCAAAACCAATTCAAAATATCAGATTGAGCACAGCGGATTAAGAATAAATTCTCAACTTCTTATAAGATCAAAAGCAAGGTTGAAATACTGATTTTAGTTATGATTCTGAATTTAACTCTTGATAAAACACAGTTGTAAAATAAACAGAAAATTAAAGAAAGCAAGAAATAACACCAGGATTTATAGTGGTTCGGATTTTAAAATCCTACATCCACTCTCCTTCTTCAATTTGAAGAAGGGACTCTGCTTACTGCTTACTTTCTCACTTCCAGCTTACAACTTACAACTTGTACAATTCTTCAAATCTTCAATCTCCTAGACTCTTCTTCTAGAAATCTAACTATCACAGTGTATATTGAATTTTGAAGATTACAAGAAAAGTGTTCTAAAAACACTTAGAACTTTTTGAAACTCTCTAGATATTCTTGTGAAAAGATTGTGAAATCTGAGTAGTGACTTGTGTAAAAAATATGCATAAGTGTTATCTCTATATTAAAAAATGAAAAAAACCTAGACCTATATATAAGTCTGAAAAGTCAGTTAGTTTGTTAGTTAGTTCTAACAAACTTGAAACTGCTTAACAAACTTAACTGCTCTAGACCTCAGCTGATTCTTCATACTCATCTGCAGCTGACTTAGTGAAAACTCGCCTTTCTTATTCTACTCGGCTTATCTTGACCTCGTCTGAGCTCTTCATAATTGTCTCCTGCAGATGACTAGACTTGAGCTTGTCTCCAGATGACTAGCATGTTATCAAACCTCAGCTGACTAGCTTAATGCATAACCCCGTCTGATCAGCCTACATCCTCAGCTGTTCTTCAGTTTGGCTGATTAGTCTGATCTGCTCTTTAACTCATCAAAACCTCTTGATCCAACAATTTCCCCCTTTTTGATGAAGTTAAAACCTATAAGAAGGAAACATACTCACAGCTGAAGTTAGTAATAGATCTAGTTAAATCAATCAGATAGATACAGTACAATTTCACACTTCAACAGATTCAATCACAATAAGAAATTTAGGTCTTTTAGACTTTTTAGAAGTATTTTAAAAAAAAATTTAACAAAAGATTTTAACTCCGAGATATAAGAATTTCTCAGATGTTTTATACTTAGAAAAATTTTAATTCTGAGAAAAAAAAATTTCTCAGATGATTTATACTTAGAAAAAAAAAAATTTTAATTCTGAGATATAAAATTTCTCAGAAAAAAATATTTAAGAAAACTAATACACAAAGTTCACATAAGACTGAATATATTCATTCACAGACATTTACAGATTACAAAATAAGAGAACTGATAGAAAATAAAAGATAAGGAAAGAAAAATCCTGTTCTATCAGATTCCCCATCGATCAGCTTCTGGAATGTTTAGCCAGCTGAAAATCCTCGCTCTAAGCTGTTTCAGATCATCCTCATCTGTGAGCTCGGATTCCCTTTCTGCCTTGGCCACAACTGTTCTGACCCATTCCAGATCAGGAGAACCATCTTCTTTAAGCTTGGGGGTGACCTGCTCGTAGGCTGGTGCGATCAGATCGCAGTTGAACACATTATGTGCCTCATCGAGCAGCTTCCCATAAAGATCTGCATCCTCCTTCTCCATCCATTCATGCCAGCAGATGTCTTCATTAGCTGCTCCAGATGGCGATGCCTTGAGAATGTACCAGTAATACATCCACTTAGCATCCAGGGCTTGCTTTTTATATTCATTGGTGAACTTCCCTGAGACCATCTTAGGAGGAGCCGTGGTGCGGTGGACAGGGCGGAAATCAGCTTCATTTGCTGCTTTGGACACCCACTTCCGTGTATCCCTGTCCCACTTCATTTCAGCTTTCCCCATCTTCTTCAGCCTCTTCTTTTCTCTCTTTTCAAACATCTCCTTCTCAGCACTGATTCTTCTAATCTGCTCAGCTGATAAGTTGGAGAAGTCTGGTTCCTTTCTTTTGCGCTCGGCTGATCTGGGGCTGATCATCTGCTCGGCTGATGGAGTCTTCTCGACTGCTGCTGCTACTGCTTTTCCTTTACCTTTGCCCTTGGGCTCTGGTTTTTCAGATTCTTTCATGCTAGCCAGCAGCTTCTCAGTCTTCTCCTCTTCTTCCTTCTTCCTTTTCTCCTCATCCTCTCGGATGGCTTCTTCAATCTGCGTCACCCTCAGTTGCAAGGCAGCCAACTCATCTGATTTGATTTTGATCTCCACCTTGGCTGCCTCCAACTCAGCTGTGTCTGCCTTTGTATCAAGTCTATCTGTTATTGACATGACACCAGCTGTGAGGGTTTCCATTCTGCTCTCTGCACCTTCCCCCTTTTTAACTTCATCCTTGATGGACTGAAGCTCATCCTCAATTGCTGCACAACGCGTAAATCAAGTCATTACGATCGAAGTGAGGTTGAGACCACGACTTCGTTGTCAGCTGCAGTCTTCTCTTTCAGTGCCTTGACCTCGTCTTCAAGCGCACTCAGTCTGGAACCAACAGCAGTGCTGAGATTGGCTGATAAATTTCTGGTCATGTTGACCTCAGCAATCTGCATGTTGGCGAGCATAGTATCTGTGACTGCTCGAATCACCTTTCTGGTTTTCTTCTCCATCATCCTCTGGACTTGGCTGATAATTTTGCTGTGGAGTTGCTCAAAAGTCGAGGAGATGGCAAGAATCGGTCTGTCCTCTTCCTCCGAATCGGATGAGGAAGAGGTGGTAGGAGAAGTTGGGATCGGGGGAGCTCATGGGAATATCCCCAAAATGTTTGAGGTATCCACATGAGGTTCGGGCCGGGATAGAAGAAGTGGGGGTGTCGATGGTGGGGGTGGGATTTACGGTGGGGAGATGATGGTGGGGGTGGAATTTGAAGTGATGTGGTAGGGGAGGAGATTGTAGTGATTGGAGTAAGATGAGTTGGGGTTGAGTGGGGAGATATGGAGATGGGGGTTGGGGAAAATCTTGGTCCCGGATAAAAGGACAGCATATGAGATGGGGATGGTGGAGGAGATGAGGTTTGGATTTGAGGGAGGGGAGATGAGGATGGACTTTGGACAGTTTCGGGAGTAGGCTGTTTTAGAGGCTCTGAGGTGCCAGCCTGGGACACCTCTTCATTGCCAGTTTGGGTTGGAGATGGTGAGGGGGAGAAATGTACCTGACCTCGGCTGGGGGAGGGGGTCCCTTCAGAACTTATTAGCTGGACCTCCTCCAGCTGCACCACTTGAGCTGCAATTTGCAGCGTGGATACCTCCTCCGGAAGAAGAGTGGGCTGATCAGCAGACGATCCTCCCAACTCGGAGGTTTTCACCAACCTTCGTCTCCTTGGTGCCTTCTCCTTCAGCTTCATTGGCTGTTCAGCCTCAGCTGAGCTCACGGACGGCAGCTCCACCTCCACATCCTCTTCCTCCTCCTCCTCAGCTTCCTCTTCAGCTGGAGCTTGAGCTCTACCCTCAGCTCCACCTTCATCAGAATCAGCTGGAGCCCCGAGTGGCTCATCCTTGGTCAAAATCCCTTTTTGCTTAGTGTAAGCTCGGACTCCGTCTGACCAGTTTATTTGAGCTGACAGCAAGTCCTCCATAATCACAGTCACTTTGTTAAAGAGACTAGTGATTGACTTCGCCTGCCACTTTCCATTAACCACCTCCAGACGTCTTCTCTCCGTCTCCAGCCTCTCCAGCAGCAAACCAGCCCAGTTGGCCTGAACCCCATCAAGAATCGTTCTCATGACGCAGAGTCTGGGTCTGGTCAGCCCATCGTGGGAGCTCTGTTCTCCCAATATCACCTTTGTGACAATGGTCATCAAAAGGCGATATCGGCGTCGGAGCATCCTCTTCTTCAGCTCCGATCGATTTTCCTTCATGGAGTTCCGGGCAATCATCTCAAATGATTCTACCCATTCATCAGATTTGTAGGTGAGGGGGTTCACACCTTCACTGCTAGTATCAAATATCCTAGCCACCTCCGCCGGAGAAACAGTAAGTTCTTCTCCATATACCCTTGTCCTAAACACTCCCTGTTCATATGTCCCATTGACATAGAACTCCAGCCCTCTCATATCCAATGTCTTATTGGAGGGGGATTTCTTGGAGCAAAACGTCCTCAATCCAGCCCTCTCCAATAAAGACAGGATTTCCCTGGATTCGGCATCGGTGGTGGTGTCGAAGTCGACATACATTTCCGACTTCACCTTCTTTGCATATGTTTCATTTTGTACATCCACCATTGTTGAAGTTATGCCTCTTACAGAAATGCTCATATACGGATTTTAGAGAGAGTAAAATTTGCAGAGAATTTTTGATAAGTAGTGAAAGTGAAAAGGATGAATTTGGAGAAGAAGATGTATTTATAGGGGAATAGATTGGAAAGAGAAACCGCCATTTTTGAAATCTTGAATTAATCTTAGCCATTTATTCAAAAAGTTTTTACTGAGTATTAATCAACGGTTAAAAACTAAAATAAACGATTAGGATTCAACGCGTGAACTATAATCGCCTTTGGAATGCATAAATAGTTACTTTATAGACTGTTGATTTGACAGATGTAGGTTACTTTATGCAGAGAAGTAAGTATACCTGACGTCAGCCTAGGGCTACCTTACTTCGCCTAAGGGTTTGTAAATCAGATGAGTTTGAAAAACAGACAAGTTTTAAAAACAGATCAGTGTAAAAACAGATGGGTTTTAGGAAATCATCTGATAGAGTAACCTGTCTAATTCTGAAAACCAACAGTTTAGATGTAACTATTTAGTAATTTTTAAACCAGGTTTAAACAAAACAGACTCAGATTTACTTTTCTAAAACAAATTTTTAAGAAACAGATCAGACTCAGGTTAAGAATAAAGAAGTTTGAATAAAAGTATGATTCAGTGTTATCTGTGACCTGTTCCTGCAAAAACATAAACTCAAAGGAAATCATCAGAAGCTAAAGGTAAATCAGATAGGATGAAATAGTCATCTGTTTTCTTCAGGAGTTCAGCTGACTATTATGTCCTTGTCTGATTTACTCAATGTCAGATAAGTAATTATCAATTCAGATAAGGTCAATATGACTAATCCTTGATTCTTGATTCCTAAAAGGAGATCAATGATATCAGCTACCTGATTGCCCTTTGACACATATCTAGTCTGATAATTCTTTCTAGACATTAATTTAAAGAAAAGAAAAGGAATAAGGAACCAAATGCACACAATTAGAAACCAGCTAAAGATGCATCAAGTAATCCTAATTCTAAACACATTTCTTTGAACTTAGTCTCAGCTAATGGTTTTGTAAGAATGTCAGCTTTTTGTGATTCAGTGGCAATTTTCTCAATTCTAATGTCATTCTTTTCAACATGATCCCTAATGAAATGATGCCTAATATCTATATGCTTGCATCTAGAATGTAAAACAGGGTTGTAAGTCATTGCTATTGCACTATTACTATCACAGTAAATAGGAACAGCTGATGTTTGAATATTATAGTCTCTAAGCTGTTGACTAATCCAGAGGAGTTGAGAGCAACAACTTCCAGCTGCCATGTACTCAGCTTCAGTTGTGGAGGTGGCAACAGATGTCTGTTTCTTAGATAACCAAGAAATTAATTTGTTGCCTAAGAATTGACAAGTTCCAGAAGTGGATTTTCTATCAATCTTACATCCTCCAAAGTCTGAATCTGAAAAACCTGATAGCTCAAAGTTGTCATCAGCTGGGTACCATAACCCTACTTGCAAAGTTCCTTTGAGATATCTAAGAATTTTCTTAGCAGTCTCCAGATGAGTTTTCTTGGGATTAGACTGAAATCTTGCACATACCCCAACTGCAAAGGCTATGTCTGGCCTACTTGCAGTGAGATAAAGAAGAGATCCAATCAGTCCACGATACTCCGTTGCATCAGTGGGTATCCCCTGCTCATCTGAATCCATTGAGAAGTTAGTTGCCATAGGTATTTTGACTTCTCTGCTAGTAATCATTCCAAATTTCTCAATCAGATCCTTAGCATACTTAGACTGATGTATAAATATACCCTTACTCATCTGTTTAATTTGTAAGCCTAGAAAGTATGTCAATTCTCCCATCATTGACATTTCAAACCTGTTCTTCATGAGAAAGCTAAACTCTTCACATAATTTCAGATTAGGTGAACCAAAAATTATGTCATCTACATAAATTTGAACTAGTAAAATGTTGCCATCTACTTCCTTTCTAAACAAAGTTCTATCAATCTTACCTTTAGAAAAACCATTTGATGTCAAGAAATCAGATAGAGTATCATACCAAGCTCTGGGAGCTTGTTTTAGTCCATATAGAGCTTTGTTGAGTTTATAGACCTTGTTATTGATCTTAAACCCAGGAGGCTGCTCTACATAGACCTCTTCAAGTAACACACCATTAAGAAAAGCAGACTTAACATCCATTTGAAAAACTTTGAAAGACTTATATGCAGCAAATGCCAAGAACAATCTTATTGCCTCTAATCTGGCAACTGGAGCATAGGTTTCATCATAGTCTATTCCCTCAGACTGTGAATAACCTTGTGCAACCAGTCTTGCCTTATTTCGAACAATAATATTGTTCTCATCTGTTTTATTTTTAAACACCCATTTGGTGCCTATAATCTTTCTGTGTAAGGGTCTTTCCACTAGATCCCATACATTTTGTCTTTCAAACTGATGCAGTTCTTCCTGCATGGCTGTTATCCAGTTTGGGTCTGATAATGCTTCCTCAATAGACTTGGGTTCAAGAAGCGACACATAACAACTGAAAAGACTTTCAGAGTCTAACATCATTCGTGTCTGCACACTACTAGATGGATCTCCTATAATCTGATCAGATGGATGATAGCTTCTCATCCTTTTGCCTATATGAGGAGAAGTATCCTCATCTTGAGTCTCAGTTGGCAACTCATCTGACTCAACCTCAGCTGACGTTCCCCCTTCATCAGCTGACTCGTGCTGATCAGCTGATGTCAAAGGTGTCTGATCTGAAGGAGTCTGATCAGAAGTTGTCTTCTGATTATCAGATGGGGATTCTTCTTCATCTGATTCTGAATCAAGAGTAGGTAGATAAATAGTTCTATGTTTAGTCTTGGATAATTCAATTTTATCTAGATTTTCAGAAATTTGATTCACTTTATCTGAGAAGGAATACAACTCATCAAAAACAACATGAGGAGTTTCCTCCACACAAAGGGTTGTCTTGTTAAAAACTCTAAATGCCTTTGAAGTATTAGAATATCCTAAGAATATTCCATCAGCTGCTTTAGCATCAAAAGTTCTTAACTTAGATTTCCCATTGTTATGAATGAAACACTTACAACCAAAAGCTTTGAAGTATGAGATCCTTGGAATCTTACCCTTCCAAATCTCATAAGGAGTCTTACCCTTATCTTTGACAACTAAGCACCTGTTCTGGGTATAGCAAGCTGTGTTGATAGCTTCAGCCCAGAACCTATGAGGGGTATTATACTCAGCCAACATGCTTCTGGCTGCTTCCTTCAAAGTTCTATTCCTTCTTTCAACCACTCCATTTTGTTGAGGAGTTCTTGCTGAAGATGTCTCATGTATAATTCCAAACTCATTGAAGAAATTAGATAAACAAGAATTCAAAAATTCTGTACCCTTATCACTCCTGATTTTAATAATATTAACTCCCTTCTCATTCTGAATTTGTCTGAACAGATCAGGAATCTTGTTCATAGTCTCATTTTTCTTGAAAAGAAATATGACCCAAGTGTATCTAGAAAAGTCATCTACTACAACAAGAGTATATTTCCTTCCACTGAAACTGAGAGGAGTAACAGGTCCAAACAAATCCAGATGAAGAAGTTGCAACACTCTTTCAGATGAGGAGGAGTTAATACTCTTAAATGAGTGTCTAGGCTGTTTACCTTTTTGACAAGCATCACATTTAAGATCAGTTGATAAAAGTTTTTCAGGTAATCCCTTAACAAGGTTTCTCTTAGCCAGCTTACTAAGGGTCTTGAAATTCAGATGACTAAGCCTTTTATGCCATAGCCAGCTGACATTTTCTCCACCCTTAGCCATCAGACAAGTATCTTGGGAACAACTATTAAAGTTGGCCACATAGACATTACCCTGTCTGAAGCCAGTTAATAGTACCTTATCTGAGGAATTATCCAAAATATCACATTTATCTCTTGAGAATTTTACAGAAAAACCTTTATCACAAAGCTGAGAAACAGATAACAGATTATGTTTCAAACCTTCAACAAAATATACCTCAGATACCTGAATATCCTTGATAATCAAAGTACCTACACCTTTAGTCTGACCACAATTATTATCACCAAATACAACTCTTGGACCATCAATGCTTTGAAAATTTGATAACAGCTTCTTGTTATGGGTCATATGTTGTGAACAGCCACTGTCAATGTACCATATTGAAGCTAAGATCTCTTCCTTAAGTGATGATCCCTGTGAATCCTGTAAAACAGATTAGTTTTGAGGTACCCTAGTGATCTTGGGTCCTTTTGGGTCAAGAATCACTTTAGGAATCCAAACAAACATCTCATCTGCAGACAATAAGTCAGACTCAGATTTTCTACCAAATCTGTCTACAATAATATCATTTTTAAATGACAACTTGTTGTATTCAGATTGGATAATTTTCCTAAACTTAGGAAATGTAGGATAGCATTTGCTCCTTCCATCAAAAGAATTATAATAAGAAAATCTTCTTATTTTGGTTCTTGGATTCCTTCTAGTCTGATAGGAATTCTTCAGCTGAATTCTTGGTTTCAGACTGGAAGCTGTAGTCCTTATCTGACTAGTTGGTTTCCATGGACCAATTTTAATATCCTTTGATTGAACAGATGCTTTCACAAATTTCCTAGGTTTTTGAACATCTGATTTATTGTTCCTATCATAACCAAGTCCTGTCTTATCATGAGATTTCTGAGAAGTATTAAAAATATGATCTATTACTGATTGTGAATTATTAAGCTGACTAATTTTGAAGACAAGCTTCTCATTGTCTTTCTTAATTAATTCATTTTCAGCACAGACTACTTCAAATTTATCTTTTAAAGTTTTCAGTTCATTTTCTAACCTTTCAGGTAAGCTGGCTGATGTACTAGCTTCAGTCTGATGAAAACATTCCCCCTTGAATGTTTCCTCAGTCTCTGAGCTGTTCATCACCTTCTTGCCTTTATTTAGAATTTGAATCTGATCCTTTAAAATTAAATTCTCTGTCTCCAGCTGTTTATAAGCAGCTAAAGATGTTTTTAAATCTCTCAATAATTCATGTATAACAGTTTGGTCATGATCAGATGCAGACTGACAAGAATCATTATCTGAAGATGAATAGTAGATTACCTCATTAGCCATGAGACAGATCTCATCATCTGATCCAAAATCAGATGAGGATGATGAAGATGATGATGATTTCTTTGGCTCTTTTTCTTCAGCCAACAAAGCTCTTTGATCTGCAAATCTCCTGTCTCTTTTCTTCCTCTTCTCTTCTCTTTCTTTAGGAGTCAGTTGAGGACAATCATAGCTGAAATGTCCTGGCTTGTTGCAAGTATAGCAAATATCACTCCTATCTGATCTGGGACTGGAAGTATTTCTTCTAACAGGTGATCTGTATCTTCTTGTCTGGCTCTTGTTTTTGTCATCATCTGAAGATTTGTCTACCTTCCTATCTGATCTGGATCTTTGTCTATCTCTACCTGCAAATCTCAATTTATTTCTCTTATACCTCATTCTCAATTTATCATACCTTTTTGTAAGTAAAGCCATCTGCTCTTTCAAAGATAGATCAGCTCCTACAGCCTCTGTTGGCACCTTGTCTTCTTTACTGACAAAGGCAACAGATTTGGATGAGGTGCTTGACTCCATCTCATCTTCCTCATCTTCTATCTGGATGTCATACTCTAAAGCTTTAAGATGAGAAAATAAAGTATGGTGAGTAATAGAGGATAAATCTTGAGTTGCTTTAAGGATATTGGATTTTTCCCTCCATCTCTTGGTTAATGATCTCAAAATCTTGTTGTTAATCTCCTTCTCTGAATAATTCTTTCCAAGATCAGCTGCTTTGTTTAGAAGATTGGTCAACCTCATATCAAACTGATCTACAGACTCATTTTCCTTCATCTTGAATGTTTCAAATGTATGCAATACTGACTGTAGCTTGTTCTTCTTCACTTGGTCAGATCCTTCACAAACATTAGCTAAGGTTTGCCACATTTCTTTGGCTGTTTTACATCTTTTAACCTTCTCTATCCAATCTTTACTCAAAGTCTCTATGATTTCGGTTCTAGCTACTTGGTCAAGATTGTGGACCTTCCTTTCATCATTAGTCAATTCAGAACTCTTCTTCTCTTGCCTAGTTCTTGATTCAGCTGCCTCTGCTCCAGTGCTGGTGCCTCCATGTAAAAACTTTATAGGACCTTCCTCAAGAACCTCTTCCATTCTATCATGAATGGCCTTTAGATGATTTTCCATCCTAAATTTCCAATAATCATACTCTTCAATTGAAAATTCAGGCAGATTCCTGGACTTATTACTTTTACCTGAAGACATGATGAAACAAAGACAAAAAAACTCCACAAAAGCTTATTAGTAGCACTGTTAGAAATGAAAGAAAATGAAGAAAATCAAGATTATTTCAGAATCTTGTTCAAGACCTAAAATCAATATCAGAACAGCTTAACACTGCTTTGATACCACTTGTTGGTCCCGGAGAGTTGAGTTGATTAAAACCTTGAATAAGCTTCCTAGAACAAAATCTAGAAAGGGGGGGTTTGAATAGATTTTGTAGATTTTTCAAATCTTCCAAAACCAATTCAAAATATCAGATTGAGCACAGCGGATTAAGAATAAATTCTCAACTTCTTATAAGATCAAAAGCAAGGTTGAAATACTGATTTTAGTTATGATTCTGAATTTAACTCTTGATAAAACACAGTTGTAAAATAAACAGAAAATTAAAGAAAGCAAGAAATAACACCAGGATTTATAGTGGTTCGGATTTTAAAATCCTACATCCACTCTCCTTCTTCAATTTGAAGAAGGGACTCTGCTTACTGCTTACTTTCTCACTTCCAGCTTACAACTTACAACTTGTACAATTCTTCAAATCTTCAATCTCCTAGACTCTTCTTCTAGAAATCTAACTATCACAGTGTATATTGAATTTTGAAGATTACAGGAAAAGTGTTCTAAAAACACTTAGAACTTTTTGAAACTCTCTAGATATTCTTGTGAAAAGATTGTGAAATCTGAGTTGTGACTTGTGTAAAAAATATGCATAAGTGTTATCTCTATATTAAAAAATGAAAAAAACCTAGACCTATATATAAGTCTGAAAAGTCAGTTAGTTTGTTAGTTAGTTCTAACAAACTTGAAACTGCTTAACAAACTTAACTGCTCTAGACCTCAGCTGATTCTTCATACTCATCTGCAGCTGACTTAGTGAAAACTCGCCTTTCTTATTCTACTCGGCTTATCTTGACCTCGTCTGAGCTCTTCATAATTGTCTCCTGCAGATGACTAGACTTGAGCTTGTCTCCAGATGACTAGCATGTTATCAAACCTCAGCTGACTAGCTTAATGCATAACCCCGTCTGATCAGCCTACATCCTCAGCTGTTCTTCAGTTTGGCTGATTAGTCTGATCTGCTCTTTAACTCATCAAAACCTCTTGATCCAACAGATTATACTCCCTCGTGAGAGGTTGTGGGAAATCTTTTTCACAAAATTTAAGAAAAATGTGTAATAAGTAAAATATTGAGGGATAATTTTGTAAATTTTTATGAATAAAGTAACTGAATTAGTTGAATTGAGTTAATGTGTGTGTTTCAAAAGTGATACTCCATCGGTCTCAATTCTTTCTGCATACTTCTTTGAGCACAATAATTATGTAAAATTTACTTTATTGACTTTTGTGAGAATAAATTGTAGGAGAGATAATAAAATATAATTAAGGGTATTTTGGGTGATTTAATGAGATAAACTAGAGTAGAATAAGAGTGTTATTTTTTAAATTTAAATAAAATTTTAAGGGTATTAATATTGTGTAATGTTTCCATTTTAAGGTGTGTAAAATTAAAGTGGGACAGATGAATAAGGAATTAAAGTGTGCAAAAAAAAAATGGGACGAATAAATAAGGAATGTGTTCAAAAAGAAGTGGGATGAAGGGAGTAATACTTTTTGTAAATGTGTTAATATATATCATGAGAGTGAAATTTAATATATATTTTTTTTTACGTACAAACTTTTATGGAAGGTTTTAATTAAAAAATTATGAAAATTTTTATTGAATGCGAAGTATCACTTTCAAAGGTCCAATGCATAGTTTGGTTTTCAAGAGATAAAACGTGGGCTGCTAACGTTTTAGTGATTCATTGGGCTGCTAATTTGTCACATCTTGTGCCATAATTAAACTACTATTTTTTTTTCTTTGAAAGGGATAGTTAAACTACTGTTGACGTCACAACAATATATGGCTGCCCGTTCCCTAGGCTGCGCCTGCGTTTATTGATTAATTTGTCATGCACATCATTTTCCTAAAATTAAAATAATATTTGTTTCATTACACATTACACATTTTATTTTTTGCAACTATATATTAAATTTATATTCTTAAATTATTTTATTATTTACACATATTACTCATTAATACCCTTTCTTTTATCTAAACTTTTATTTTTTTCTTCACTCTGCATCACACCATTCGTACTATATCTATATTATATTACCTTATCTTAATCTTTGTGCCTAAAATAAGTGGGTAACTTATATTGGGATGGAGGATTAATTCAAAATTATTATGTGCCCCACACTCACACCATCATGTCCCACTTGAGAGGTTAATTTTTTTTTTTCAAATTATTAATTTTATCTCATACTTCCCATTTAATTATAGTGAAAAGTTAACTGACATTAGGTGTAAATAAGAGATATTTGTAAATGTTTAGTTTGAGAGTGTAGAATTATTTTTTTGCTATTTTGGGAATGAAAAAATAAAATTGTAAACGTCCATTTTTAAATTTAGGGCAATTTAAATTGTAATGAAGAGAATATTTTATTATTGTTAGTGGGATAATGATTGAGTGAGAAAACTAGAACATAAAATATTAAAAGTATGAAAGAGAATAAATGTGTAAGAAAAAAGTAGGAGAAATAAAGAGTGAGTGAGAAAAAGTAGAAGAGAGAGTGAATGAGAGAAAAATGACGATATGATTGTATAAGCTAGATTGAGTGAAAATAAGTGTGTAGATGTATTATAGGGATGAATGAGAATTTGGATTGAGATTTGGATGTGCAAATCCGAAATAGAATGACACCATCCTTAAACAAACATGTACAACCATTACTCTCCTTTCTTAAAAAGTCTGCACTATCTCCTATGAAAGATTATATGGGAAGAAGGGAGTATGAAATGAAAACTGTATTAAACACATTCGAAATTTGAAGTGCTATGAAATTACACATTCATTTAAAATTTCATGTAAGTTAAAAAACAAAAGTTACTCCCTCCATTCAAAAAATTATTCACTTACTTTTTCTTCTGTCTCTTATCATTTTTAATAATAATATTATCTCACACTACTTTATCATCATCATATATATATCTACCTATATATCTACTTTATACATAAACTATTAATATAATTTTTTTGGATGAAAGAAATATGTTTTACTAATTAATTTTAAATTTGGCAAACTCTTTTGTATTTCGTATACACGGTAAGCTTACCATGTTTCAGCTTTCATTTCATTCAATTTTTTTATATTCTTGGTCAAAAATTTGATAGTCCTGATTAAATATTTTTAAACTTGAAATTTTAAATTTTAATATAATAATACTATGTATGTTTATATTAAATATGAATAATTTAGATATTAAAAATATTAGTTTATTGTTGATATTCTTGAAAGATAATATGATACAACTGACACTTATTCTTGATACTCTTGATGAGATTCTTAATACTCTTATTCAAATATTTGATATTTTAAATTTTTAAAAAATTATAACACAGTAACCTTACCGTTGATACGAAACATAAGATTGACTTTTTAATTTTTCATATTAAATAATTATTCTTGACAAAGATAATTGAGTTTAATAATTAACCAAAATAATGAATTATCTATATTTGATGAACTAATTTAGTTAAAAAAATATTTTAGTAATTTTATTTCATATATAAGAAGAGGTGAAAGAATTTTTTTCATAAGTAAATAGATTTACGTAATTGTAAGATCGATAACAACCCAAACAATTGAAAGAAATAAAACTGTAAAGGAAAAATGCTTTTTAAAAAAGTGATACAAATTAGTATCAAAGTGATAACAAATTAAAAAGTGAAAATTTTGAAAATTAGATAACAAAAGAGAATAATAATATTCTCTCCTAAGTTCAAAGGAAAAATGCCGAAAATTTTGAAAATTAGAAAGAGAAAAATAATACTCTCTCCTAAGTTCATGCACATATTTTAAGAGAATTATTTACTTCCTTCTATACCCTTAATTAATATAGCTTTGAAATTTTCCATATGATTTTAAAGATTATTATTATCAATGTAATTTAAAAAAAAAAACTAAGGGTAAATTGGAAAAACTATAATTAATTCACATTAAAAAGTGCAAAACGACATTTAAATTGCAAATAATACGAAAAGTAAAAAAAAATATATATTATGAATAAGAGGGAGTATAAATAAAAAAATAAATTCATTAATATCAAATCACATTAAAATTGAATTAAAAAAAAAGAAAATTAAATACGATAAAATAATAAATAAAAGTCAACTGTATCATATATATATATATATATATACAACTATATATATTAAATAGGAAAATGATATAAATATAAGTGACTAAATTAAACTATATATATATATATATATATATATATTTTTTTTTTTGACGGGACTCTATATATATTAATACAGGATGAACTAGCAATTAAGTTGCAAATATATTTGGAGAGAGAGAAAGCAAAAGAGAGTTAAGTTTTCACGATAAGATTTTTTAATGTCGAGGATGAGGGTGGCGGTGGTTGGCGGCGGCGTAAGCGGGCTGGTGGCAGCTTATGTTGCGGCGAAAGAAGGAGCGGAGGTGGTGGTGTACGAGAAGGAGGACGCCGTAGGCGGCGGCCTTGCAAAGACTGCTGCAGTTGATGGCGCCACCGCTCTCGACCTTGGTTTAATGGTGTTTACTCGGGTATCTATTTTTACCTTTTCATGTTTTCTATTAAGCATTTCTTTTTTCTTTTTGGGATGTTAGTCAACGTGGCAAATAAGGTTAAATGAGCCCATGACAAAATTTTCTACCTTCATATAAAAAAAAACTCCCTCCCTCCGTCCCGAGTATTTTTGCACACTGTCCTTGTCCTTTTCCGTTCGTCGAAACTCTTTTTGCACATCTTAAAATGAAAACATCATAAAATATTAATTTAATTATTTTTTATATTTTTACCTGATTTATGGCATGGGCGAATGACTGAAGGGAATATTATAAGAATTTTGAAATCAAACACCCGTTAAGTCATCTGGACTTTTCTATTAAGCATTTCTTTTTTCCTTTTCGTTCGTCCCAACTCTTTTTGTACACCTTATAATGAAAAAATAACACGATATTAATTTAATTATTTTTCATATATTTACCTGATTTATGGCATGGACGAATGATTGAAGGAAACTATTTATAAGAATTTTCTAATCAAACACCCGTTAAATCATCTGGGCTTTTCTATT
Organism: Paraleonurus japonicus; assembly: GCA_030762865.1. Taxonomy (NCBI): domain Eukaryota; kingdom Viridiplantae; phylum Streptophyta; class Magnoliopsida; order Lamiales; family Lamiaceae; genus Paraleonurus; species Paraleonurus japonicus. Next base: position 34,599,164 of record CM061059.1, on the reverse strand, counting down.
AAACATTTCATTTTTCCTTTTCCGTTCGTCCCAACTCTTTTTGTACACCTTATAATGAAAATATAACACAGTATTAATTTTATTATTTTTTATATTTTTACATGATTTATGGTATGAGCGAATGATTGAAGAGAACTATTATAAGAATTTTCAAACCAAACACCCGTTAGATCATCTGGAGTTGTCTCCGAACTCTTGATCTCAATTATGAGTTCATCATCTTTCTGTACTGGAAAAAATAGGAGAAGAGAAAGCAAGACCCTCAAGAGATTTAGATAGATTTTCTATAGTACTGTTTTAAAAGGTATCATTTTCTTAGTTTATATAATAAACAATTAATTTTAGTTGCTAACACAAAAAAATATATATTCACAAGGTCAATTGGGTTAATTCTCTTTCCAAAGTTATTTGTGCACCTTATAATACGTTACTATGGATCAGCGTTTGGTTAAATATATAATCATTTTAGAGTTAAAATTCAATTTTTGTCCCATAACTTCTAACTTTTTCGCAAAAGGTCCTAAAAAATTTACGATTTTCAATTAGTCCTATAATTACAAATTGTTCTGATTTCAGTCCAAAATTTGCCAAAATTCCACAAACGATGTCGTATTAATACACGTTTTCATGGGACCTTTTGCAAAAAAGCTCAAAATTACGGCACCAAAAGTGCGAAACTCGGCAAAAAAAGACCAAACTCGGAACAATTGTGAAATTATGGGCCGAAATTAAAATTCTAAATTTTTTGGTACCTTTTGCGAAAAAATCCAAAATTGCGGGATCAAATCGAATTTTAACTGAATCATTACGTATTTTGATAGGTCGTGTATCCGGACGTGATGGAATTGTTTGAGAGCCTTGGAGTTGAAATGGAACTCGCTGACGTGTCATTTTCCGTGAGCTTGAGTGAAGGGAAAGGACCCGAATGGGGGACCCGAAATGGATTATCAAGTTTGTTTGCTCAAAAGAAGAACATATTGAATCCATGGTTTTGGAAAATGATTAGAGAAATCACTACGTTGAAGCACGACGCATCAATGTAAGTATTTATTTTCATACCGAGGCAGCTGCTTGTAATTTTTGAACCATTGTAAATTAAGAAGCGTGTGTATATGTACGGCCAAAAATTAATAAGATGAAACTTGATTAAATCTGCTTAAAAAATTTTGAAATATTATTTTTTAATGTTAATTAATTATGTTTTTTTCTTAATTTACACTTAAAATCATATTCAAATATAGCTTAGAAAAAAATAGTCTTCAAAGTGTTTTTATGTAGAATTTCAAAACTATTGTCGGAGGGTATAATAGAAAGTCAATAGATTTCTTAATATGTGTACAAGGATTTAAGATGATATGTATTTTGAATAGTAGGGATTATTTTAAAAAATATGTACCCTTATATTTTCTATACACACATATATTTTTAAAACTAATATTTTTATCCTAACACAAAGTCAACATTCGAAGAGAAGAATTAGAGAATCAAAATTAAAGATTGAGATCCACACAATTTATTGGTTTAATCTGAGTAAAATAAATTGTAAAGTGATTTCGTATTTTTTATATTTAATTACACGAAAATTATTGTTACAACACCATTAATGTCCCGAGGATAAATCACTATATTTGTTGACTTCATCCTCCGCTGATATATAACAAATGAAGGTGTGCTTAGATACCAAGATGCCTAATACTCTTGATGGTCATCTAATACTCAGTTGATCTTCACTTGACTCATCTTCACTCCTCAGCTGGTATGTTGAGTTTACCACCTAATTACATAATTTATAGAAGTCAACATAATTAGGTGTCTGTGAGAAGTTTAATATATAATTAACAGGTCTAATAATATTACCACCTAATTATATAATTTATAGAAGTCAACATAATTAGGTGTCCGTGAGAAGTTTAATATATAATTAACAGGTCTAATTATATCACCACCTAATTATATAATTTATTGAAGTCAATATAATTAGGTGTCTTTGAGAAGTTTCATATATAATTAATACGTCTAATATATAATATTACTGTTAATTAGTTCTAACCCTTTGCTACAAACTGCAGTTATGTTGAAGAGCTTGAAAATAATCCGGACATTGACAGGAATGAAACATTAGGGCACTACATTCAATCACATGGTTACTCGGAGTTATTCCAGAAAGCTTTTCTAGTAAGTATCTTATAAAATTTATATCGTATGATACGTGGAGGCAAAATGCATCTTTAAATATTATATAAGTTTTTTTTACAAAGTGGTATCACTCAAGTGGTTAGAGATCACTACTTTTGGTCCAAAGGTCATGAGTTCGAGTCATCTTTTACCCAATAAGAAAAAATTAAGCAAGTTTTATTTTGATTGGTCTCTAATATATATTTTGTTGGAGTAGGTTTCTTCTCATTAGATTTATTGGGCAACTCAAGTGCATTTTTAAACAATGAATAATAATAAACTATTAAATACAATCTTATCTACATCACTTTGTCATCTTGAGTGAAGAATCCACAAAGTATAACACTCCATCCATTACATAAAACTTTTCACACTTTTCTTTTTTGTCCGTCCCACAATAAGCTTCACACCATTAAAATAGAAAATCCTCTATAAACTGCACCCTCACAATATCCACTAATTTACATAAAATATCATTACTTTTGGACATACACATACACAAAATCCAATAAATTTCTTTACTTTATATATAAATATTTACAAAATTACCCCTAAAATAATCTCAATTATTACTCTCCTTTTTTAAAAAGTATGCACCCCCTCTTATGAAGAGTCCTATGGGATGGAGGGAGTAATTAAATAACCAAGTCCATCGACAATAAAAGTTGATAGTAATTCACGTCTCCAGCTTGTTAACATTTTTTTTGTTTTTTTTGAAAATCTCGCTTGTTAACATCTCGAGTAATTTTTTTTTTTATCGTGGAAATGGTGACTCCAACCCCTGACCTTTTTAACCATTTGAGCTAAACCACCTCATCAACATTTTGAGTAATTAAATTTTAAAAGAATTGCATAATCTTTCAATTTTGTCATTAACGTCGTATTAATGACAAAAGTTAACGAGGGAAAATTTTCATTTATTTTTATCACCGAGAAAAAATAGCGGACAACTTAGTTTATATTTAAATATTTAATATTGAGTTGAACTAAATTGAAATGATATCTCAGGGATGATGTTGACACAAGTTTTATATATACCTGAAGGACCTTTAATTAGAATCTATATATACTTTAGTATCAAAACAAAATTTAATACATGGATTTTGTCGTCTATCGTTTGATTGTAATACTATTTAATATAAATAAATAATACCATTTTAAAATGCACATTAATTTTATGGTGAAACTTGTTCTCGATCTTCTAGTTGTTTTATGGCGAATTCTATTATAGTTGTTTGAATTTCTTATTAATATATTTTTTTATTTCTAATATCCAGATTCCCACTTGTGCTTTGATCTGGTCAACCTCTTCGGATGTAATGAATTTCTCCGCGTATACAGTCCTTTCATTTTTGTGCAGCAACAATGTTGTAGAGGTATAATTTGTCTTCATCGTTGACAAATGTGGCATGGATTATTCTATATCTAATTCTCATTTTGGTTGATTTATATTTAAGAGTACATTTCTCGTGCGTCAGGTGAACTGTGCAATTCAGGTGTATTTTTTGAACAATATCAATTGTTTTTTTAAATGCAGTTGTTTTTAAATTGTACAACAAAATAATATTGTTAAAAAATGAAATTAAGTTGCACAGTGCGTCTAGTGCATACAAAACTTTGTCACTATCAAATTAATTTAATTTTATTTATTGCAGCTCCTCGATCTCCTTCAAGGACATACTCCAAGATGGCGTTCACAAAGTTTTGTCAAAAGGGTTAGCTCAGATTTTATTAATTACATTACTTAATTTAGAAATGTTAGAGGAATAATACAAAATTTATTATAACATTTTATGAACTTCAACCAGATTAAGAACGAGCTGGAAAGTAGAGGATGCCAAGTGAAAACTAATTGTGAAGTATATTCAGTTTGGGCCAATGCTGAGGGTGAGTATATTTTAAAGTTATTTTTGGTATTAACTGATTTCATTTCATGAGACGGAATTTTAAGCTTAACTACTCAACTAAAAATCAAAACTCAAACTCACTTTCTAATCGGGCAAAATATATTGTGAAACAGTTTTACCGTTAAATTTGTTTATATTCTATGCGTATTGTTTAACAATATTTTCTTCAGAAAGGAGTATGGTTTAATAATATTAGATGTTTCATTAAAATGTATATTAATTTGAGAGTAATACTGCATAATGAAAACAATTAATATTGTTTTGAGTTGCACGGTGAGATTATTTAATTTTATTTACCAAAGCATATTCAAGAAAGATTTTATAATATTCTATTTTAATTTAATTATTATTTCATTGTGCGTAATATCAATTTGAATCTAGAAAATTACAAATCTGATTATTATTACGTTATTTCTTAGTTAATACAATGTTACTAAATTTTATAAAACATTATGCAGAATGCAGTGTAACATGTAAGGATGGGTTGCAAGAAATATACGATGGGTGCATAATTGCAACACATGCTCCTGATACTCTGAAGATCTTAGGGAAAGATGCTACATATGATGAATCAAGAATACTTGGTGCTTTTCAATATGCCAAAAGGTTCTCGCAACGTCCATGCACGAGACAGAGTCACTTTTTAATAAATTATTATCAATTTTTATTAATTTGTATCACTTTTTTAAAAAATAATAACAACTTATTAAAAAGTTATTCGGTCTCATGCATGAGATTGTCTCATACAAATTTTTGCCTTCTTTTATTGGGTCACACATGAGCCGCATATAAGACAAACATGAGTTGCGTGGGTGACATTTTTATCAAATGTTTTTTAAATGAGTGACATTTTTTCAATTTTCTGTTTCTTTTTCAATTGTCATCCCAAAAGTTTTAATTTAAAAAAAATTAACACAGAACCTAAAATCTCTACAGACTGCAGTGCTTTTAATTTAATTTTTTTTTTCTAAAAATTGCAGTGACATTTTCCTTCATCAAGACAGCGATTTTATGCCAAAAAACAAATCGGTGTGGGGCACAAGGAATTTCGTTGGAACTATAAATGGTGGAGCTTATATAACGTACTGGCTCAATAATTTCCAGGTTCGTGAATTGACAATTTAATATGAGTGAAGTTGCTTGTTGCCGGAATCGAACTCAAAACATGGGGCCAAGCTTTGACTCTGATACCATGAAATAATTATATCCTATTTAAAAGTCTGAACTTGTAGGGAGGTGTGAAATTAATTCATTTATATTAGTTTCCTAACACAGGGTACGAGAATACTATTTCTTTAAAAAATCATACAATTCAAAAAGTAAAGCAAGTTCTAAAAAAAGAGTGACATAAACAAAAGTAGTAACAATTTATTTTAAAGTGACTCCGTCTCATGCTTGAGACCGTCTCATACAAGTTTTTGCCTTTATCTTTTAATAGACATAAATTTTTTTTGATCAATTTTACTTAGACAAAAATTAAATTGGCAAGAAGTTTGTTCTCGTATAAATACGCTTCAGCGTGGGCTGCAACAAGTTCCTCAGAACTTTGAAATTGAATCATCATGATCTTCTTGTGACACTTATTTTCTTGAATCGATGACAGAATGTTAGTGAAGCGGGGAATCCTTTTTTATTGACTACAAATCCTCCTAGCAAGCCTAAAAATACGTTGTTCATGTGGTCGACGAGCCTTCCAGTTCCATCGATTTCTACATCGAAAGCTTCATCTCAGCTCAATCTCATCCAAGGAAAGAGGAGATTATGGTTCTCTGGAGTAGATCAAGGCTTTGGCTTCCCTGAGGATGCCATCAAGGTAAATTTCTCTCATACTTTAGGAGACTTAATATGCAAATAAAATTTGGAGATAAAATCATAAATGATCCTGTAACTTTGTTCAAATCCATAAATAATCTTGTAAGTTTTTACTTGATCAATTTTGGTCCTTTTTGTATTAAATTTGGCCCCTTTTGCCGAAAATTCAGATTTTAACCGGAAATTTTTCCTCATTTTTTTTTGGTCAAGTTGATGGTCGCCACCACTCTTATTTGAACCGTCTCTTATCCAGGAAGTAAAACCTTCAATCAATTTCATGTTTTTGTTACACCTAACCCTAGATTATCAACTTTAAAATTACAAATTTCGTCATCCCCAAGGCTAATTGCGAGTGATTTACGGTAAGGTGAGGGTCGAGGCCTAAACTATTTTCTTTCTCTCATTGAGTTCGTCATTCCGATACCTTATTTGTGACATGTGTATGCTATAACATGTCTCTGGCCATTTTCCGGCCAAAATTTAAAAAAAAAAAAATTCGCCTAAAAGGATCAAATTGGGATAAAAGGACTAAAATTTAGCAAGCTAATTTTTGGCGACTTGCATTGGAACAGGCAGGAGTAACTGCTGCAAACGGGTTGCTTAGGAAACGTTATACGTCTCAGGGAAATCCTCAACGTATAGTTCGATCCTCTCTTGAATCAGGGGCACGCGTTCTCGTCACAAATTTTCTGAAACGATTCATTACTGCCGGATGTATAACGTGAGCTAATATTCGTTTACCATTACATTGTCTTACGTAAAAATTTATCTTAAAGAAATGCATACTGGAATATTAAGTAATAATGAATATATGTGGTGAAAAAGTTTATTGGAAGAAGGAGGTACTGCTCTTACCTTTGAAGGTACTAGAAAAAGTTGCAATTTGAAAGTCACTTTGAGAGTTCATACACCCAAATTTTATTGGAAGGTAATATTAGATTATTAATTTTATTACTTCTCAGAAATAGTTGTATATGTTATTGCAACTAAATGACTGTCGATATCGTTGTTGTAGGTTGCAACTGAGGCTGATATAGGCTTTGCTGAGGCTTATATAAACGGCGATGTTTCTTTTGTTGATAAAAACGAAGGTCTTCTCAACTTCTTTCTGGTGAGGATACTGATCAAAATAAAGCATATATCTTGGGTTTTTTTTTTTTTTTTTGTTTATTCTAGTAAATTGCAATACACGTTCAGCTCACCTGGCCACCTGATTCCTCACTTTAGTGGGAGATCCGGGTTCGATTCCCTTTGGGAATGAATTATGGAGTTATAAGGTGGTTTGGAGAAATTCTTAGAGTGTTTGGGTGTTTGGTGATCTAACAACTAACAAACTAATATTTACGGATAAAAGAAAAAAGTTCACAATTCTTGACATTTTGGTCACGAACTTGTACTTTTTCTTATTTTAATAATGTATTTATACAATTTTATATTTTAATTATAGGCGTTTACATTTTTATATTTAAATTATTACAAATATTGCAATATCACACACTGATACGACGACAATAATTGTCATCGAAATCCATCCCCCATCTGGAAAATAGTTAAAAGTTCAAGGTGATTGCTTAAATTAAAAAATTTCAAAATGTTATTTGAACTCTTTTTACTCTTTTGTATCTTGCAGATAGTTATGGCCAATACAGAGTTGAATACTTATGCGTCAAATTTAAACAAGAAAAGGTAATAACTAATATGTATTTCAATTGTAAAAAAATAAAATAAAAATTGTTTGAGACTTTGAGTATACATGTGTGCCCTGTTTGATTTCCATAGAGGATGGTGGACACCAATGCTTTACACTTCTATAATTTCGTCCGCAAAATATTTCTTGAAGTATGTTTCCAGCAAGAACTCACTGTCCCGCGCACAGAGAAACATCGCGGAGCATTATGACCTTGTAAGTACTGATTCAGATTGCTTCGTCGTCATCATCATCATCTCCTCAGTTTACTCAAATAAATGGATGCTGAAATTGAAGTTTTTCTTTTGTGCAGAGCAATGAACTATTTTCTCTATATTTGGATGAAACAATGACATATTCTTGTGCAGTATTCAAGGTCAGTCTTTGAGCAAATACTTCTATGTACCAGTTGCACCATGCAACTCAAGTATATTTTTTAAATAGTATTAATTGTTTTACTAACTAACCAGGTGGTTTAGCTCACCTGGTCACTAGATTCCTCACTTTAGTGGGAGACCCAATTTTAATTCCCTTTGGAAACGAATACCTTTACTGATCAAAAACAAAAAAAAATTACAACATGAATTACTATAAATTTTGGGTTCGATTCCCTTCGGGAATGAATATTTAGCGAAAAAAAAGTATTAATTGTTTTACTTAAAAAAATTAGTTGATCAGTATTAATCATTTTACTAAATTAGTACTGTATATTTTAATTGTGCAACTGATGTACCCAAAGAGAAAACTTACAACCGCTTCCAGACACCATTTAAATTTCATATAATGAGACACAAATTTTTTTTTTAAGACGAATAACTTAAGGGGTAACATAAGACGACCATAAGTCATTGGGTAGGCAATTTAAGAATGCAAGTTCTCTAATTTTTGCAAGTTGAAGCCAAATCAACCCAAATCATGCCAGAATTTGCAGATTGAGACCAATTTGGTCGGAATCACCCCGAATCGAAATGACAATTTAAGGACCACAAGTTTAAAAATTCACAAATTCAAGCCAAATTGACTGACAACTTGGCTCGATTGGGGTTGATTCCATTTTGTCTTCAATTTGCAAATTTCTAAACCTACAGTCCTAATAAATTGTCAATTTGAGGATGTGTTGTCCTCTTTGAGCTACTCTTAAGTTACTGGCATTAAAAAAATTATTTCCAATGAGAAACTTACTTATCCGTATTCACATTTTTTTTACAGAATGTGAGTGAAGACTTGAAGAGTGCACAATTGAGGAAAGTCCATAAGTTGATTGATAAGGTGAATTTCCTTTGGTATTACACATCTACATTCCAACATGATTACACTGATCAAACTTGCAATACAGGCAAGAATTAAAAAGGAGCACCACGTTCTGGATATCGGGTTTGGGTGGGGGAGTTTAGCGTTTGAAGTGGTCAAAAAGACGGGATGCAAATATACGGGAATAACCCTGGCCGAAAAGCAGTTGCAATATGTACAATCCAAAGTGAAGGAAGCTGGACTTGAGGATCAAATGGAACTTTTGCTGTGTGACTATCGCAACTTGCCCAAGAATTACAAATATGACAGAATTATATCATGGTGAGAGCCTTGCATGCATATAACTTGCGTGAAAGGGATCTTTTGATGTCTTTATAATTATTTTGTAATTGTTTTTTGTACGTAATTACAAATAAGTATTTTTAAAAAACCTATTTCTAATGTGATGGGAATATTTTTTTTAAGGACCATAACTTGGGGGTGAAAAAAAATGAGAAATGTAACTTTTGCTCTTGCAAAATGAGAACTGCAAGTCTCTAAGTTGGCAATTTAAGGACAATAACTTTAAAAGCTGCGAATTTAGGACAGTCAGCCCGAACCAACCCGAATTGGGCCAAAATTAAGTCCAAGTCAGGCCAATTAGCCCGATTTAGATTGATTCGGGCTGATTTGGCCTCAATTCGCGATTTTCAAAAGTTATTATCCTTAAATTGCATGCCCGATGAATTACGGTCCTCATTTTGCAACTCCCCTAAGTAACGGTCCTTAAATAATATTATTCCCCTTATGTGATAGACAAATACTCTCTCACATCTGCAGTATGTTACCATAAAATAGTTTCATGTACTGAATCGCAAGCAGTACAAAATTGTGAATCCAAATTTCGGATTATATTAAAAGATCGTGAACTTATTTGCAAATGTGATTCAACATTACCAAATGACAAGCGATCATCTAAGCGCATAAATTCTTGTGTGATGAAATTTCAGTGGGATGATTGAACATGTGGGGCACGAATATATGGCGGACTTTTTTAAATGTTGTGAATCTGCATTAGCCGAAAATGGTATTCTTGTTCTTCAGGTAATTAATCTAATCTTCGATAACTTTATTTTGCTCTCATTATGTTTATCAAATCACTCTCTGTTTATTCTTATGTAGTTCATAGCAATGGCTGATGAGAAGTACAATGAGCAAAGACACACCTCTGGATTTATCAAGGAATACGTATTTCCCGGTGGATGTGTGCCTTCGCTTAATCATGTAGTATCATCTATGGCTGCTGGATCCAGATTTAGGTATTATTTAAATGACAAAAACTTGAGTAAGACGGAAAATAAATTAACCTTCATTTCTTCCAAATTATTATTTTAAAATTATGCTCTGTCTCACGCTAGACCCACTCTATTTTAATATGTGTTATGTATTCCTCAAAATAATGAATCAAAATAATTTTATGCAGTGTGGTGCACCTAGAAGAGATAGGATGCCATTACTTTCACACCCTAAGACGCTGGCGCCAAAATTTTCTTCAAAACCAGAGGTAAGAAATTTGGTGTAATTCAAGGTTTTTATCAGTCTAAGTCCTAAAACATATATTAATTATTAATTCGGGGTCAAAAGGATAAAATTTATCAATCCGGGACCTGAAAGATGTTTATTTTAAGTGATTTTATCGATCCAGGACCTGAAATTAAGGTCTCGAATTAATAATTGTCTGATCTTTCAGGTCCTGAATTGATAAAATCTCTTAATATAAACATCTTTCAGGTCCCGAATTGATAAATTTTATCTTTCAGGCCCGAATTAATAATTAACATATCTTTCGGGACTTGTACTGATAAAAATCCTTCAATAAATTATATTTTCTTCGTACTTTTTTTTTTGTCGCACATTAATTTTCACATCAAAAAACTTGTGTACTAGTTGCATTATTTTCAAAATTGTATATTTACAGTCAAGTTCTAGAATTGGATGGTTTCGATGAGAAGTTCATACGGACATGGGAATATTATTTCGACTATATGGGTGCTGGATTTAAATATTGTCTTCTCGGAGATTATCAGGTTTGTACTTGTGGAGCCAAATACTAATTTTTTTATAGGGCTTATAACAATTTGCACTCTGTATTATAAAATATTTTTCAATTTGCAATTTGCAATATTTTTTTAACAAATTACAGCCGGTAATATGAAAAATTAATCGATTAGTACCTTAACTCAATCTTGGTTACATTTTAAGGCAGGTTATATTTGTCCAAGGTTATATTTTCTGATCCAAGCTACTTCTCCATTCTTTTTATCCGTACTACATAAAATATAACCTTGGGGCAAATATAGTATGGCCGCAAAAAGAAACAAAAATTAAGTTGAGGTACCAATCGATCAATTTTACATAGTACGAGTTGCAATCTGTTAAAAAAAATAGTGCAGGTTGCTAATTGAAAAATGTATGCTATAGTATAGATTGCATATTATTATCCAATTCTTAAACACCTTACGCCAGAATTCATTAAAAATTGTTTGTATTTTCTTGTGTTTGACAGCTTGTATTCAATAGACCCGGAGATGTTGCTGCATTTGGGGGTGATCCATACAACGATGTGCCTCTTGCTTAATATGTGGCAAATCGAAGTGGCTTCTTATGCAAGTTTTTCATTTTCAATATATGTATTTTATATGTATGCATGTTACTAAAAATAAAAGACTTCACCTGTTTCCAATAAATGTATTGAAGTTGTAACTTCAGCAGATAGGAGAAAGACTTCACTTGTTTCCAATAAATGTATAACATGTGTGAAGAAGAAATCTATCATCTTTGATCTCGAGTACTGGGGAGACCTACATGTTATACTTGGTCTTAATATGATGCACATTGAGAAGAACGTACGTAAGAGTTCTATATCTTCGATATTCCAGGCTGAAAGTGTGTGTAGGGTATTTGATTAAAAATATCAGAGATGTTGCAGCGAATGTTGTAACATTTACAACAACAATGATACAATTTCTGCAAATAACGGAAAGTTAAACCAATATTATATATTGCTAACCTTACCAATGAAAACTTCCAATAATGTGAAAATTGTAGTTTTGATCCCACGAAAATTTTCCAACGACAATGCTAATCTCACGTTCTTTTTTTATCTTTTTTTTTTTTTTGCAAATATAGTTTTAACTATTATTTTCAGGACCAAAACTTCAATTTTATCTCATTCTCTTGAGATCAAAACTGTAATTTTTCTTGGGACTAAAATATCGAAAAAACCTACAGGACAAAAAATATCAAAAAAAAAATACCATTTTGCAGAGCGCTCATTCTTTTGGGATCAAAAAGGCAATTTACCCTTCCAATAATATATCAAGTACATCAAAAAAATTAATATATATCTTTTTATTAGAAAAGAAAAGGTGTATTACATGAACCGTGAACATTACACTTTCTCCCCTAATTTACACGAGTAAACACAAAATCAAGAAAGCATATCACATAACTCTTTGTTTCCTTACTCTAATCATCCAAGCTTTTAATACTATCCTTAGGAGAGGTGATAACAATCCACAACAAAGAAACAGTGATCGAAATAAGGCCAGACCAAACATAAATAATGGTAGGCAATTTCCCTTTCCTTCCCATCAACCCCTTGGCAAAAGGGTACATATGAGCCAACACCCAAAAGCTAAAGAACGCCCCTCCAAACATCTTATTCCACTCCGGAATCACGCTATAAATCGTCCTCGAAAGCCCGATGACGAGCGCCATGAGATTAACGATGATGATGAGCAACGGCACTATAAATAGAGACGTCCATTTCACCACATAAAGATCGGCATACACGTCATCTTCGTCCTCAGCCGCCGATTTAGAAGTCAACGTGAAAGATATCTCGATCCCCGCGATCACCTTCAGAAGGCCCTGCAGCACGGCGGCAAGATGGGCGCTGCTGCCACCGATGACCCAAAATTGCTCGTTTCGCCACCACTCTTCCAGCCCTATGCCGGACCATTTTACCTCTAGTAAGGAGATGCACACTAAGCAGAGTGTGATTGTCAAGAGGTATATGAGGAATGTTTTGTCTAATGATTGGACGATGAACTGGCCGGAGAAGAGGGACATGGCCGGAAGGAAGCAGTAAACAACAAGGAAGATGGAGGTGAAGGGGTAGATGCCGACGTTGAGGTAGGCGACTCGTTGGAGGAACTTGAGGCGCGTGGTTGCTAAAAACGCGTTGTTTTTGGAGAAGAAGATCTCGACTGAGCCGGTTGCCCAGCGGAGGACTTGGTGGAGGCGGTCGGTAAGGTTGATAGGGGCCGTGCCCCTGAAGGCGTCGCGCTTCGTGATGCAGTAGATGGACCGCCATCCACGGTTGTGCATCCGGTAGCCGGTCACCACGTCTTCTGTTACAGATCCGTAAATCCATCCTACTCTGTCTCCCCATTCAGTATTGTCTTCGTACCTATTACATGGATCATACCTTGTCATCGTGTACATACATTCTTGCAATAATATAACAAATAATCCTGTAACTTTCACGGGCCCAATTTTAGTTCCTTAATTTTTTACATTTTAAATTTTGATCATTTTAGTATCAATTTTGTTCCAAAATGACCAAAACTTGGGTTCGGCTATTGGCACTCGAATATTTGCTTAATACACCAAATTACAGTTGTACGTGATAACACATGATGCTAAAAATGTTGTATATGTGAGTGTATTGTGCAAAAGTTTTGGTGTAAAGTTGCATCAAATTTCAATAGTAAAACCATACACAACTAAAATTGGGCAAAAAAAAAAAATGATCAAAACTTAAACCTAAAAGGCAAAATTTGAAGAAAAAAAAAAAAAAAACATGCAGGACTGAATTTGGACATAGCCAAAGTTACAGCACGATCTATGATTTTATCACATTCTTTTATAGTATTTAAATGTGTTTTGATAGCTTGTTCTCAAAATATAAGTACTCCCCGGGCTTTGCCTAGTGGGAATAAACATATTTACATCTTAAGCCTCTATCAACTAAAACATATTTTCCTTAACATTAAAATTTAACATGCATTTCAATTTTTTTTCAAAAAAAAAAAAAAACATGTATTTCAATTTATAGATTATTTCCAAAATATAACACCTATAAATTTATTGTCATTTATTCTCATAAAATCAATTATCTCTCGTTATACATAAATTTATTGTCATTCATTCTCAATTCATTCAACACCTATTTAAATCATAATTCACACCATTCGATCATCACACTCCTAAATTTCAAAAACTGGTTTTAAAAATCACTAAAAACCCAAAACAAACATCACCTTTGCTCTGCTTAATAATATATATTGACAAGCAAGTATGAAGGGACAAATTTAGCATATCACCTCATATCATAACAATCTACTGAATTGATTGCAATACTACAAGAATGGATGCTTACCAGCATGAAATGACAGCAATAGCCTCAGCTGCTGTGGGGGCATCGAGCGGGGGGCGAGGGGCGAGCAGAGCACCAGGAGGTCTTCCATTCTTGACAGAAAAATGATCAGCAAGTGGTCTTCCTTGAAACTCAGCAACAGCTATAGAATCAGTAAACATGGTCGAATTTCCAAACTTTTTGGGCAGTTCTAAATCTGGATGAGTCCCAGTGAGGGGCTCCTCGTCTTCGGATTGAGGCTGGACAGGCTTAGCTGGAACCTTTGTTTGTCCGAACGCCCCAACATACTCGTTCGCTCTCGGAGGAGGATAACCGTAGAGAGCGTAGCGCCTGAACATGCATCCAGTCCCGACATAAACCGGACCCTGGAGACCATCCAGGGCTCTCATATTTCCTTTTTGTGATATTAAATTGTTTCAGATTATTCACCAAACAAAAGTTGTAATAGCAATAAAACAACAGAAAGTAGAGTTAAAAAGGTTTTTTTATCCCATAATTTCGGTACTGTCCAATTTTGGTTCTAAAAAAGTTTACATTTTTTATTTAATATTTATATTAAAAAAATTGTCTAGTTTTGGCCCAAAAACGACAGAAAAATAGAAAATTGTGTCAATTTTATGTCATGCAAATGTTCAATTGTGACCTCATAACTTGTTTACTGTCCAATTTTGACTCAAAAATAAATCTCAGTGTGAAATTTTGTTGCATAAAGTGACAGTATTTTCTCTGTTACGGCGATTATGAGGCCAAAATTCCATATTTTTTTTAAATATTTGGACTAAAACATAACAATAGACAAGTTATGGGACTAACAAAAATATTTCTAACTCACATAAAGAACGTAATATTATTGTGTAACAGGAAATCACAACTGTAGGTTAAATAGATCTTACCATCAAAAAAGACGGTGTTGTGATTTGCGTATCTATCAGAGGGATCGATTCCTTCAAATCTTTGGGGGAATTGAACGTAGCAAACGCGATCACCACCTCGGTCCAACATGTAGCACATGCCTTCTCTTATGGCCATGGAATAGTAGACATAGTGATCACAATCCAAGTTCAAAATGAAGGGTCCATTCGATAAAATGGCTGAAGCTCTCACTAGAGCATTCATCGCCCCCGCTTTCTTGTTGTGATCATAAGACTTGCGTTTCTCACGAGAAACATAGGCGAACATGGGAAGTCGAATGTCTATGCCCGTGAAGTCCAACGTCTTCTCATCCGGTCCACCCATTACAGGGTCATTATCAGGCACTTTGCTCATTATCTATAACAAACCAATCCAGTTATTGTTACATATAATTAAAATGTTTTATGAGATGGAAATTATATTTTTTCCCATTTAACCAAGTTCTAGCCATTAAAGAAAATTATATTCTATCGCTTAAATTGCACCAATATTAATTTTAGTCCGCTAACTTTTCAACTTTAAAATTAGTGTCAATCTTTTCATATTCAAATTTTTCTTCCTTTTACCCGGGTAAAAGGATGAAAATGTTGAATTTGTAAACTTAAGGAACTATTTTCAAAGTTGAAAAATTAGCGGACTACAATAACAAATGGTGAAAATTAAAGGACAAAAGAAAACCTTTTCCCTAATAATAATGACAACTCCCTTGTTTTATGATATCTTAATGAATGAAACAAAACAAAAATAAGTAAAATCTTTGATTTAATGAACCTGCAAAATGCCTGCATGGTCTCCCTTAGAATGATCAGGAGCAGCATTGAACCATGTTCCTGGCCAATGAGTACCATCTGCCATCCATGTCGCTTTGGTCACTTCAATCTTTTGATCTGGTGGTATAATACCATTGTTCTTTTCTCTAATCAGGTTTTTTTCCTGTAGTTCTTCGTTTTTGTTGTACGTTTCACAGCGTTTGCGTATAACTTCTGGGAGGCCGTTGATCCTCACCTTGAACTCGTCATACTCCCTCTTGATCCAACGCCGGTCCTTTACAAAATCGGGGCCCTTCTTGTTTTTTGTGGGATCCGTCTTTTGGCTGAAGTAGCTGTCCGGATTTCTCGGCTCAATATTGTGCTTCCGACAAAATGGCACCCATAACTGTTGGTAATGTTCCATAAGTATTCATTTTCACATAATTCTACGGTGGTCAATTTATATAAATTCCTAGTTATAAGATACAACATTATCTACCACAAGTGATATCAAAGAGGTTAAAATGTTTTTGTCCCATTCCTTGTCTACTGACTAATTTTGGTCAGTAAAAAAAAGGGTTAACTTGTTTGAATTAGTACCAAGTTTGGCCTCAAAATCCTTGGAATTTTTTTTTAAAAAAAAATGTCATTTTATTTCACACAAATGTCACGTGAGGATTTAATTTTATGCCAAAATTGAACAAGAAACGAGTTATTGGGCCAAAATTGAACAAATTTGCGCCACATAAATTTATATCGTTTTGCCGGCAATCATAGGCCAATATTGAAAAAATATTTAATATTGAGAAAAATTTGAAAAAGAGCATTTTTGTGGTCAAAATTGAACAAATAGGAAAAATTGTAGTTTTGGTCCCATGAAACTTTTCCAACGACAATGTTGATCCCATGTTCTTTTCTGGTCCTCTGTTTTGCAATAATAGTCCCGACCATTAATTTTTAGGACAAAAACTGTAATTTTATCTCCTCCTCTTTGGACCAAAATTGCAATTTATCATTCTCTTGGGACCAAAACTGCAATTCTCTTGGACTAAAAATGTCCGATAAAACTAGGGGATCAAAAGTGTCAAAAAAGGATCATTTTGCAAACCACTCATTCTTTTGGGACCAAAAATGCAATTCACCCTGGACAAATATAATGTTTAGCTAGATTTAAATAAAAAAAATCATGATTACCTCTCCAAATTTGACAGCCTCAGCCATGGCCTCAAATGTAAGAATTGCACCACCATCATCTGATATATATATAGACAACTTTTCGACGGGGTACTCGACACCAAGAAGAGACAAAATTGTGTTGGCAGTGACTAACGGAGGTTCTTTATCAGGATCAGCTGTGGATATGAAAATATCGAGACCTGGAAGATCCGACCGGCCGTTAGGGTTAGACGGCCCGGGTGTCTCGAACTTGTCTTTGAGAGCGTTTAAATCTGCTGCTCGGTTTATGGGATTGAACTTTGGCAGAATATCAAGTAACCATGAGAATGCAAACCATATCTCACATATAATAGAAAGGCCCCATAGCCACATGGCGTCCCTATTAGGGTTTTGTACTCTCCATACAAGAAACAAACCCAACACAACCATTCTGATCACTATCAGTACCCTGTACCAAAAAAATAGGAAATTTTTTTTAGCTCCGTAAATTGGGGATTGTGTTTTAAGGACAGTAACTTTTTAGTTTGACAAGAGTATGACATTAATTTTTTTTTTGGCATATATAGGCCAATTATTATTATTTTATATTTGAAAATGTAGGTCATTTTTCCTACACCGACGGGTCTAAATGTGCGAAAAAAATTATGGGCCTAAATTTTAAAAATTCAAAACGTACTGGCCTACATTTGGAGCAAAAAACTTAGAGGCCTAATTTGCCAAAATGAGAACATATTGTTCTTAAAACACAACCCCTTAAATTACGGGTCTAAAAAAATATTTTTCCCACAAAAATGTCAGCAGCCTACATGTATTCAGTCACTTAATTTTTTTCAAATGAATTTGCAAATTTCAAGTAAAGTACCAGAGTGGCAATTCAGTTATGCGTACTCCTGCTTTCCACAATATGTAGTATAAACTTGGGGAATGAATGTCTCATTTGAATAATGCTCGAGCCAAATTTGTCCCTCAATGTATAAAAAGTTTGAAGTTACGTTAATGACATGGTCAAAATTTATTAATTAGTTAAAAATAAGAATTGGTAATGATTAGTGGATAAATGTATAGCTAGGTATAAAATAAACACTTAGGGGGCTTGGGAATGAGAATGAGTTATAGGGTAATTACAATGGCTAAGGAGAACAAAAGATAACAAATCTACTACCTCCCCTCCTAAATAAGTCAATTAGTACCTATTTTGATTACCTATTTCCCCTACTACACTTATTTCTCAATCAGGTCACTATTTCTCAACCAACGACTATTTGTTTTCCACGTAATTCCAAAATTAGGGCAATATACTAACAATATAATCACTATTGACGCAATCCTTCCTCCAACATATTCCTTAATTACGTGGGTAAGTAATGAAATTTTATTATCCATTGAAGAATTTGAACCACACACCCCTTAATTTAGATTCGTCTTGCACAAGAATGTCCAAATTTAGCTATGCATGCTTTCTTGAATACACGCTCAAAGTTACCCAAAATACAAAAATTATAATGGGTATTGACATTTCCCTAGTATAGAGAAAATTGTAGTTTTGGTCCCATGAGAATTTTTCAACGACCAAAAATATAATTTTATCTCATTCTCTTGGGACTAGAACTGCAATTTATCATTCTGTTGGGATCAAAACCGCAATTTTCTTGGAACTAAAAATGTCGAAAAAACTACGGGACCAAAAGTGTCAAAAAATGATCATTTTGCAAACCGCTCATTCTCTTGGGACCAAAAATGCAATTTACCCCTAGTATATGCTGCTTTTAACTTGATATACTTATAAAATTTCCTATCAAACTGTTCTATGACGATTGAGGACTTACTTGAACTAACAAGTTGGTTGAGCAAGAGATAAAAAAAGGCATGATGATAAATTAATATATGAAAATTCAGGGTAAAATTGGTATTTCACCTGTAAGGGCTAATAACCCCAGGTGGAACATGGACTTTCCTGGTGAGGGGCTTCCAAGGTTTGTCTATAAAATCTTGCATGCTCATTCCCGTCTCATGATCATACGAATCCTCATCTTGCCAAAACGCGTTTCCGATTCCGTATTTCCCTTTCGTCTCAAAAAGCCATCGATTGTGGTCGAAATCCTGCGTTTGGCTCCTAAGGAGCATCGATTTATTATCATTTTTCAAGATTGACATTCTCCGGTCAAGTTTTCCGGCCGAATCACCTCCGCCGCCCTCCGTTCTCCCGGGCTGCGACGGCGTCTCGTGGCGGAACCTTGACGACGGGGCCCGGTGAGCGGTCGGCCCGTCGGGTTTGTCGCCCGACGAACTGGCGGCCCCGGGTTGATTATCCGGAGTCGGAGGCATCATAACTGTGTAGCTACTATAATCATCGGGAATATCGAGCTCCTCGTCGCGGCTGAGGCTCATGACACGGCCGCTGGAGGTGCGGCGCGTGAATTTCACGGATGGTGGTGGTGGTGCTGGTGGAAGATCGGCGTCTCCTCCATAGGAGGAGGAGGAGGAGGGTTTCCTCCGATTGGTTGATGTAGCCATCAAATAATTAAATATATGTTTTTCTTTTTGTTTTTATGTTGTAAACACATACATGGTTTTTTGTTGCAGAAAAGTGGATGAGGAATTGGATTTTCCAAGAAGCATGATTGCTCGGAGAAGAATGAGAAAAATCAGGATGTTCATGAGAAGTAGACTAGCAAGAGAAAACAAAAATAATGCAAAAATAGGATTAAACCTAATTTTACGCCAAGCCCTAGCTTCCAGTTTATTTTCTTTCACCAAATATGCATTTGAATTATATATACATGATTATTTCATCTCATATTTTATTAAAGTATGAAATATGTGTGGATGACGCTACGAACGAAATTATTTGTTCCATATTCGATATTCAACTTTATATTCCAAATTAAGAAGTGTGTATTGGTTGTGGAGTAAGTAGGAAATTTTTAGACTTTCAAAATTTGAGAGTTTTTAATCTGAATTTTCAAAAGTCTTTAAAAATACTGAGGTATTCAATACGGATTTTAAAAAATCTTAAAAAATATTTAGACATTCAAGAGTCTATCACTACAAAAAAATAGTTATTACCGACGGACTTTCGTTGGTAAAACTGGTCATCCATCGGTATTTTTCTCGTCACAAAATACCGACAAAAAATTAATTCGCCGGTAAATACCGATGGATATTCGTCGGTAAATACCGATGGATATTCGTCGGTAAATACCGATGGATATTCGTCGGTATTCCGTCGGTAATTTCCGACGAATATTCGTCGAAAAATACTGTTAATAAAAAATTCAAAATTTTATAGGTAAATCTGAAATTTAAAATTCCGACGGTATTTTGTCGGTCTTTTATCGGTATTTGTGACAGAATTTAGTCCGTCAATATTTCACAGTTTTTTTGTAGTGTATGAATTTTAATACTTTATGGATTTTTTTTTAATTCTTTTTCCAAAATATAAATAGATTTCACTCTCCAAAATCTCTTCTAACAATTAGAGATTGCTGAAGACAAAAGGTTAGAAGAAAAAAAACCTTAGTTGTTCGTCTAATAAAGCTACTACACAAAATTTTTTTCTGCTAAAGCCAACTATAGTTCAATAGAAAAATTAGTGTAAATTATATTTGTAACTTGTAGTATATTTTTTAAATTGGATATATATATATATATATATATATATATATATATATTCATAAATTGTACTTTTTCCATCCAATTTTAGTATGCATATTTTCCTTTTTTGTCCGTCCAATTTGAATATGCATGCTCTAAAATAGAATACAATACTTTATCTTCACCTTCATAACATGTCTTTAATTACTCAAATTGTCATTGACTTTATTCACAAACAATCACTTTATTCATAAATGGACCCCACAATACCCCATAATACGTACCCTCCAATATATCTACTTTACACATAAACTATTAATACTTTTTAAAATACGTGTAAAAAGTTTTATGCATATAAATATTGGACGGAGAGAGTATGTATTTTACATTAAATCAAATATTAATTATATTTTAATATATTATTTTTAAAATTCTAAATATGTGAAATAATGTACTTATTTATATTGTTGTGAAAACACAATAGTTTTATTTATTTAATTAATAGGCATTACTAGAAAATATTTTATTCATATATGTTAACCTTGCATGTAAGTAATATTTATACTAACTCACTTTCTCTATAGAGGATAGAGATATTAAGAAAATATAAAAAATGAAATTACTTGCAATATATTGTAATAGTGAGTCACACTATTCATAAGAGAGAATTATTTACTTTTACCAATTGATTATTTATTTATTACTTTGCATAAATAATTTTAAAAAATTTTAACTTTATATTTATTTAGATTAATTGTAATTTGCAACCTCTACTCTATCACATTTTACAATTTACAACTTGTACTATGTAAAATTAACAGATTGGTACCTCAACTTAATTTTTGTAATTTTTTCCGATCAAATTATATTTGAACAAGGTTATATTTGTACCTCAACTACAACAAAGAATAGGAGCTAATGCATGGAGAACGAGTATTGCTAATCCTATGTGAGAAATGAGGCCGAGGTATTGATCGTAGTGTAGTTCTAGTGGATAGAAATTACGACCAAATTTATCGAACCCAAAGCAGTAGGAGTGAAATGAAGCCATGAAATTGTACGTTTTCAAAAATTATAGAGGCTAGTCAAGTTTGCAAAATTAAAGCTGCCAAATAACAACTCAAATTCAACAACAAATTAAACAAAGCAATTAACAAAGGAATACCAAGTTAGAGAGAGTAGTGCCCGGGTGCAAATCACCAAAGACTCGTCAATTTCGGTTCATAAACAATCAAGTGTTCATTCTAAGAGAGATCATAGGGATAACCAACAAATAATTCAAATAAAACCGTACTTGATAAGCATAGGTTCTAAATGATCAATCAAGTATGTAGGGATGTGAGAGACAACACTCTCACCCCCTCACTAATTACAAGCACTTCAACAAGTAATCAATGTGTCTTAATGAGGTTCTAGTTAATTAACCAAGTATCCTTGAGTTAACCAAATATTGACTTCAATCACAAAAGCAAACCTAACACCTATGCATCAATTCAATAAACCAAGTATCCTTGAGAAAATTAAACCAATAAACACAAGATCAAGGCTCACCCAAGCAATTAAATCATGCAAAACATCATTAAAACAAGTAATCACATCAACAAATGAACACCCAATCATAAAATCACCAAAATCAACTCATCTAAGGGTCAATACACCCAAGAACATAAGAATTTTAGCCAATCATGACTAATTGCAAGAAACCCATAAACATTAAGTAAAAAGGAAGCATGATCAAACTGAAATTAAGGAACAAAACTTGATATAAAAGGTAGAAGTCACCTTGGTGGAGTTTAATACAACTTGTTTGCTCAATTCTATCAGCTATTACTCTTAAAAAAATGAAAATCTATCCAAATGTGAATTCACTATGTGTAACTGTGTGTAAGTATGTGTAGAGAGAATTCTGAAATTAAGACCTAATCAATTGTGCTAAGTGTGGAATCCTCCTCTAATCAGCTAAAATGAGAAGTATAAATAGTAAGGGCAAAGTCACAATTTCGAATTTGCAAAGAAGGGCCTCGAAAATGACATAATTTCACACAAAATCGCGCAGCCTGTGGTCCCACTCGGCCACTGGGGGTTCCACTCGGCCGAGTGGTCTTGTCTTGGCTTGGCCGAGTGGCTTCTTCTGCTAGGAACTCGACTTGGGCAACTTTGTCTCACTCGGCCGAGTGAGCTTGGTTTGGCCGAGTGAGAATCCTTCTAGGAAAATGTGACTCGGCCATCAGCAAATCCCACTCGGCCGAGTCATATTTGTTATGGCCGAGTGGTTTCTCTTCTGGAACAAGCTGACTCGGGCAAGGCTGCTCTCACTCGGCCGAGTGGAAATTCTTCTGGGAAAATGTGACTCAGTCATCTCAATTTCACTCGGCCAAGTGACATCCCACTCGACCAAGTTACCTCAATTTCTCTCGTTCTCGACTTTTGACCCTTCGCCAAGATTTTTCACCTCTTCTATACTTGTCCATCGACCTTTTGATCTCTTACTTTTTACTTCTCAGCTACCTCTTCGTCTTGAATGGATCTTGCTCATCAAGTTGTTGTCTAGCTCGATTTTTTGCTCGTCTTCAATCCTTTTTCCTATCATTGATTCAACACTTGCATGAAAGTATTAGTACCACAAAATTAAGCACATTAACCTCAGATTTTCAATGAAACCACAAGATATGAGATAAAATGATCATCAAATTTCATGCAAGAATGAACCCAATCAGATATAACGGTGATGGAAATGAAGATGAGAATAATAATGATGAATAATAATGTTTTTTTTGGAACTAAAGTGTTTTTGGTATTTTTTCTAAATTATTTGGATAACTTTTTTTATATACAAGTGTGTTCCATATACATTTGCATCAATAGTTTTAGCGCCGGAACCTATGGAAATCCATGTAAATGCCAAACTCTACATGGAGTCTATGAATTTTCTAAATCCAAAGACTTTTTAAAGTCCAAAAAAATTCAATAGAATCCCAATTGAATACACCCCTATAAGTGTGAATGAATAATACGTGGATGATTAAAAAAAAATATTGGATATATTAATTAAAATATATATATATATATATAGTATATGTAAATAAATTAAAAAAAAAAGAACATACAATGCTTCAAAAGATCATTTACACACGTCCCCCATCCCCACCCCCCACGTACAAAGGCTGAAAAGTTACAATGGTTTCTAATTTATTTTGGACGTCTAGTAAAAAGGCTTTTCATTGCAGACGATTGGTGTTTCCATCTTCTACATTCCTTCATTCAATGTGTTAAAAAAGTTTATTGACCATAGTAATATTTGCATATTCTTGGTCCTTCAAGTAATGGGATAATATTTATATTTTCCTAGAATAGAAGATTTGTAGATATCTTCTTTGATTTGTTTTGCTGCCCATTCGTTGGGCCTCCACGTGTGAGGAGAA
This sequence comes from Paraleonurus japonicus, assembly GCA_030762865.1. Classification (NCBI taxonomy): domain Eukaryota; kingdom Viridiplantae; phylum Streptophyta; class Magnoliopsida; order Lamiales; family Lamiaceae; genus Paraleonurus; species Paraleonurus japonicus. The sequence continues at coordinate 34,575,057 of CM061059.1, read as the reverse complement.
ATGTTATAAAATTAATATAAATAACTTAATTTCATATTTTTCTATAAATTTAAATTTTTAGATGAGATGATATATCACACTTGTTATTTTAATTTACTAGGTATAAGATAGATACAAAACGTGGCTTATCATAATATGGTACGAAAGCTTAGAGATTCCTTGAGCATTGGTGTCGAGATAATTAGTTGGACAAGGGGACACATGCAACCTGAAATTAGGAAATTTTGTAGAGTATTCATAAATATTGCTACGATATTTTAATTTTAAAAATAAATTGTTTATTAATTTAGGATGTGAAAGTTAGTAAAACTATCAATTTAAGGCCTAATTTTTTTTGAAAAAGCTTTGTGTGAATAAGTTTCACAGTAAAATTGATTCCAACAGTATTAGTTATTTCATTGGGTTTGACATAAATTTTAAGATGAAATAAATAAAGTAATGAATAAAGTAGTTGTTTGTAAATTATAAAGTACAATTACAATTTGAGTAATTAGGTCATAGTTGGAAGGTGACGATAAATTAATTGTGTGCATAAACAGAATGGACACATTTTTAGGGGACGGACAAATAAGACAAGTGAACACATTTTTAAAGGACGGAGGGAGTATTAGTTTTGAAAGATATTAGTTGAAAGGTCACTACAACAAAAACTACATATTGCGACACTTTTTTTGGGTCATTTTTTTATAAGTGTCTCTAACAATTATTTTTGGGACACTTAATTAAATTTGCTCATTATATTTAATTATTGAGACACTTAAAAATGTAGTATATAGACTTAAAAAGTGCCCCTAACTCTATTGGGACACCACACTTGGAGGCACATGTGAACTGCCTCAAAATTTATAAGTGTCCCAACAGAGTACATATTGGGGCACTTTTCAATGTCTGGAAAGCCCTTTTTTGTTGTAGTGGGTATATATTAGTTGTTTTACTAATATTATTTGTAAATCAATTTCACGTTAAAACTAGTTCACACAATACTAACTCAAAGATTTTTCAAATCGATTCAGGATCTGTAAAATCGAAAGCTATCAATCTTGGACCTGAAATTAAAACTCACATATTAAGATCATATTTATAATTTCTAGTTATCCAAAAATATTTATTAATCACAATTCCAAAAAAATTAAGACATGTTAATTTCACACAAGTGGAAAAAAATAAGAAAAAAATAATAGTAATAAATATAAACAAATAAATAAAGATATTAATGTTAAGAAGTCAAAGTTTGATCTTAATGTATTTGTTTATATATATATTACTATTATTTTTTTAAGCTCTTAAACTGATAGTTTCTTATTTTTCAAGGTCATGAATCAACATGAAAAACCTTTATGTTTCAGTTTCATGAGATGTATCTTTCAAAAAAAAAAAAGAAAATGTTTCATGAGATGTAGTGAGAATATATCTCATGTACTGTTGTCTCAACCAACGCCAAAAATACTGCTACATTTCTTTGCGGGTATATGACGACAACTAAAACAAAAAACATCACATGATTTTCAATAAAAATGTATCGTTTTTTCTTTTTTATCGGTAAAAAAAAAATGTATTATTAAAAAAATTACTCGTTTCAACCCATTTTTATTCCTCAAAATTTAAAAATAAAATGTTTTATTTTTATTTTCTCATATTCAAAAATGACAAAAAGATCTAGAAACTTTTCAGTCTCAAACTAAATCCTTTTAAATATATCTTATTTACCCCTCATACCACTCTACCCTCTAAAACTAAAGCAATCTCACTCCAATAAAATCGAAATGACTAATTTACCCTCACCTTTACACTTTTTGAATACTAATAAACAATTTTCTCGTTAAAACCCGTATCATTTTGGGTAGAGCAATAAAAAACGGGACAGAGCTAGGGAGTATTTATTTTTCACCATTATTTTAAAAAGTGGGACCATACCTTAAAATAGATAAATACACATTTTATTTTAACCGATAATTATTTCTCACCATCACACAGAAAACATGGCGTACGTGAAAGAGCCTCACAGAAGACTTGCCCTTCAACTAAAAATGCATGCTTAAGTACACAATATTATCATAAATCTTTCACTTCCCAAAATTATGCCTTTGCTTTACTTCCTCTTAGTTCTTCCATTAATTCTCACACTTATTCTTATAATTATTCAAAATAAATATCAACCAAATAATCATCGTCGTCTACCAGGCCCAAAAGGGCTTCCATTTATGGGCAACATCCACCAAATTGACATCACAAATGTCTTTTCATATCTCACAAAACTCACAAACAAATATGGCCCTCTCGTGTCCGTACAACTCTGTCAATCGTCAGTTATCGTGATTTCCTCAGCAGATTTAGCCAAACAGGCCTTGAAGCACAACGACGTCGCTTTCTCCAGCAGGCCTCACACCACGACAGCGTTTCGATTTAGCTACGGAGGAAACGACATCGTTACTGCACCTTACAGTGAGTACTGGAGGGAGATGAGGAAAATGGTGGTTCTTCATCTCTTCACTCCCCAAAAGGTCCGGTCCTTTCGCCCCGTCCGAGAGGACGAGGTGTCTCGTCTGATCGACGAGATCTCGAGCAAGGCCAATTCGGGGCAGCTCGTCGACGTGGGAGAGATGGTCTCGTCTTTCTCGTGTAGCCTTGTGTGCAGAGTCGCGTTTGGGAAGAGGGTAGATGAGAGTGGAGGGTTTGATAGGATTATGAAGGAGTTTGTGGTGGCTATTTTTGAGACATTCTTGGAGGATTATTTTCCTTTGTTTCGTTGGATTAACAAAATTAGTGGTGCAGCTAAGAGAGTTGATACTCTTTTCGAGGAATTGGATTCGTTTTATGAACAACTTATTGATGAACATGTGAGTGGAAATAGGCCAGAATCGATGAAGAATGACATTCTTGCTATGTTGATTCAACTCAAAGAAGACCAATCGGCTCCCGTTAAGATTGATTGGAAGCATATCAAGGCACTACTCATGGTAATTAATTAATATACCGTTTGGCAGGCATGTTTAGCATATCTTATTGCTAAACATGCCTACCAAACGGACAGTCGGAATACTTGAAAAAATGCTAATTTTGGCACGCACAAGTTGTACTCAATGCAGTTGATATTCTTAAGTTTATAAACTAATATTCCAATATTTTTTCAACAATACCGAGTGTTATGCTAGTAAAATATTGGAATATTACTTTATAACTGTTAGATTATTACTTGATAAAGAATAAGATATTATAAATAGAAAAATATTGCAGGTGTATGCGAGAATTTCTATTGAAAAAATAGCAAATAAGTTGACGACATGATATATTTTCAGTGAAATCACGCAAATATTTTTTATTCTTTTCCAATTTCATATACACCCCATATCACGTAGCTGCTGCAAAATAGTGTTTGGATAAAATTGCAATATATAAAAAATGTGGTATTGAATTTCAAAAACTATAAAATCATGATAGAATTAAATGGTTATTACTATATATATATATATATATATATATGCGCGCGCGCGCCTCATTAATAAGTACTATCTTGTAAGTCTTTCTCAAATTAATAAATTAGCTAATTGGAAAGAAAAATTCAAACTGATAAATTAGCTAATTAGTAATTAACAGTAGATTTGTGGATTTGTAAGATTATTAGATTATGGTCCATTTAACATTACACCGTAATTTGTCCTTTGACAACGCAAATTCTCTACTTCTAGCTACATGTTTCTTAGTCTTACCTCCATGTCCAAGATAATATTCTTAATAACTTCGGAATCAGTTAGTAACACTTGTTCACACGAAATTGGTACCACATGACATTCATTCATTAATACAAAAATATTCATTTAGTAATATTATTAAATTTATAAACTAATTGTGTGAATAAATGTTACAGTATTACTGAATGAATATAGGTGTAAATACTAGATGAATCCAGTTTCATACTGTGAACAAGTTTCACATGCGCGTTTGCCATAATATTTAATAAATGATAAATGTTGTTTGCAGAATGTGTTCATCGCTGGAACAGATACAACTGCAGTCACAATAATTTGGGCAATGACAGCTCTAATGAAGAAGCCTAGTGCACTAAATAAAGTGCAAGAAGAAATCAGAAACTCAATTGGAAAAAAGAGGTCAGTAGATGAAGATGATGTTGAAAAGCTAACCTATCTAAAGGCAGTCGTAAGGGAAACTATGAGACTGTTTCCACCTGTCCCACTTCTGCCTAAAGAAACCATAGAAAACTGCATCATAGATGGCTACAATATTAAGCCAAGAACAATGGTTCTCATGAACATATGGGCCATCGGTAGAGATCCCGATTACTGGAAAAATGCGAATGAATTCATGCCAGATCGGTTCTTGAATACGAGCATCAATTTCAAAGGGCAAGACTTGGGGTACATTCCATTTGGGTCGGGGCGAAGAATCTGCCCCGGAATGCATCAAGGTGTGGCGACTGTGGAGCTGGCGCTCGCTAATCTTCTATACGCATTCGACTGGAAAATTCCGCTAGGAATGACGGAAAAGGGCATCGACTTCGATGCATCCGCCGGGCTAGTGATGCATAAGAAAAACCCTCTTTGCCTCAAGGCCAAGAGTTATATGTCTAATAAGTAACAATTGGTATGTACATCATATCTATTGATTGTATAAGATAGGTCCATCAAACGATTGAGATTTCTTATTGTGTTGGATTCATATTTCTACTAGGTAAATTGCATTTTTTGTCCCAAGAGAATGAATGGTTTGTAAAATGGTTTTTTTTTCGACACTTTTGGTTTCATAGTTTTTTTCGACATTTTTTGTCCTAAGAAAACTGCAATTTTGATCCCAAGTGAATGATAAATTGCGATTTTGGTCCCAAGAGAATGAGATAAAATCGCAGTTTAGGTCCTAAAAAATAATGGCTGGGACTATTTTTACAAAATAAAGGACCAAAAAAGAACGTGGAATTAAAGTTGCCGTTAAAAAATTCTCATAGGACCTATACTAATCATATTGCAATATGTATTACGACGACTTACATATGTTTAAATAACATATTATCCATCTTAAATAACCAGGTAAGGGTCGTCATCCATCACCACTCATCTCCGTCCAATAGTTGATGCACCACGAAAGACGTGATATTGTGGGCAAGGATAAACCTTACGCCAATATTTTTCAATTCATCAAAAATTTCATTACAATGTTCTTGAGACTCTTTTAAGTGTGTAAGCCCTAAAATTCCGACCCACTAACAATTGATTAAAATTTAAACAAGTCCTAAAATTCTGATAACCGGAGGTAGACAAACTGTTTGGAGGTATAAGATGCATTCTTCTATTCTAACCAGCCTATACAGTGTACTTCATAAGCTGATTGTTTACAATCGGTTGTCCTCTTCAAACACTACCACCTTGACCTCTGAACAAGTTGTCCTGATGTACAAAATTAGCCATCTAAGGAGGTTCAATCTGGGAAAAAAATCTTTGATAATATATATGATGACTTACTCGGGAAGAGTGTCTATCAAGGGATTGTTGTCATACCCAAGTCTCATTTACATGATAATTTCGGCACAAGGATTTCAAAGAGAGAATTCTGAGATCATCAGCTCATTTGCATTAAGTCTGGGAATTTTACATGTTCTGAGAAGTGGTCCGAGAGTAATAGATCTGTCATACAGAGATCCCAATGCACAGCCTAAGGTTCCTGCTGAACAGCCAATCGATGTACCGCTAAATGTTGGCACACACGCTGCCAACATTCCGCAGCTACAACCGCAGTTTATTCAAGATCAAATTGCCATGATAGATAACTCAATTTCTAACTTAAAGTGTTTGTTAAGTAATCTTGAAATGCAGAAGCGGATATGGGAGAGGCTCCTTTCCACTGTAGCAGGAGGAGTAGGACCTGATGTTGCTGCTCCTGATGCCCAACTTGCTGATGGTGCTGGATCTTCTGTTGCTACTGCTGTTGATGTGGATGCTGCTGCTGGTCCTCTGGAACGAGTGTTGATCCTGATGCTGAGATAGGAACAGAAACCTAGAATGTGCCTGACAATGTGCCTAACAATCCGGACAAAAATGATGATGGACCCAACATTTCGAATATGGATGTGGATGCTGAGAAGATTGATGCAGTGGACTGGGGTGATGAAGACCTTAGTGTGTTGTATGACGACTTAGATGATTGGGGCCATTGAGGATCTGAGTAAGGGGGAGCTTTAAAGAATAGAAGAGCTAGAAGAAAGGGGGAGTTTGTGCAGACTCTTGTAGATGCAGCTGTTATACTTAACAGCTCAATCCTCTCCTGATTTTCATTTATAACTCTGTCTTATTCTTGTAAAGACTTGTATTAAATTTCTGATTTTTATGTGTTTTGATTTTTATAAACTTATTGTTGTGTAGGTATATGCTTTGATACTTATGCTCTAATTTCTGAACATATTATTTGTTTGGTATTAGATTGAGTTTTTATGTTCAAGTTTGTGTTGCTCTGATTTATTGTTCTATGGTATGTTCATTGTTTATGTTATTATTTTTCTGGAACTTTGTTTTGTTATGCTCTGATTTATGTTTTTATAGGTCTAGTATTTGATTATGTTTATGTTCGCATACTTTGGCTTTAGCATGTGTTCTAATTTCTGTTCTTTGTTATGTGTTGCGTTTATTGTTTTATTTATGTTCTTTGTTAAATTGGCTAAGTAATGAGATGTCATTAACTTGATGTTAATTTACTTATCTCTATTGTGTACACATTCCGATCAATGGTACAACATTAGGTGTGTTACAGTAGAAAGGCCGAATTAGAGGAGCTTGTTGATGTTAGTGACAAGTGTTACTTAGAATGTGCCAATATTCTGGTCACTACATCAGAATTCATCCTTCCACTTCCACTAACCCTTAACCCACGAAATGTCTTGTTCATTGTCTTGGTTTTACAGATTGAAGACTTATGACAGTTACTATAAGTCAGACGTTTGAAAAGGGAAGAGTGAGGAGTTGAAAAGATCTTGGGAAGTTACTAGAAGTTACCTATTTTCAAGGGAGATGTGGAAGTTATCTTCAAGCACCTATGATGACTAGAATATCTATAAATACACGACGGCTATGAAGATTAAAACTTGAAGTTGAGGGAAACACAATCTAGCGTAGTCTATTGGCATAGATTATAAAATTTATTGTACGTTTCATACTCGGTGCTTCCATTGGTGAATGTTCCAACATTTCACTCAATATTTGGATCTTAAATTGTATTAAGTGATAGGTTAGTTGCTTAACATCTATTCACTAGATACATAGATCTATTCACGGTGTGGCTTATGCTTTCACTGATTGTATCACTTAACAATCTTAGTGATATTTCGCCGACTGACTAGACTTATTCATAGTCTGTACAAAATTTTGATATTCATCTTGCAAAGTGTTTAAGACTTCCGCTGTGTATTTCTGATCATTTATTTTTGTCTGTGTTGTTCTTCGAAAGTGCCAACATTTGTGACAATATTCTGTCAAACACTCACGCACACCACCTTCAGAGGTTTTTACGAAAATTGGTAAATTTTTTAACTGGTTTAAGTCGAGACCGGAGAAAATTATTATTTTAGAGAGTATATTAATTTATAGAAGTGTTACGGTTAATGTATAGAGGTATTGTTTTTTATTCGGAAAAATAGATGCCGTGACGAAATTGAAGTTATTAAATAAGAGAAGAAACGTATATATATTGAACACTTAGTTATTTGATCAGGGGAATTCTATTTTGTGCAATTGAAAACTAAGTACCATCTAATTTTAGTGGAATTTTGTGCACTCTATCACTAAATTTATATTCAAGTATATACGCTATAAAATAAATGAAATGAAAACTAAGTATATTGATAATTGAAAACTAAGTATATCTAGTTATTATGGAATTATATACACTCTATCATTACATTAATTCAAATACCCTCAAAAACTAAGAACTTTTCAATGGAAAATGAGAATGAAATTATTTTTTCCTCTATATTCTCGGATATAGTGGAGGGAATGATTTGTAGAAGAAAAAAAATATTAATCAAAATGAATAATGATTATCTTATTTAAAAGGGGAAATAGTGTCATTTTAGAGAAATTAAAATATATATTAAGTCAAGGGAGCATCAGGGATGCCCCCACATTACAGAGTACAAAAACACAATTAAGGCTAAAGCAGACCTTCCATGAAATATAGTACACTATGACCTATTAAAATATTATTTACTACAATGAATTATTTCACATGAAATATTAGCATAAGGTGTGAAAATTTGCTGACCAAATCAGATTTTCCCAAAAAATCGCATAAAAATAAAACAGAAAAACTCGCTCTCACATATACGATACTATATTACAACAAATTTAATTTGATATTAACATATATTTTGTTCACGTGCCATTTGGCCGGTTCTCGCCACTAATGTTGACCGGTTTCGATGAGAAACATAGTAACCCATCTAATATTAAATGAAAAATACTGTTACTAAGTTCAACTAATACTTTATAGCTGAATTCACATTGTTTCTCTACAGAAATTAAAGTACGAAACATAAGAACTGGAATGATGATATGTATGACACTCTTTATTTTTATTCAATTAAATAAAACTTTTAATCAAACAAATGCAAAAACATCAAACATTATGCAATAACAATATAATAAAGCGAAATAGGTAGCCTCCTAAGAAAGTCGAGTACTTCTTGCGTGAGACGATTTCACGGTATAATTTGAGAATGACGCTTTAACACTTAAGAAAAATAAGTGTTAATTTATACTAGTTTGTGAACCGTCTTACAGTGAGACCATCTCTCACAAGTTATATAGTGTGTGCTTGACTTAGTTTGTACAATAAAACATTATTAGGGTAATAATATAAATGGATTGATTCTCAACTAGTTCGAACTTTTAGTTGAGGTGGAAATCTTTCAAACATTCTTAATTTGACTTAGAATCATGAGGAAAAAGACGAACAGGAAGGCCCTTAGCAGGAATTGGCATTGGATCCACAACAATTTTCTCATCAGGTTTTATTTTCTCCCACCTGAACCTCGTCACAAGATGGTGCATCAACACCAGTATTTCCAATCTTGCATATTCTTTTCCAGGACACATTCTTGGTCCTCCACCAAACGGCACAAATGTGTATGGAGCCGGTCCCGATCCTTCAAACCGAGAAGGGTTGAATTTCAGCGGATCGGAGAAGAATTTCGCATTCTTGTGCATTGAATTCACGCTCCAGTATAGCTGCAAAAATCAGACACGTCGTAAAATCAGATATATACCCAAGTCATCCTTTGCCCCATAATAAAAAAAATCAGATATATATGCGCGTGCACATCAGGAATAATTAACTATGATATTGTAATTATAAGATAAAATTTTTCTCTTTGTACAAACCAGAAGGAAAGTAAGTTTAAAAGAGCATGCAGATTTGGTAAGATCAATATGTATGTCTTCTCTTTGTAATGTTGTTAATGCAGAATGCTACTATTCTGAATTTGAACCTAAAAATGTTACTGAAGCATTAAAAGATGAAAATTGAATTAATGCTATGCATGAGAAACTTAATCATTTTGAAAAGAATGATGTTTGGACATTAGTTCCAAGGCCTGATGATGTCAATGTCATTGGAACTAAATGGATTTTTAGAAATAAAACTGATGAGTCTGATAACATTGTTAGAAACAAAGTAAGGTTAGTTGCACAAGGGTATACACAAGTTGAAGGTATTGATTTCGATGAAGCATTTGCACCTATTGCTAGGATAGATTCTATTAGATTATTGTTAGCAATTGCATGTTTTATTGACATTAAACATCACCAAATGGATGTTAAAGCTACATTTTTAAATGACACTTTGTAAGAAGAAGCATATGTTGAACAACCTAAGGGATTTGAAAACCCACAATATCCTGATCATGTTTACAAGCTAAAGAAAGCATTGTATGGCCTAAAACAAGCTCCTAGAGCATGGTATGGTAGACTTACTGACTTTCTTTTGCAATTTTGTTTTATTAGAGGAATTGCTGATAATACCTTATTCATCAAACAAACTGGAGAAGATTTACTAATTGCTCAAATATATGTTGATGATATAGTTTTAAGTTCAACTTGTGATAAGATGTTAAACAATTTTGTTGAAGTAATGACTGCAACATTTGAGATGAGTATGGTTGGGGATCTAAATTACTTCTTAGGTCTTCAAATCAAACAAGAAAAAGATGATATTTTCTTCTCACAAAGCAAATATGCTAAAAACTTGGTGAAAATGTTTGGTTTGGAAAATTCTAAGGTAATGAAAACACATATGGGATCTACATAGAAATTGTGTAAAGACAATGCTAGATAAGAAAATGATCCAACACTGTATAGATCCATGATAGGCAGTCTTCTTTACTTAACTTCTAGTATACCGGATATCATGTATAGTGTTTGTGTTTGTGCCAGGTACCAAGCATGTCCAAAGGAATCACACCTGAATGTTGTTAAGAGAATCATAAGATATGTTGCAGGTTCAAGTGATCTAGGCATATGGTATACAAAGGACACAAATAGCACACTTGTGGGATATAGTGATGCTGACTGGGCTGGAGACATAGATGACGGAAAAAGTACGAGTGGTGGTTGTTTCTATATGGGAAACAACCTGATTTCATGGCACAGTAGAAAGTAGAACCATGTTTCACAATCCACTACAGAATCTGAGTACATCGCGGCAGGAAGTTGTTGTACACAACTTCTATGGTTGAGTAAGATCTTTCATGATTATGGTATTAAAAGTGATATTTTATCTGTGTATTGTGATAACACAAGTGCTATTAATATTTTGAAAAATTTAGTACAACATTTACTCACTAAGCACATTAGTATAATGATTAGGGTGAATTTTTGCATGTTTTTACTGTGGATTAATTGCTTATTCTTATATACTTTACGAGATTTATTACCCTTATTCTTATATTTGTGAGCTTTACGGTTGTGGAAGGTTTTTGTCGGGTTTGTAGGTTTTCGATCATCTATATGGCACAAGTCAACCTTCCATCAAAACTGAGTGGGTTCAAGTTGATTGACAAGGAGAAGAACCTATCTCATGCTCATATTCTCCGCAAAAGCGAGTATCGAGTGGAAATCAGAAAGGCACGAAGTTGAGGATCGAAACGCAAGTGGAATCATCGAGATCGGAGTTCATTTGCACAGTCTCGAGCCTGTCTCGAGCTTGTCTCGAGTCAGGTCTTGAGCTGTGTCTCGAGTTGAGACAATGGCACGGTTCGAGTCGTTTCATAGGGAATTTACGTGAGCAGGCTTAGACATCTTGAGCTCGTCTCAACCCCTGTCTCAAGCTCGTCTCGAGTCGAGACAGGTCAGCAGCTCTAGTCGAGACATCGGGGCGAGGTCGAGACAAGAAGAGCAGGCTACGACTTTGTGGGATCACACGTCTCGACTCGAGTCAAGGACTTGTCTCGAGTCGAGACAGGCTTCTCCGAGCAGTTTTTGCAGATTTTAAAATTTCGAAGGACTCCCCTGCAATTTAGGCCTTTGTACTCGAGAGCCCTGCTATAAATGCTCATTTCTTTAAATTAAAGGCAACACATTACACTTGGGAACCTCTTTCCACACTTAGAATTTAATTTCCTTGGATTAGAACTTTAGTTTTCCATTCCTCTTTCTCTTGTATTTCAAATTCCTAGATAGATTGTCTTTAATTTTCATATATTGAGCTAGCCCATAAATTTAATTGGTGTAAACTCTACTTTCAAGCAAGGATCAAGCTATTTTTGGTGATAGAATAAAATAAAATCAGGGATTATATCCCGTAAATTAGGGATTATATTTTGATTTTTTCCTTGTATGTATTTAGGAATATTTTCTCTCTCTTTTGTATATATCCCTTGCCATGTACCTTGTAAATTCCATTAAGAATAATACAATTTTATTATTCACATGGTATCAGTTTTGGTCAACAACTGAAACCCTTAATTTTCTCTTTCCCAAATTCTTTTCTCTCTCTACTTCCACGTCTCTGTTCATGGCACCGCCAAATGCTTCTCCCTCTTCCTCCTCAACCGCCGATATGCTCTCCCTTTTGCGACGTTAATTCATATGCTTACCATTAAACTCTCTTCATCCAATTACTTGCTCTGGAGAAGTCAGGTTTCGCCTCTCCTAATCGGCCAAGGTTTCATGTCCTTGATCGATGGCAGCCGTCCGTCGCCTCCGTCGTTTCAGATTGTCGACGGTAAATCCGTCCCCACAGACGAATTTCTGGCCTGACGTATCGATGATCAACGCCTCGTATCTCTCCTCTTCTCCTCCTTGACTGAAGAAGCTATGGCCGTCGTCGTTGGCTGCACTACGGCTCGCGACGTCTGGGTCTGTTTGGAGAAGGCCTTCAACCCTCAGTCGAAGGCCCGCGAATTTAAACTCAAGGGCCAATTGCAATCTCTTCGTAAGGGTGATAGGTCTGTTGCAGAATTTGCCCGTGATTTTAAATCCATTTGTGATCAATTGAGTGCTATTGGGGTCTCTGTTGATGAAATGGATAAAATCCATCTATTTATGCGTGGCCTTGGAACAGCATTTTCCAGTTTTTCGGCGACGCAAATGGCTGTTGCAACGTCCTTCGCCGACTTCCTGAATAACGCAGAGGCATGGGACTTGTTCCAGCAGAATCTCGACCCGTCCCCACCTTCTACAGCGGCCTTTACCGCTACTGCTTCATCTGTTCAGTCGGCGTCCCCTACTCCGGTTAATTCTAGTCGTGCGCCGACGTCCGGGGGTCGTGGTCAGAAGTCGGGTGGTCGTGGCTCTTTTCAGCGTCGTCCTCCGCATTGTCAAATTTGCAGAACCAATGGCCATTATGGAAATGCATGTCCGGAACGCTACAATCGGTCTATTGCTTCTACTGCTCACATTGCCGAGGCTTTCTCTGCCTCTTGCAATATCTCTGATCCTCCTGTCTCCGACTGGTATCTTGACACGGGGGCCTCGGCACATATGACACCTACTTCTGGTATTCTTGATTCTCCTACACCTTATACTGGTTCTGATTCTGTTATGGTTGGAAGTGGTCATGTGATTAGGGTAAAATTGCATATGTTGTTAGTGCTTAATTATCTTGATTTGATGATGATTTATGGCTTAATTTACTATTAATTGGTCCAATTGCATTTGATTGTTGGATTTGGTGTTTTAAGTTGAAATTGCAGGTTTTAGGCCAACTTTGAGTGCAAATTGAGATTTGTTAACATTGTCAAATCAAAGGAGAACTTAAATTGTTGGAAAGAGGGCCGAGAGAGCTTCGCGTAGCAACAAGAATCGGGCAAATCGGAGTTCGTATGCAAAAGATATGAGCGATCGAAGCGGAGGTAGCACACAGGGAGAAGTGACTCGGGCAACCACACCTTGACTCGCCCGAGTCAGTGCCCGAGTCACATTTTTACGTGGCCAAGTGACTCGGGCAACAACATCATGACTCGCCCGAGTCACCTTATGCACTGCCCGAGTCACTTATGCTGAGTGGGCCATTTTGTGCGCGATTTTCAGCTCATTTGACATAAATTGAGCACTTTTGAGGGACCTAATGACAAATTAAAGTTACTCACTTACTACCCACTATATATACACTCCAATATCAGCATTAGAGGGGGATTCCACACAACACACAATTAGATAGGAATTAGATAAGAAAATACACATGGTTTCACATAGTTGTAGGTGTTCTTCAATTTCCTTTTAATTTCTTGCAAATTAGTGATAGATTTTCATTCAATCAAGTGTATCAACACATTTAAGGTGATACCCATCCTTATTCTCTTAATTCTAATGGTTTATTTCTTAATTCTCATGCTTTCTTCTCTTTTAATTTTCTTAATTTTCATGGGCTTTGTTATTTTGATCATGATAGGCTAAAACTCTTATGTGCTTGGGTGTATTGACCCTTAGATGAGTTGATTTTGGTGAATTTATGATTGGGTGTTCATTTGTTGAGGTGATTACTTGTCTTAATGATGCTTTGCTTGATTTAATTGCTTGGGTGAGCTTTGATCTTGTGTTTATTGATTTAATTTTCTCAAGGATACTTGGTTTATTGAATTGATGCATAGGTGTTAGGTTTGCTTTTTGTGATTGAAGTCAATATTTGGTTAACGCAAGGATACTTGGTTAATTAACTAGAACCTCATTAAGGCACATTGATTACTTGTTGTCATTGCTTGTAATTAGTGAGGGGGTGAGAGTGTTGTGTCTCACATTCCTACATGCTTAATTGATCATTTAGAACCTAGGCTTATCCAGTACGGTTTTATTTGAGTTATTTGTTGGTTATCCCTATTATCCCTCTTAGAATGAGCACTTGATTATTTATGATCTGAAATTGACGAGTCTTTGGTGATTTGTACCCGAGCACTACTCTCTCCACTTGACATTTAGTTGTTGATTGCTTAGTTTAATTTCTTGGCGAATTTGTTAGGTTTATTTGTTGATTTAAGTTTTTGCAACCCGGTTAGCCACTATAATTCTATGACAACACTTGTTTTTTAGGCTTCACCGTTCTCCTAGTCCTTTGGGTTCGATATTTTGTTTGGTCGTAAAATACTTATTGCTAAAATACACACGATCATCATGTTTTAGATATTACTGCCATAGGTTCTTGTCGTTTGAATGCTTCTCTTACCTTATCAGATGTTTTGGTAGTTCTGGGTTTGACTAAAAATCTGTTATCTGTGAGTAAATTAACCTCGGATTTGCCGGTAGATGTTAATTTCACTAATGATTACTTTACGGTTCAGCATCGGGTCACTCGGGACATTCTAGCTCGGGGCAGACGTAAGCATAACCTTTATTTACTGGATGACATTCAACTGGCTCTACTTGCTACTTGTCGTCCTAAAGCTTCATTTGAGTTATGGCACTCACGGCTAGGTCATGTTGCTTATGATACTATTTCTATTTTAAATAAACTTGGGAGTATCTCTGTTACTGCTTTGCTTCCCAAGCCTATTATTTGTGATTCGTGTGAAAAGGCTAAGAGCAAACATTTGCCTTTTGTTTTAGATGAGAAACGTTCCTTATCTGTTTTGGACATTATACACTGTGACTTATGGGGTCCTGCTCCCGTTATTTCTGATGCTGGTTTCAGATATTATGCATTGTTTGTGGATGATTATTCTCGTTTTACATGGCTTTATCCTTTGCGTCAGAAATCTAATTTTATGATGTCTTGTCACAATTCACTGTTTTTGTTGAGAATCAATTTTCTGCAACAATAAAAACTTTTCACATTGACGGTGGTACTGAATTCACTAATAATAGAGTTCAAAAAAATTTCGGAATAAAGGCATTCGACATATTCTTTCTTCTCCTTATACACCTGCTCAAAATGGTCGTGTTGAACTTAAGCACAGGCATGTTACTGAAACGGGTTTGGCAATGTTATTTCATTCTCATACTCCTTTGAAGTTTTGGGTGGATGCTTTTAGCAGTGCTGTGTATGTTATTAATCGCTTGCCTTCAAAGGTTCTGAACAATAAGTCACCTTTTGAACTCTTATTCTCTACGACACCGAATTATGCTAATTTTCATCCTTTTGGTTGTCGTGTATATCCTTGTCTTTGGGATTATACCACACATAAGTTTGAAGCTAGAAGTCGGGCTTATGTTTTCTTGGGATACAGCAGTTCCTATAAAGGGTTTCGTTGTTACGATCCTCAATCCTTCCGCATTTTCATCTCTCGGCATGCTAAGTTTGATGAGACATTTTTTCCTTTCTCTGGCTCTGTGACCACGTCCGATGGTTCCTTTCTACTTGTTTCAGAATTTCTTGAACCAGTTTCTATACTTGACCAAGACCAACGGTCTTTGCCTCCTTCTGTGAATTCTACATCTTCGGGTCCTTGTACCTTATGTGATGACTCTCCGGCCCCTTCTGCTGTTGATGCCTTGCCTCTACCTCCGACTCCTTTGTTGCCAGAAGCATTGCCTTTGCCAGATCTTCCTATTGCTACGCATCCTATGCAAACTAGAGCGAAGTCTGGTATTTTTAAGCCTCGTCATCTCACCAATTATGCTCATACTGGATTATTTGATGCGTTATTGGCTGTTAGTGAACCGCGTGGTATTAAATCTGCTCTTAGAAATCCTGTTTGGGTTGCTGCTATGAAAGAAGAACTTCATGCTCTTCATTCTAATCAGACTTGGGATCTCGTTCCTCGTCCTTCAAACACCAACATTGTGGGATCAAAATGGGTTTTTCGTACTAAATTTCTGGCAGATGGTTCAATTGACCGTCATAAGGCTCGTCTTGTTGCTCAAGGTTTTTCTCAGTTACCCGGGTTTGATTATTCGCATACTTTTAGCCCTGTTGTCCGTGCATCAACAGTTCGTATTGTTCTCTCTCTTGCCGTCCTAAGAAACTGGCCACTTCATCAGCTTGATGTGAAGAATGCATTCTTGAATGGGATTCTCTCACAACCAGTATATATGGAACAACCACCGGGTTTTATTAGCACTCAGTTCCCTACTCATGTTTGTCGGCTTAAGAAGGCTTTATATGGCCTTAAACAGGCGCCTCGTGCTTGGTTCCAACGTCTCAGTGACTTTCTTCTCAGCATAGGATTCATCTGCAGTCGTTCTGACTCATCCTTATTCATTTATGTTCATGGTTCAACCACACTATTTCTATTAGTATATGTGGATGATTTCATTGTGATGGGTAAGCGTTTATTGCCCGCTTAAGCAAGGAGTTTGCTATTAAGGATATGGGTCGTTTGAGTTATTTTCTTGGGCTTGAGGTCACTTATACCTCCACTGGCCTGTTTCTAAATCAGGCTAAATATGCTCGTTACATTCTTCAGCGTGCTGATCTTGAGGACTCTAAACCGGTTTCCACACCTTTAGTGGCTGGCTGTCAGCTTCTCAGTGAAGGTCAACCTTTTAATGACCCTACGAAGTATCGGTCTTTGGTCGGTGCTCTTCAGCATCTTACTATCACTCGTCCAGACATTTCCTTTGCGGTCAATCTCGTCAGTCAGCATCTTCATAGTCCCACCATTGATCATTTTCAGGCGGTTAAACGAATACTTCGTTATGTCAAGCACACGCCTGCTTATGGTCTCTCATTTACTCGTGGTGACCCTTATGCTCTCATTGCTTACTCTGATGCTAACTGGGCTCGTTGCACAGACACTCGGAGATCCACATATGGTTACTCAATTTATCTCGGTGTAAACCTTGTTTCTTGGAGTGCAAAGAAACAACCCACAGTTTCTCGGTCGAGTTGTGAATCCGAGTATCGTGCTCTGGCGAACGCGGCCTCTGAAATCGTTTACCTTACTCAACTTCTAAAGGAACTTCAAGTGCCCTTGCCAAGTTGTCATATTCTCTACTCCGACAACAACAGTGCAGTTTTTCTCAGTCAAAATCCAAGTTCTCATCGTCGGGCAAAGCACATTGACATTGACTTCCACTTTGTTCGTGAACTTATCTCTGCTGATCGTCTTGATACCAAGTTTGTATCTTCAGATTTGCAGGTCGCGGATATATTTACTAAAGCTTTGCATCATCCGCTCTTTGAGTTCTTTCGTGACAAGCTTCGCGTTGGTCCTCATCCCACGTCTTGCTTGAGGGGGGATGATAGAATAAAATAAAATCAGGGATTATATCCCGTAAATTAGGGATTATATTTTGATTTTTTCCTTGTATGTATTTAGGAATATTTTCTCTCTCTTTTGTATATATCCCTTGCCGTGTACCTTGTAAATTCCATTAAGAATAATACAATTTTATTATTCACAGTTGGGATCAAATCATAGTTTATTCAATTCAATTAAGGTGATATTCATCCTTTTATTTGCTTTCATTAATTTTGCAATGGGTATTGATCTCTTCTTCCCCATTTCTCTTTTATTGTTTAAATTAGCCATGGGCTAATCCCCTTGATTGCTTGGGTGTTGGAATTATACATGAATTTGGTGTAGATCATGAATTGATCACTTTGATTGGCATGTGATTGTGGCTTTGATGCTTCTACTATTGGGCTTTGTGTTGATCTCATGATTGATTGTTTTCATTAGCTTGATTCATTGAATTTGTATGTGGCAACGAGAGTTGGATATGCTTAGGAGAGGATTAAGTGAACTTTTCGATTGATCGTAATTGATTGCAGCGAGAGGTGAGTTGGTTGCTAGATCACCCCTTAGTGGACATTGCATGTTTAGGGAAAAGGAAAAGTGTATTTAGTTTTGATGTGTTAAAAATGTAGGTGAGGACGGTCCTTAGTGCATTTTGTTAGAATTTACGTGATCGCTCTTTCTTTATAAATAAAACTGATTTATGAGTTTACCCAAAGGACAAGTATAAGAAAACAAGGAGCGATCCTTTCACACACCACCTGCACTCGTTTGAGAGAATATCGCTTTAGTTGTTTTAATTTGTTTGCTCTTGTTTGGCTTTTTGTTGATTAAAGTACAAGACGTTTAATCACTATAGATAGGAAAGAATGTTTTTGAGGCTCCATTGTACTCCTAGTCCCTAGGGTTCGATAATTTGTTTAGAGAAATATTATACAAAAATACAAGCTAATCATATAAGACATCATTTTATAAGGAATTTAGTAGAGAAAATTCAAGGAAGTTTAGAGTATCTCTATAAATAGAGATAGAAATTATTCAATTTGCCAATATTTTCACTAAAGCTTTGTATTCACAAGCAACATAAATTATCCATTCACGAGATTCTCATTTTCGAGGAAATCTCTTGGTATGTGCACTATCTAAATAAAGTTAGATAGATGTTGTTACAAATGTTGTAACATATGTGACAACATCACGGGTACAATGTATAATTTGGTTATTTTTTTACTTTTCTTGATTAATTATGTCACATCCCCATTTTCTTAAATAATTTAGAAAGGTTTACAAGATAAAACAAACGTTAAACTTTGTAAAAAATTTCTCTTTTTAAAAAAAAATATTTAGAAAGATTTAGAAAAAAAAATAAAAAATATTTAGAACTTAAGGCGAAAAAAAAACATAAGACACATCAAACTCATAGAATATTTCCAACAAAACTTAAGAGAATGTGAAAAATCATAAATTTATAAATTCATACTCCCAACGAGATCATAAAAGGAAGAAAAAAGTTTTTGATTAATAAATTTCGAGAAGATGCCTAAATAATAAAATGAAGGCATCCCTGTTTGAAGTCATGTTCATGTGTCAAATAGTCTATAGTCAAAACATGCCTGTTTGAGACTCTTCAAAATAAATTAGCATTAGAATCTTTGTGACAGTGTCTAAAAAAAAGTGAAATAAATAATATTACGTTTGCAATGAAAACTTTGTCCACCCGCCTTCCACGGAACACCACGCTTGATTTGTGAGTTTTCCCAAATAATAATTAAATGATTGGGCTGAGCAACCAACTAGCACAAGTAGGGTCCCATTTGTCACAATTAAATAACAAGCATAATTTAATTTGTTTTCTTGTTTGGCTTTTAATCATTAGTGTTTGTTAGCAAGCCAACCATAGTTTAGGCCACTATAACTCTATGAAACAACGCATACATAATCATTTAAGGCTCCATTTCTCCTAGACATAGTTCATAATGTTGTTTGGCAAAGCCAACCATAGTCATAAAATTTGTTATCAGCTAACCATCATTTTCAAAGTAACATTTAGTACTAAAAATTATAATCAATCATGCATAACATTTAAAAATCAATTTGCTAATATTTAAAATAAGAACCCTACCATCAAAGTTCTCAAAGTTCTTGGAAATTGGAAGTCCGAGAGTATCTAAATAAAGTTAGATAGAATGTTGTCACAAAAAATATTAAATACATATCTTAGAATATTAATTTAATTAACCATTATTTTTTAATAACTTGATAAATTTTATTAACATCCTAATTTTTTAAATAATTTATAAAGGTTTACATTATAAATGTCTCAAACTTTTAAAAAATTTCTCTTTTAAAAAAAAAAAATTCTTTTTAGAAAAAAAAGAAAAATATTTAAACTTAGTGAGAGAAAAAAACTTAAATCTATTATCAAACTAAAGGGAATATTTCCAATCTAAAACATAAAGAATGAGTAAAAAAGGTTTAAAAAATAATTTGGAACTAGATTATAAAAGGAAAGAAAAAGTTATTATTATAAAAATATATATAATAAAATTAAAAAGATTCCTAAATAATAAAACCAATCTTAAATCGAAAAACCTGTTCATGTGTCAAATAGTCTATAGTCAAAACATTTTTACATGAGACTCTTCAAAATTTTTTTTTGTGCGTAAAAGAAAGTTTACCAAAGAAAGACTTATATAGGTATATATATATATATTTTTAGGTCTAAGGTTTAGATTTATTGGGCTTGGGCTTTCCAGAAAAGGCCTTTTAAAAACTATTCTCATAATTAAATATTTGTCAAATCTTAAATTAAATATTTTATGCACTCTTAGCAACATGTGGTGATCGTAATTTTCTCGGTGTTACAAATTAATTCCTCTGAAAAATGAATTTGAATCATAATTGAAGTTGTATAGATATAAAGAGGTCTCACACTTCTCAAATGCAATTGAAAAAAATTAGAAAGAAAAAACACTCAAGATGTACTAATTCATTGAGTAACTATGGAGCACGGAGTTCGCTACTACGATGTCTTCTTTTCAAATGGTGATTAGTGATACATCAATATGCTCACAAATCCATTGAGTAACTATGGGACACGGAGTTCGCGACTACGATGCACTCTTTTGGAAAGATGGATCAATGTGTGATTAAAAGTGCTAGAAAAAATAAAAATGATTTATTTGCAATATTGGAAAATTTTTCTAAGGAAAAACCAGTGTTGAAGTGTGTGTTCCAATTTTGAGTACATATTAGGCAAGTTTCGAATTTATTTTATTTTGTTGTAATTAATTAATTATGTTTGACTTCTTAATTTGACTAGGTCTTACACTAAACCCACTACTACATTATTTAGAAAATGCCGTGTTTTTTTTTAATTAGATTAATTAAATTAGTGATACATCAATATGCTCACAAATCCATTGAGTAACTATGGGACACGGAGTTCGCGACTACGATGCACTCTTTTGAAAAGATGGATCAATGTGTGATTAAAAGTGCTAGAAAAAATAAAAATGATTTATTTGCAATATTGGAAAATTTTTCTAAGGAAAAACCAGTGTTGAAGTGTGTGTTCCAATTTTGAGTACATATTAGGCAAGTTTCGAATTTATTTTATTTTGTTGTAATTAATTAATTATGTTTGACTTCTTAATTTGACTAGGTCTTACACTAAACCCACTACTACATTATTTAGAAAATGCCGTGTTTTTTTTAATTAGATTAATTAAATTAGTTTTTCTGGAAGTTATTTTTTTAAAACCATGATTTTATCCCTTAATTTTAGGAGATCATGGATTTAATGTTTTAAACCACATAGGTTCTATTTTATTCCAAATTTTTCTTTGTGGGTCTATACAAATAACCGTAATTTTATTTTCTCTATATAATTCTCGAATTTGATGTTGCTCCATATACTAAAAGCATAGAAGTGATCACTGTTCATTTTTTCGATATTTTTGCATAAGTATTTCGCTATTGTCTTCATTTGTCAACTTAAATTGAATATTTTAATACTCTTTTTAAGTGAAATTGGCAGGAAACCCAAAAGACTCACACATTCAAACTTCTCCCTCAAATGAAACCTCACCAAACTCTCAATCCAACCTCAATTTACTCGCTGAAATGGCCGTAAATCCTAATGTTGTGACTATTGCTGAATCATCCACTACCACATCACCTCCTATGCCTTTGATCGATGCTTACCCACTGAATATTCACATACCTACTGAAGCTTCAAGCGCACAGGCAGAAACCATCGCCCAAAACCTGAAAGGCGCACCTAGCGTTCCTGAGCTCACAATCGGCTCACTAACGGTTGATGTGTCTCAATTCCTCACCACTCAAACCAACCCTACTCCAACACCTACTCCCGTACTTGAAAATCCTCAATCGACCACTATAGATGTCGATGTGACTGTAATTGCTACAGAGTATGCTGAAGCAGGTGACACCATTGTGGAGGATGCACTGATCGTAGTATAGTTCAAGTGGATAGAAATTACGACCAAGTTATCGAACTCAAAGGACTAGGAGTGAAATGAAGCCATGAAATTGCACGTTTTCAAGGATTATATAGTCAAGATCGCAAAATTAAAGCAACAAAATAACAATACAAATCCAACAAGAAATTAAACAAAGCAATAAACAAGGAATACCAAGGAGGAGAGAGTAGTGCTCGGGTGCAAATCACCAAAGACTCGTTAATTTCGGATCATAAATAATCAAGTGCTCATTCTAAGAGGGATCATAGGGATAACCAACAAATAACTCAAATAAAACTGTGCTGGATAAGCCTAGGTTCTAAGTGATCAAGTAAGCATGTAGGGATGTGAGAGACAACACTCTCACCCCCTCACTAATTACAAGCATACCAACAAGTAATCAATGTGTCTTAATGAGGTTCTAATTAATTAACCAAGTATCCTTGAGTTAACCAAATATTCACTTCAATCTCAAAAGTAAACCTAACACCTATGCATCAATTCAATAAACCAAGTATCCTTGAGAAAATTAAACCAATAAACACAAGATCAAGGCTCACTTAAGCAATTAAATCATACAAAACATCATTAAGACAAGTAATCACCTCAACAAATGAACACCCAATCATAAAATCACCAAAATCAACTCATCTAAGGGTCAATACACCCAAGCACATAAGAGTTTTAGCCAATCATGATCAAAATAACAAAACCCATAGCAATAAAGAAAGAAATAATAAAACCCATGAAACTCAAGAAAATTGAAGGAGAAGAAAACATGAGAATAAAGAAATAAACCATTAGAATAAAGAGATTAAGGATGGGTATCACCTTCAATGTGTATATACACTTGATTGAAATAAAATCTATCTCTAATTTGCAAGAAATTAAAAGAAAAATGAAAAACAGCTACTACTATGTGAAACTATGTGTGTTTAATCCTATCAAATTCCCTATCTAATTGTGTGGGATTGTGAATCCCCTATCTCTTCCTTAGAAAATCTGAGCTGGGATATTTATAGTGGGGTTAGGAGTTAATTTTCAAAATATTGCAAAAAGGCCCCAAAATATTAAAATTTTGAGAAAACACGTAGCTGCAAATCTGTGAAGCTTCAACTCGGTTTGGAATTACTCACTCGGACCGAGGAAGAAGCAGACATGACCGAGTTGAAATTGGGCAGAACAGAGGTGAGCAATCTGTGACCTGGAAAGCTATTGCCTCGGCTCGAGTTGTGGAATGCGCCTCGGATCGAGGGAGATTTGGCTGGGTCGAGTTGCGTAGTTGACGACTGATTGGAAATGTGCTTCGTGGCGGCGGCTGGAACTCAGGCGATAGAGGCCGACGGCGGTGATTGGCGGCGACGCAGGTGGACTACTCCTGGATCGCGGAGGCGATTGAAGATCTGCTACGACGAGGGCTTGGTGCGCGATGTGAGAGAGGTGGGCAGCGACGGTGTTGAGTGACGCGGCGGTGATGGGCCACGGTGGTGATGGGTTGACGGCGGCGGCGCGATTATTGGTCGTGGTGGTCGGAAAATGGTTGTGGTGAGAGGATTTGGTGGTTGTTTGATTTCTGCAGATTTGGGGAAGATCGTGAATGACGCTGATTGATGGTGGACGATGGTGGGTGAACTCATAAAAATGGTGGGTGTGCTGGTGGATGGGTTGTGGGTGTACTCACTGATTCGATGGGTGTATGCGATTGTGGGTGATTTGCTTGCCACAACTTCGTTCGGCCGTATTTTCTTCATACGAACTCCGATCGACCTCAATCTTTTTGCTACGCGCTTGTCTTTCGGCCCTCTTTCTACCCATGCAATTGCTCGTTTAATTTGAATACATTAAATATCCTCAATTTGCACTCAAAGTTGGCCTCAAACCTGTAATTTAACACTTAACATACCAACTTAAATAATTAAATGCAATTAGCCAATTAAATGTGAATTAACATGAAAATAATATCATATTGAGACAATTAAGCATACAATAATCATGCAATTTTCACACTAATCATGCACCCACTATTGAAACCAGCAAAGGGAATAGTCCACTTGCTGAGGAGGAGAACATTTATGAGCACACTCACTCATCAATGTCAGAGGACTCAGAACTGATGAAGCTAGCTGCTATTGCTAAGGCCGCGAATGGGAAAAGGAAGAGAAGCCCTCCAAAACCAAGAAGGCGATCGGGACGTGTGTTTACAAGGGTTGATTACTCATAATCATCAAGGAAAAAGAAGCCTACTATGGGTTCAGTTGCAAATGAACTAATTAAGATATTTTCTGATTCAGATTCTGATAACTCTGAAATGCAACGTGGTGAACAGGCTGTTGAAGCTGATAGTGGTGACTCTGATGAAAATGTATCACTGGTGGAACTAAAAATGAGGCAAGAAAGGCGAACTAAGAGAAAACAGGACAGTGTTGTACCAAATGCTGGAACAAGTGCAGCATCACCTAATTCAGATGACAACAGTGATGACTCTGAGGAGAAATCTAGCGAAGAATCTGGTAATTCTGAGAAAGAAGGTACTGATACTGAACACCCTGTTGGTAATGAAAATGATAGTGAATTTGAGGAGTCTAGTGATGATTCGGATACTGACACTTTTGATCAAAAAGTTACTAAGTTGAGTGATAGGAAATTATTGATTAAAAGAAAGATTGATGTTACTGAATTTGAGTCTAAGGGATTGGTGAGATACTTAGAAGAAAGAAGTTTGATGCATGCTACTACATTTGCTGATTCTTTTATAATCAATTGGGTTTATGAGTTCTATGCAAGTTTGAAAAAGGGATATGAAAGAAGAAATTCTCATTGGTACGTGTCTGTACAATTTAGGGGGAGAGATGTTCCATTCACACCTGAGCTAATCAATTCCTTCCTCCATATTGATCACATGGATGAAGAAAATGTACCTCCTATGGATGAGGTAATTCAAACTTTGACTAGTGGTAGAATTATTAGGTGGGAGAGACATTATGTTTGCTGCTCACTTTTTGATAACTCGGTATCCGGCCCAAGGACCGATTAATCCGGGGGACCAATCCCACCGTCCACTAGCGGGGGCTCCATTTAAAGTTAGAGCAAAGCTCTGTATGGACTGGCCCATCTCAGGAATTATTTGCTGCTCACTTGACATCTCTATATTCTGTTATTCATAAGTTGATTATGTATAATTGGATCCCTTCTATAAACTCCACCAAAGTAACAAAGGACCAGGCTATACTGATGTTTAGAATTGGTGTTATAAGGAGATTTAATTTGGGGCTGGTGATTTTCTATCATTTAATGAAGTTTGCAGGGAATATTTCTGAGAAAGGGAACGTCCTTCCTTACCCAAATCTGATTTATGGCTATCTGAGGAGTCATGGTTTTCAACCTAGTAGAAATGAGATGCTAAGAGGGAGGGTTACTTAGATGAATATCTCACCTGTTCTGTTGAGTGGAAACAGGATAATTGATTTACCTATACCAGATCTTGATGCTGAGGAGAATGTTGCTCCTGATGTTGCACATAATGCTATTCCTGATACTGTTCCTGATGTTGTCCCAAATGCTGCTCCACAGGCTGCTCCAAATAATCCTACTTATCCTGCTGGATTTATGAATTTTAATGAAAATTTTATTCGCAGGCAATTGAAATTTTTACAGGAATCAATCAATGAACTTCAATTTTTAAAGGATTATTGGTTAAGGTTACTTTCTGCTACCACAGGGGGAGTACCAGCTGCTGCTCGTGGTGTTGTAATCGATGAAATTCCTGTTGCTGATGCAAATCTAGGTGTAGATGGTGATGCAGCTGGACCTGATGTTGATGCTGCTGCAGATGTTGTTGCAAACTTTGCAATAGTAGAACTTGCTGATGAAGATGAAAATATTGCTGACCTATTTGGTGATTTACTAGATCAGATGACCTGATGATGAGCTGTTTCACAGGGGGAGATTTGTGATAAGGGGAGCTGTGTGCAATTCCTTCCCTTACACTCAATCATTTTCCTTTGTAAATCAGTTTGATACATTTCCTTAGTAGGTTCTGAATTTGTTTCTAAGGCTCTGATATTGTTTTATCTACATAGGCTTTGATACTGATTTCTTGTTTTAGTTAATGCTCTGATACTGATTCTATATTTTGATTAGGTTCTGATACTAATTTGTTATGTTTTGAACCTTAATGCATGGTTTATTGTGTTTGAGTAAGTTAACTTTGAGTTACTTATTCTATTTTTACTAGTTTGACTAGTTCGCTACGACAGTTTTGGCTTGCTGAGTGTATGCTATAGATGAGATTCTCTGTCATACATACATTACTGACTTATATATACTTTACCATATATACATTAGGTGTGTTGTAGCAGAAATGTAAATGTCAAATCGAGAATTTGGGATATAACTGATGTCGTTTATGTGATGTTATTACATATTTTGACTACATCGGCTTTTGACCCCTTTCTTTCTTCATATAACTAACTCTTATTCTTTAGGTGTGTTGTAGCAGAAATGTCAAATTGAGGGATATGTTGTAGTAGATGTTGTGATATTTTGCTACATCAGAATTTGACCCTTTCTTTCTTTGAAGATCTATTCTTTAACAATTCTACAGAGTGATCGGGTTGAAGAATGAAGACTTAGTCAAAAGTCAAAAGTTGTCGTGGATGCTGTAACATCGAGTGCAACATTGAGGACATAATGCAGAATCTTCTACAAGGATCCAGATTCAAGACTAATTCCAGAGAATTTTAGAAGGACCTTGATCATGCGGTTGCAGGAGTAAGTCACAAAATCAATTATCTACATGGACGGTTAGGAGAGAGAAATAAGGGGAAGTTATTTTGGAGTCTTTCTAGATCCATCTACAAAGATCTATGGTTGAAGCTAATTAGGGTAAAATTGCTTATGATTTGAATGCTTAATTATCTTAATTTGATGATGATTTATAGCTTAATTCACAATTAATTGTCAAATTGCATTTGATTGTTTGAGTTGGAGTTGTGAGTTTGAATTTGTAGGTTTTAGGCGAACTTTGAGGAAACATTAAGGACTGTTAACATTGTCAAATCAAAGGAGAACTTAAATGGTTGGAAAGATGGTCAAGAGAGCTTCGCGTAGCAAAAAGAATCACCCAAATCGGAGTTCGCACGCAGAAGATATGAGAGATTGAAGCGGAGGTGGCACACAGGGAGAAGTGACTCGACCAGAGCTCAAGTGACTCGGCCGAGTGAAGGCAGTGTTGCCCGAGTTGGCCAATTCCAGAAGAAACTCCACTCGACCAGAGCTCAAGTGACTCGGCCGAGTGAGAGCACCAGTGGTCGAGTCATTCCACGCCAGAACATTTCTCACTCGGCCATGAGCAAGCTTACTCGGCCGAGTGAGGTAATTTTGCCCGAGTCACTCTACACCAGAAGAGGCCACTCGGCCAAGCCAAGACAAGGCCACTCGGCCGAGTGGAACCCCCAGTGGCCGAGTGGGACCACCTGCTGCGCGATTTTGAGTGAAATTTTATCATTTTCGAGGCCCTTATTTGCAAATTGGAGTTTGTAACTTTGCCCCCACTATAAATACTTCTCATTTCAGCTGATTGAAGGGGATTCCACACAACACACAATTAGATAGGAATTAGATAGGGAAATACACATAGTTTCACATAGTTATAGGTGTTCTTCAATTTCCTTTTAATTTCTTGCAAATTAGAGATAGATTTTCATTCAATCAAGTGTATCAACACATTTGAGGTGATACCCATCCTTATTCTCTTAATTCTAATGGTTTATTTCTTAATTAGCATGCTTCGTTCTCCTTTTATTTTCTTAATTTTCATGGGCTTTGTTATTTTGATCATGGTTGGCTAAAACTCTTATGTGCTTGGGAGTATTGACCCTTAGATGAGTTGATTTTGGTGATTTTATGATTGGGTGTTCATTTGTTGAGGTGATTACTTGTCTTAATGATGCTTTGCATGATTACTTGTCTTAATGATGCTTTGCATGATCTTGTGTTTATTGATTAAATTTTCTAAGGATACTTGGTTTATTGAATTGATGCATAGGTGTTAGGTTTGCCTTTTCTGATTGAAGTCAATATTTGATTAACGCAAGGATACTTGGTTAATTAATTAGAACCTCATTATGACACATTGATTACTTGTTGAATTGCTTGTAATTAGTGAGGGGGTGAGAGTGTTGTCTCTCACATTCCTACATGCTTGATTGATCATTTAGAACCTAGGCTTATCAAGTACGGTTTTATTTGAGTTATTTGTTGGTTATCCCTATGATCCCTCTTTGAATGAACACTTGATTGTTTTTGATCTGAAATTGACGAGTTTTTGGTGATTTGCACCTGTTAGCACTCTCTTCACTTGGTATTTAGTTGTTGATTGCTTAGTTTAATTTCTTGGCGAATTTGTTTGGTTTCTTTGTTGATTTAAGTTTTTGCAACCCGGTTAGCCAATATAATTCTATGACAACGCTTGTTTTTTAGGCTTCACCGTTCTCCTAGTCCTTTGGGTTCGATCTTTTGTTTGGTCGTAAAATACTTATCACTAGAAACTACACTACGATCAAAATGGCGCCGTTGCTGGGGACTAGTTTAGGACACTTAGGTGGAACTTGAATTCTTGTTGAGTAGTTTTACTAGTGGCATTTGTACTTGCTTTATTTTATTTTGTTTGTGTGAATTTGATACTTGTCTTCTTTTGTAGGTGGACACTCACTTGTTCTTAGGGGGTTAAATTTCTTAATTGAAATCGAACCTCGAACTTAGCCACCGAAAGAAGGCAATGGTTGTGAAGAGCTTAATTGAGAAGATGGATGGATATAACCAATACCCATGGAATCATTGCTATAATCAAAATGGTATGGTTTATCCTCCACAACATGAAGAAATTGGCTACGATAATTGGAGGAACTTTGATTATGATTATCAAATGCAACAAGTTCCCTCCAATTATTAAGATTGGAGAAATGAGGAAGCCTCAACCACTCTTCAAGAGACGTTCCCAAACTACGTTGTTGAGCATTATAGTCAAGAATTCGATCCACGGGATGGATTTGAATTTCAAGAAGCTTTGGTAGGACATTACAATAATGGGAGGAGTTATGAGTACAATTACCAAATGCAACAAGCTCCCTCTCATTATCAAGAGTGGGAAAACAATGAGGAAAAATCAACGACGCGTGACTTGTTACTCCTATTGTTGAGGAAAACAGAGACTGATGCTAGACTTGAAGCAAGGCTCGATAAAATGGAAAGTTTTTTTGGAGGTCAGATTGCCCAACAAGAAAGCCAACTCAAATCTCTTAATTTTCAATTGGAGCAATTGACCATCGCTGTGAAAAATCAACAAGATGTGGAAGAGGAAGAAGAAGAGGACCCAAGTAATGATAAGCATGAAGACAACAATTCAATGATCAAGAAAGATGAAGAGGAATGTCCCTTGATGGACACGAACTTCAATGAGCAAGAAAATCAAGAAGCATCGAACAACACATTGAAGAGTGAAATGAGCATTTCTAAACCTTTGAACTCTTCAATTTGTACTTTATTTGATATTGATGCTTCTATTGATTTTGTTTTGCCTCTTGATAAATTTGATCAAAAGAAGGAAATTGAGAAGTGCTTGGGCATCCTTGGACAAAAAGAGAAAGAATGGAAAGAGATGATAATAAAAGAGCAAGGCGAGCGTCGATTGATGAAGATGTGCAAGAAAGATGCGGGTGATAGGTTACCCTTTCATGAGAACCTCATGAATTTTGAAGCTCAAAGAATGAAATATGATGGCAAGGAGGACCGATATCCTTGGCCATTCCGATAGGGAAGTGTGAAATCATTAAATAACGTCCGGCATAGGACATTAAAAATAGTGCTAGATGGGAGGCAACCCATCGTTTTTCTTGCTTTCATTTTTTTCTTCTTTTTTTTTTTTTTTTTGCTTGTTTGTTTGCTTTCAATAAGTGTGTTTGTGTTGTTTGTTAGGAAGTCGAGGTTGTGCTTTTGAGGCTTGGTGAGGTTCACAAGCTTGAAGGAGAGAGGGTACTTGAAGACCTTTAGGTACAACACCTTCTCTAGACTTAGACTTGTCTAAGTTTGGGGGAGGTGTGCCTCTTTTCATGCTTTTCCATTTGCACCGGCGCACTTCATTTTTGAGCTTACATGATATACTATACTTGTAAATGGTTTTGGTGTTGAGCTTTCATATCTTAGTAGGTAGTTGTGTGCAACTCAATTAGCTAACTATCTTACCAAACTTTTATTGCTTGGCAATGAAAAAGTTTGGGGGGTGTGTTAGTTTGGCGATTTTCGTTGCACCAACTTGCCTCTCATTAGCATGATAAAATTATTTTTGTGATTTGGAGCTTATTAGTGGATTAATTGCATATATTTGATTTTATCTTTCTTGAGAAAAGTTGTTTTGGAGATTGTTGTTATGTGTGGGGGTATATGATTTGAGATTATGTTCATAAGCATGTATGCTTGATTGGTGGACATATTGGACTTTTGATTTGATAATGAGTTGATATGTGGCTTGATGCTAGCATGATGAATTGTTGTGTGATGATGGATGTGAGTGAGAATGCTTGATTCTTTGCTCAATTTTAAGCCCGTGAGCTTTTGTGTCTTTTAAATCGTACATATTAGACGGTTTATTCCTTGTTGATTGCATCGTTCATGAATTTGCATGCTAGAACTTGCCTAGAGACTTTGTCAAAATTGAGTTTTGTGTGGATTTTGTGAAGATGATAAGAGGCATTGTTTGTTTTGAAAGCCAATTAGACAAATTTGACCCCACCAAAAATATTGATTTTCCTAGTAAGCCAATTTGAGCCTAAAATCCTTATTTCTTTAGCAAGCTTGTGAAATTGAAACCATGTTGTCTATCCTTATGAGCCTTTTTGTCCTAATGATTAGTAGAGCTTTGATTGTTGAAAAAAAGAATGGTGATTGAAAAGAAAAGTGTGGTGGTTTGATTTGCTAAGATTGAGGAGAGAAAAAGAATAAAAAAAGAGTTGAGAAAAAATTGAATTGTGATGTGAAAGTAAAATAATGAGAATGAGAAGAAAGAAAAAATTCAATTTTGAGCTTGAAAATGCAAGAAAGTCTCAAAAGAGTTTGGTGGTGAATTGTATTTGAATGGAAGAAAAAGGAAAGAAAGAGTGATGATTGTTGAGATTTGAGGAGAAATGTATTGGATTGTATAGTCAACTTTCATTTGCTCTACTAATTATTGAGTTACTTTGCCTAAATTCACCCATTAGGGTAAAATTGCTTATGATTTGAATGCTTAATTATCTTAATTTGATGATGATTTATAGCTTAATTCACAATTAATTGTCAAATTGCATTTGATTGTTTGAGTTGGAGTTGTGAGTTTGAATTTGTAGGTTTTAGGCGAACTTTGAGGAAACATTAAGGACTGTTAACATTGTCAAATCAAAGGAGAACTTAAATGGTTGGAAAGATGGTCGAGAGAGCTTCGCGTAGCAAAAAGAATCACCCAAATCGGAGTTCGCACGGAGAAGATATGAGCGATTGAAGCGGAGGTGGCACACAGGGAGAAGTGACTCGACCAGAGCTCAAGTGACTCGGCCGAGTGAAGGCAGTGTTGCCCGAGTTGGCCAATTCCAGAAGAAACTCCACTCGACCAGACCTCAAGTGACTCGGCCGAGTGAGAGCACCAGTGGTCGAGTCATTCCACGCCAGAACATTTCTCACTCGGCCATAAGCAAGCTTACTCGGCCGAGTGAGGTAATTTTGCCCGAGTCACTCTACAACAGAAGAGGCCACTCGGCCAAGCCAAGACAAGGCCACTCGGCCGAGTGGAACCCCCAGTGGCCGAGTGGGACCACCTGCTGCGCGATTTTGAGTGAAATTTTATCATTTTCGAGGCCCTTATTTGCAAATTGGAGTTTGTAACTTTGCCCCCACTATAAATACTTCTCATTTCAGCTGATTGAAGGGGATTCCACACAACACACAATTAGATAGGAATTAGATAGGGAAATACACATAGTTTCACATAGTTATAGGTGTTCTTCAATTTCCTTTTAATTTCTTGCAAATTAGAGATAGATTTTCATTCAATCAAGTGTATCAACACATTTGAGGTGATACCCATCATTATTCTCTTAATTCTAATGGTTTATTTCTTAATTAGCATGCTTCCTTCTCCTTTTATTTTCTTAATTTTCAGGGGCTTTGTTATTTTGATCATGGTTGGCTAAAACTCTTATGTGCTTGGGTGTATTGACCCTTAGATGAGTTGATTTTGGTGATTTTATGATTGGATGTTCATTTGTTGAGGTGATTACTTGTCTTAATGATGCTTTGCATGATTACTTGTCTTAATGATGCTTTGCATGATCTTGTGTTTATTGATTAAATTTTCTAAGGATACTTGGTTTATTGAATTGATGCATAGGTGTTAGGTTTGCCTTTTGTGATTGAAGTCAATATTTGATTAACGCAAGAATACTTGGTTAATGAATTAGAACCTCATTATGACACATTGATTACTTGTTGAATTGCTTGTAATTAGTGAGGGGGTGAGAGTGTTGTCTCTCACATTCCTACATGCTTGATTGATCATTTAGAACCTAGGCTTATCAAGTACGGTTTTATTTGAGTTATTTGTTGGTTATCCCTATGATCCCTCTTTGAATGAACACTTGATTGTTTTTGATCTGAAATTGACGAGTTTTTGGTGATTTGCACCCGAGCACTGCTCTCTTCACTTGGTATTTAGTTGTTGATTGCTTAGTTTAATTTCTTGGCGAATTTGTTTGGTTTCTTTGTTGATTTAAGTTTTTGCAACCCGGTTAGCCAATATAATTCTATGACAACGCTTGTTTTTTAGGCTTCACCGTTCTCCTAGTCCTTTGGGTTCGATATTTTGTTTGGTCGTAAAATACTTATCACTAGAAACTACACTACGATCAAAATGGCGCCGTTGCTGGGGACTAGTTTAGGACACTTAGGTGGAACTTGAATTCTTGTTGAGTAGTTTTACTAGTGGCATTTGTACTTGCTTTATTTTATTTTGTTTGTGTGAATTTGATACTTGTCTTCTTTTGTAGGTGGACACTCACTTGTTCTTAGGGGGTTAATTTCTTAATTGAAATCGAACCTCGAACTTAGCCACCGAAAGAAGGCAATGGTTGTGAAGAGCTTAATTGAGAAGATGGATGGATATAACCAATACCCATGGAATCATTGCTATAATCAAAATGGTATGGTTTATCCTCCACAACATGAAGAAATTGGCTACGATAATTGGAGGAACTTTGATTATGATTATCAAATGCAACAAGTTCCCTCCAATTATTAAGATTGGAGAAATGAGGAAGCCTCAACCACTCTTCAAGAGACGTTCCCAAACTACGTTGATGAGCATTATAGTCAAGAATTCGATCCACGGGATGGATTTGAATTTCAAGAAGCTTTGGTAGGACATTACAATAATGGGAGGAGTTATGAGTACAATTACCAAATGCAACAAGCTCCCTCTCATTATCAAGAGTGGGAAAACAATGAGGAAAAATCAACGACGCGTGACTTGTTACTCCTATTGTTGAGGAAAACAGAGGAGATTGATGCTAGACTTGAAGCAAGGCTCGATAAAATGGAAAGTTTTTTTGGAGGTCAGATTGCCCAACAAGAAAGCCAACTCAAATCTCTTAATTTTCAATTGGAGCAATTGACCATCGCTGTGAAAAATCAACAAGATGCGGAAGAGGAAGAAGAAGAGGACCCAAGTAATGATAAGCATGAAGACAACAATTCAATGATCAAGAAAGATGAAGAGGAATGTCCCTTGATGGACATGAACTTCAATGAGCAAGAAAATCAAGAAGCATCGAACAACACATTGAAGAGTGAAATGAGCATTTCTAAACCTTTGAACTCTTCAATTTGTACTTTATTTGATATTGATGCTTCTATTGATTTTGTTTTGCCTCTTGATAAATTTGATCAAAAGAAGGAAATTGAGAAGTGCTTGGGCATCCTTGGACAAAAAGAGAAAGAATGGAAAGAGATGATAATAAAAGAGCAAGGCGAGCGTCGATTGATGAAGATGTGCAAGAAAGATGCGGGTGATAGGTTACCCTTTCATGAGAACCTCATGAATTTTGAAGCTCAAAGAATGAAATATGATGGCAAGGAGGACCGATATCCTTGGTCATTCCGATAGGGAAGTGTGAAATCATTAAATAACGTCCGGCATAGGACATTAAAAATAGTGCTAGATGGGAGACAACCCATCGTTTTTCTTGCTTTCATTTTTTTCTTCTTTTTTTTTTTTTTTTTTTGCTTGTTTGTTTGCTTTCAATAAGTGTGTTTGTGTTGTTTGTTAGGAAGTCGAGGTTGTGCTTTTGAGGCTTGGTGAGGTTCACAAGCTTGAAGGAGAGAGGGTACTTGAAGACCTTTAGGTACAACACCTTCTCTAGACTTAGACTTGTCTAAGTTTGGGGGAGGTGTGCCTCTTTTCATGCTTTTCCATTTGCACCGGCGCACTTCATTTTTGAGCTTACATGATATACTATACTTGTAAATGGTTTTGGTGTTGAGCTTTCATATCTTAGTAGGTAGTTGTGTGCAACTCAATTAGCTAACTATCTTACCAAACTTTTATTGCTTGGCAATGAAAAAGTTTGGGGGGTGTGTTAGTTTGGCGATTTTCGTTGCACCAACTTGCCTCTCATTAGCATGATAAAATTATTTTTGTGATTTGGAGCTTATTAGTGGATTAATTACATATATTTGATTTTATCTTTCTTGAGAAAAGTTGTTTTGGAGATTGTTGTTATGTGTGGGGGTATATGATTTGAGATTATGTTCATAAGCATGTATGCTTGATTGGTGGACATATTGGACTTTTGATTTGATAATGAGTTGATATGTGGCTTGATGCTAGCATGATGAATTGTTGTGTGATGATGGATGTGAGTGAGAATGCTTGATTCTTTGCTCAATTTTAAGCCCGTGAGCTTTTGTGTCTTTTAAATCGTACATATTAGACGGTTTATTCCTTGTTGATTGCATCGTTCATGAATTTGCATGCTAGAACTTGCCTAGAGACTTTGTCAAAATTGTGTTTTGTGTGGATTTTGTGAAGATGATAAGAGGCATTGTTTGTTTTGAAAGCCAATTAGACAAATTTGACCCCACCAAAAATATTGATTTTCCTAGTAAGCCAATTTGAGCCTAAAATCCTTATTTCTTTAGCAAGCTTGTGAAATTGAAACCATGTTGTCTATCCTTATGAGCCTTTTTGTCCTAATGATTAGTAGAGCTTTGATTGTTGAAAAAAAGAATGGTGATTGAAAAGAAAAGTGTGGTGGTTTGATTTGCTAAGATTGAGGAGAGAAAAAGAATAAAAAAAGAGTTGAGAAAAATTGAATTGTGATGTGAAAGTAAAATAATGAGAATGAGAAGAAAGAAAAAATTCAATTTTGAGCTTGAAAATGCAAGAAAGTCTCAAAAGAGTTTGGTGGTGAATTGTATTTGAATGGAAGAAAAAGGAAAGAAAGAGTGATGATTGTTGAGATTTGAGGAGAAATGTATTGGATTGTATAGTCAACTTTCATTTGCTCTACTAATTATTGAGTTACTTTGCCTAAATTCACCCACCTCTCTCCAAAGAGCCTACACTACAACCTTTGAAAAAAGCCCTCTTTGATTCATGTTTGAAGCATAAAAGAAATAATGGAGATTGAGTCTATTGGCAAGCCTATGGTGTTCATTTTTGTGGATTGATGATTGAGTGCTTATCATGCCTTAATACACTTGAGAGTGAGTGAAACACTCCATGGAAGGAGCATT
Organism: Paraleonurus japonicus; assembly: GCA_030762865.1. NCBI lineage: Eukaryota > Viridiplantae > Streptophyta > Magnoliopsida > Lamiales > Lamiaceae > Paraleonurus > Paraleonurus japonicus. The sequence continues at coordinate 34,539,150 of CM061059.1, read as the reverse complement.
GAGTTGAGCATTTGAGTTTGCATTTGTCAAAGCATGACATTTTTTAGTGCTAGTTGATAGTTTGCATTGACACTTGTTTTCATTGAAGAGGTTTGATAGTCCTATTTCGTTCTTGTGCTCGTTGAACATAATTGCAATCAATTTCACCCTAATGTGCTTTATTGTCTTGTTGTTTGAGGACAAACAACGTCTTAAGATTGGGGGAATTTGATTAGGGTAAAATTGCTTATGATTTGAATGCTTAATTATCTTAATTTGATGATGATTTATAGCTTAATTCAAAATTAATTGTCAAATTGCATTTGATTGTTTGAGTTGGAGTTGTGAGTTTGAATTTGTAGGTTTTAGGCGTACTTTGAGGAAAAATTGAGGACTGTTAACATTGTCAAATCAAAGTAGAACTTAAATGGTTCGAAAGAGGGTCGAGAGAGCTTCGCGTAGCAAAAAGAATCACCCAAATCGGAGTTCGTACGCAGAAGATATGAGCGATTGAAGCGGAGGTGGCACACAGGGAGAAGTGACTCGACCAGAGCTCAAGTGACTCGGCCGAGTGAAGGCAGTGTTGCCCGAGTTGGCCAATTCCAGAAGAAACTCCACTCGACCAGAGCTCAAGTGACTCGGCCGAGTGAGAGCACCAGTGGTCGAGTCATTCCACGCCAGAAGATTTCTCACTCGGCCATGACCAAGCTCACTCGGCCGAGTGAGGTAATTTTGCCCGAGTCACTCTGCACCAGAAGAGGCCACTCGGCCAAGCCAAGACAAGGCCACTCGGCCGAGTGGAACCCCCAGTGGCCGAGTGGGACCACCTGCTGTGCGATTTTGAGTGAAATTTTGTCATTTTCGAGGCCCTTATTTGCAAATTAGAGTTTGTAACTTTGCCCCCACTATAAATACTTCCCATTTCAGCTGATTGAAGGGGATTCCACACAACACACAATTAGATAGGGAAATACACATAGTTTCATATAGTTGTAGGTGTTCTTCAATTTCCTTTTAATTTCTTGCAAATTAGAGATAGATTTTCATTCAATCAAGTGTATCAACACATTTGAGGTGATACCCATCCTTACTTTCTTAATTCTAATGGTTTATTTCTTAATTAGCATGCTTCCTTCTCCTTTTATTTTCTTAATTTTCAGGGGCTTTGTTATTTTGATCATGGTTGGCTAAAACTCTTATGTGCTTGGGAGTATTGACCCTTAGATGAGTTGATTTTGGTGATTTTATGATTGGGTGTTCATTTGTTGAGGTGATTACTTGTCTTAATGATGCTTTGCATGATTTAATTGCTTGGGTGAGCTTTGATCTTATGTTTATTGATTAAATTTTCTCAAGGATACTTGGTTTATTGAATTGATGCATAGGTGTTAGGTTTGCCTTTTGTGATTGAAGTTAATATTTGATTAACGCAAGGATACTTGGTTAATTAATTAGAACCTCATTATGACACATTGATTACTTGTTGAATTGCTTGTAATTAGTGAGGGGGTGAGAGTGTTGTCTCTCACATTCCTACATGCTTGATTGATCATTTAGAACCTAGGCTTATCAAGTACGGTTTTATTTGAGTTATTTGTTGGTTATCCCTATGATCCCTCTTTGAATGAACACTTGATTGTTTTTGATCTGAAATTGACGAGTTTTTGGTGATTTGCACCCGAGCACTGCTCTCTTCACTTGGTATTTAGTTGTTGATTGCTTAGTTTAATTTCTTGGCGAATTTGTTTAGTTTCTTTGTTTATTTAAGTTTTTGCAACCCGGTTAGCCACTATAATTCTATAACAACGCTTGTTTTTGAGGTTTCACCGTTCTCCTAGTCCTTTGGGTTCGATATTTTGTTTGGTCGTAAAATACTTATCACTAGAAACTACATTACGATCAGAAGCCGAGGACATCTATAAATAGAAGACCGAGGACTTCAGCAATGGCAAGGAATATCCAAATATCAATTGTTGAGTGCGTTAGTGCATCCAAGAGATAGGGCCGTTATTCCCCCTTTACGTTGCTACTTGCGCATGTTACCTCGTTTAGCAACATAGGTATCTTGAAGTGTCATTAGCGTAGATGTCTTTGATACTTTGATTTACTTTTGATGGTATAATATTTTGTAATACTACACTTAGCCGTTTAAGAGTCAATAGGTGATATTGAGTCTTTATTTCCGTTGTAAAGGTTTTGTCTTGGAAACTTTTTACACAAACTTTTGTATTCACTCTCGATTTAGTGAAACGTTCCGCCGTAAGGCATCATAGACTTTATTTAACAAGTCTATGAAAAATTTACTCATTTGCATTGTAGTGTTAGTCTTCCGCTGTTTACATTATGATATTTAGATGTTGTAGTGCATGTCGTAATATTTAGTACAACATCATTCTATTTTACACTACACGCACACTTTAAGTTGTTTTTGAATTGGTTTAAGTCAAGATCGGAGAAAATTATTATTTTATTAATTTATTAAATATTAATTTATATAAGTGTTACTGTTAATGTATAGAGGCATTGTTTTTTATTCGGAAAAATAGAAGCCGTGACGAAATTGAAGTTATTAAATAAGAGAAGAAACGTATATATATTATATTGAACACTTAGTTATTTGATCAGGGGAATTCTATTTTGTGCAATTGAAAACTAAGTACCATCTAATTTTAGTGGAATTTTGTGCACTCTATCACTAAATTTATATTCAAGTATATACGCTATAAAATAAATGAAATGAAAACTAAGTATATTGATAATTGAAAACTAAGTATATCTAATTGTTATGGAATTATATATACTCTATCATTACATTAATTCAAATACCCTCTAAAACTAAGAAGACGCTTATTACAAACTTTTCAATGGAAAATGAGAATGAAATTGTTTTTCCCTCTATGTCCTTGGATATAGGGAAAGGGAATGATTTGTAGAAGAAAAAATATTAATCAAAATAAATAATAATTATTTTATTTAGAAGAAAAAATTGTGTTTAGATCTAGAAATTAAAATATATATTTAGTCGAGGGAGCATCAGGGATGCCCCACATTACAAAGTACAAAAACGCAATTAAGGCTAAAGCAGACCTTCCACCAAACCAACTCAACCACTAAGACACAAAAAAATCGCATAAAAATAAAACAAAAAAATTCGCTCTCACATATATGATACTATTAGAGCAAGCATGTGTTTCAACTTACAATAAGGACAAACATGTGTTGCCAAAAAAAAAAAAAAAAACACATAATTTGATCCCCTTGAATTGTCATAAATTAAAACTACAGTCCACTTTAACCTATTAAAATTTATTTAATACTATAAAATATTTTACATGAAATATTAACACATTTAAGGAATTTGCTAAAAATATACGGTTCAAACAATTTTTTTCAAATAAATTATTCAAAAACGAAATAGAAAAACTCATTCTTAAGTATATTTTACTATTAGGACAAATATGTATTATTATGAACAAAAGCATGTATTACTATAAACTTGAGTATTAGTATTAAGACACGTGCATGTTGTTATTTCACAACACGACTTGAGGTGCCCAATCAATCCTTTAATCTCTTTAACGATGTGTTTCTTTCTATCCTCATGACAAGACCGTCGCATTTAATTCCGTCTCACCAATATATTACAACAAATTTAATTTGATATGAACATATATTTTGTTCACGTGCCGTTATTTAATTGGATGCAAATTTAATTCTGTTTGTCCATTTCTCGTCACTGGAACGATTTTCCACTAATGTTGACCGGTTTCGATGAGAAACATAGTAACCCATCTAATATCAAAGGAAATAATACTGTTACTAAGCTCAACTAATACTTTATAGCTGAATTCACATTGTTTTACAGAAATTAAGGTATTAGGGTGATGATGTATATGGATTGATTCTCAATCTCTCTATAAGTTCGAACTTTTAGATGAGGTGGAATTCTTTCTTAGTATCAAAGCAAAACCCTGGGTTCAAACCATGCTGGAAACAGCTCCGCCTATTTTAATTAAACACTTGTTGGGCTTCCCATGATGTAGTTAACGTTAGCCCGCAAGTACACTCGTTGGGCCTCCTCAGTCCTCCCAATAATGGAGTTGACACCAGCCCACGAGTGAGGGGGAGTATTAGGGTGATGATATATATGGATTGATTTCTAACCTCTCTATAAATTCTGGAATCCTTTCATATATAAGGTACGAAATATATGAGACCTAGAATGATGATATATATGACTCATTATTTTATTCAATTAAATAAAATTTGAGAATGACGCTTTAACTTTGTGAACGATCTCACCGTGATATCATCTCACACAAGTTTTTGTCTTAATTATACAGTGTGCTTGACTTAGTTTGTACAATAAAACATTCTTAATTTAACTTAGAATCATGAGGAAAAAGACGAACAGGAAGGCCCTTAGCAGGAATTGGCATTGGATCCACAACAATTTTCTCATCAGGAATTATTTTCTCCCACCTGAACCTCGTCACAAGATGGTGCATGAACACCAGTATTTCCAATCTTGCATATTCTTTTCCAGGACACATTCTTGGTCCTCCACCAAACGGCACAAATGTGTATGGAGTCGGTCCCGATCCTTCAAACCGAGAAGGGTCGAATTTCAGCGGATCGGAGAAGAATTCTGCATTCTTGTGCGTTGAATTCGCGCTCCAATATAGCTGCAAAAATCAGACACATTAACTATGATATTGTAATTATAAGATAAAAATTTTCTGAGCTGACAAATTGAGAACATTAAATTAAAATTTGGCACATTTAGATCAAATTAGCCTAGATTAGAGTGTTTCCAGCTAATTTGACCTAAATGTGCAAAAAATATATATATATATATATATTGGGAGGCACTCTTGTGTGAGACCGTCTCATGCATGAGACGGACATGAGACGGTGTCACTTTTTAATAAATTGTTATCACTTTTTCATAAATTGTTATCACTTTTTCATAAATTATTGTCACTTTTCAATTTATTATCATTTTTATACTAATTTGTATCACTTTTTTAAAAAGTGATAACAATTTATTAAAAAGTGACTCGATCTCATGCATGAGACGGTCTTATACGAATTTTTGCCATATATTGGGTGGGTTAAATATATATACCAATATGCAAGCATAATTTCCTACAATTAATATCCCATGAATTACAAAACTATTACTCATGCACACCTATTATATGACAAGAGAATAAGTTTCGTAAGAAAAATTGCACTTTTAGTTACACAGAAATATTCTCAAAATATTTATTTTAAAGCTATATTTCCAAAAATCTTTTGGTCTCTAAGTCTAAAAATGGTAATTTTATTTTTAGCAATTTTTGTCCCAGCCGTTAAAAATTGTTAAGTATATAGAGCAAAAGAAAAATCTGCTACAATACATAAATAATCATAGCAAGGACACGTGTTTTACAACTATTATTGGACAAAATGATCAGTTTTTACGCATGCTGTGAGGGATAACAGACTGTGCATGTATTGTACAATTGATTCCTTTCTTCATGCAATCTTGTGCGTTCATTTCTTTGATCTTATCAATGGGACAAAAAATGCAATTAATTATCCCTTTTCATGTATAAAGTGTAATTTAATACTCCCTCCTTCCCATAAAAGCTTTCACACTTTATTTTTCCGTCCGTCCCATTATAAGTTTTACACCCTTAAAATGAAAAATCCTTTATAAACTTCACCCTCACAATTTTCACTAATTTACGCAAATGTCATTACTTTTTACTCTCACATACACATAATGTAATAAAGTTTTTTTACTTTTTACATAAAAGTTTACAAAATTACCCTCTTAAAACCTCAATTATGACTCTTTTTTCTTGAAGTGTGTGTCCTCCTACGTATGAATGTTTTTCCAAGACGGAGGGAGTATTTTTTTACTCCTATGAGACGTAATAATACTGTTATGTGGGGGCATTGTGGGTTAATTTTACCTTCCAGCCCTTGGGAATAGAGAAACCATTGTAAACAAAATCAGTAAGAGCTTCTCTAAAAGCTCCTTGAAGTGGTGACGCAAGTCTCAACACTTCACATGCAACATTCCACGAATATTTCATCTTCTGAAGATCTTCCCAATTCAGCAACTCCCCCGCCGCTTTCCATTTCAAAATTTCCATTTGTTCTACAACATTCACGGACCTCAAAAAAAGAAAAGAAAATCTCCAAAATAATGGCTAAATTGCAGTACTATATTTCGTAAACTATGTTCAAAAATAGTCTTTTTTTTTTCGCAATTTTAATCTTTACAGTTAATAATTGTTAGAATCGTCTATTAAACCAGAATTCCGAGACCAAAATTGGTAAAAAAATAAGGGATTAATTTCGTAAAAGTCCCCTATTATGCTAATAGAGAGTTTAATTTTAATGATATGTCAATCTCTCATTCTTTTGGCTTATGTGTTATTTTATGAACAAATTGAGTATAAATGTCATTTTATTAGATTATCTTATGTGTCATTTCACCTTTTTAAGTTAATATTCACCAACTAAACTAAACTAAGAATATTTATGAATTTTGAATATCGATCTAATATATTTAACTTGTTTTAAATATCGTGAATTAATAAAAAATTAACTCATAATCTTATACATATATATTATTTAAAAATATTTATTATACACTATAATTATATCATATAAGGGTACTTGATTTATATATACATAATACATCACGATATTAATTAACTTTAAAAAAAAAATCCGCGTAATACGCGACACTCATCTAGTTAATCCTAATTGTTAAAAATTACCATTTTGGTGAGGCTGAAAATGCAATATCATTTAAGAGGTTAATTCTATATTAATTCATGATGTTTATGCAAATTAAAATAGCTATAGAGGTGTTAAATTTTCAAAAGAATATTAAAAGTGATATTAACTCTAGAGAGAGATCACAAATTAATACTCCATCCATCTCATAAAAGCTTTCACATATTTTCCTTTTTCGTCCGTCCCATTATAAGTTTCACACCCTTAAAATGGAAAACCCTTTATAAACTCCACCCTCACAATTTTCACACTAATTTACACAAATGCTATTACTTTTTACTCTCACATACACATAACCCAATAAATTTTTTTTACTTTATACATAAAATTTTACTCTCTCCATCCCAGAGGAATTTGCACAGTTGACTTTTTCAACGATTTTTGTGTGAGAATTATTTCATAGTAATATGTATACAAAAGTTGTTTTATATGAATGATATGTTAGTTAATAAGATCAACTCACATATCATTCATATAAAATAACTTTTGTAAACGTATTACTATAAAATAACTCTCACATAAAAACCGTTGAAAAAATCAACTGTGCAAATTCCTCTGGGACGGAGTGAGTACAAAATTACCCCTCACTCAATCATTACTCTTTTTTCTTAAAGTGTGTGCATTCATATATATGAAAGTTTTTCCGGAAGTGACAGAATATAAAATTAACCCATATTTAAAAAAATAAACATGCATTTACCATCATAGACTCGGTCGTAAATTTGAGGGAGCTCAGCAAGATACTTAACAATAAAAGCACAAGCCGAGCTAGCCGTATCATGTCCTCCAATAAGCAACCCCAATATCTTATCCGCAATATCCAAGTCTTGCATCAACTTGCCATTCTCATCGCTCGCAAGAAGCATATGCGACAAAATATCTTGCATAGGGGAAGCTTTCCCTTCCCTCAAATCAACCCTCCTTTTCTTTATAATCGCAATGAGCATTTTCCGTACAAATTTCGACGCCTTGATCGCCGTATTAAACGGCGTCCCAGGTAAGTTGATCGGGATAGAGATAAGACCGGAGGCCAAATGATTGAAGGGTTCGGCTAATTCATCAACCTGAACCGGGTTCTCTATGCTAAAGAAAAGCCGACACGCTAACCGGAAGGTGTAGTTCTTCGTGAGGGGGTAAACGACGACGTCGTTTTTGTTATCCCATTCGTCGGCGAAGTGTCGCCGCGCTATATGGTCCATGATTCCGACGTAGCGGTGGAGGGCTTCCGGCTTGAGGATCTTAGGGAGCATTTTTCGCATTTTGATGGCCTCTTCTTTTGAGGAAGTTTGAGTGGAAAAAGGGAAGATTTTTTCGACCGAAGAAGGCCACCATGATTGGACAAGCGTGTTCTCATTTGAGAACAAAAATTTATTGCCGTTTGCGCCGCAGAAAACGGCAGCTTTCTCCCCGAGTAGATGGGTCCGGAAGACGCTCGGGGAGTACTTCGACATGCGGTCGAAGATGAACTTCTCCGGGTGGCCTTTCCGCCCGGTGGAGAGGAACTCGAAGCTCTCTCCAATCACGGGCCAACCCGTTTTGCCAGGCGGCAAAACGGGTTGTCCTGGTTTGTTGGCGAGGAAGAAGAGGAAGTGAATGGAGAGGAGTAGGAAGGATACAATGAGGGCGAAGAGAGAGACAGAGAAGACCTCCATTTTTGTGTGTGTGCGTGTGAGAGAGATGTTAAAAGTTGACAATAAGAAAGCGTGTATATATATAGTGAAATTGAATGATGAGATTTATGTCTTTTCCTCGTGACAAAAAGAATTTTCTATTCACTTCATAAAAACGTGAGCTTTCTACTCAATTTTAACTTGAAAAGGCCAAAATTTCTTGTTCATTAATTTTTACCAATGCTGTCAAAATCTTTTTTTTTTTTTTTTTTTTTATGTATTTCTGCAGTTGGTTAATCGCTTGAGTTTGAATTTGATTGGGAATAGTTGAAAGTCGATTGTAGATTGGAATTGTAGTTAGAATGGGTTTGCGTATTATCAATTAGATTCTGCGTTTTATATTCGGATTTGATTTTATGCTTTTCTTCTTCAATTTGGAGACTAGTTTCTACATATTATCGAGTTGATTCTAGCTTTGTCCAGCAAGACAAGTTTTTGTTTCGATGGAAAAGAAATATTTGTCTCGCTGTTGAAAAATGTTTGTCTCGATAGATACTATTCTTTTCAAACATTTGTCAATCGAGGCAATCATTTTTTCTAAGCGAGACAAACATTTTCACCAGCGAGACACATTTTTTTTTCAGATCGAGATATATTTTTTCAGAACGAAAAATATTTTTTCTATTGCCCAAAAAATTTTCGAAAATACTGAATGAGGAGAAGATAAAAAGAAGAAATAAGTTACTAAAATGGATTACTAACCATAACGTTGAAAGAGATGGCGAAGAGGTGAAGAGAGAAGTGGTGAATGACACGGTTTTTTTTTTTTTTTTTTAAAAAAAATTATGATTGAAGATGAAAAGTATAGGAGAATATACTTAATTAAGTTAAGTGTATTTGAATCATTTTATGTGTTTGGGTAAAAAGAAAATTGTTTTGGTTATGCATATTATTGGATAAAAACACCTATTTGTTTATTGGGATGAATGTTTATTGATGAGTATAAATTTCAATTGAAAATGATACAATTAATTTACCTGATTTATTTTATATATCTTAACACATCTGAATAATGGTGATGAGAGTAATATCATTCAATGAAATGAATAGTACTATTTAGTAAAATGAGTAATACTATTGAACTGGTGTGTATTGTGCAATTGGTTTTCGAGTAAAACTATTTAGTGAAATGAGTAATACTGTTCAATAAAATGAGTAATACCATTAAAAAAAATACATAGTGCAAATAGCCTATATAAGAATTTGCATAAATGATCCACCTCACAATTGTCAAGACCAATGAATTGCAATTTATCATTTAATCGTATATTTTAATTATATATTTTCTTGTTAGATAGTATTGTAGCTCAATCACATGGGAATTTGTCATGAACAAATACGTTCGTAGGTCATTGTTTTAGCAATTTATCGTTTAAAAGTTATTATGTATATCAATTTCTTAAATATTTTAAATTGTTTATGCATAATCCTTTAATTAAAAAAGGTTTTGAGGGGAATTTTTTAAATATTAAAATAAAAATTTCCCTCATTTTATTATTTGCAAACACCCCTAATTTGATTCTGAATGTGATATATTCTTCGATTCAAGAACCTGCTCAAAATATCATTCTGTAAGGATTTGAGGATCAATTGTTTTTTAATCTAATTTTCCGACATAACGTAAATGACGGATTATTTGATCTTATGCCCACAGGTGGGCATCAATTTATATGTCCACCACCAATCATGTGATGCCACATAAGTAATTAATTAAATAATAGTGGGCTCCCCTGTATATGTGGCATCACATGATAGGTGATTGACATGCCACAAAAGCGGTGGACATATAAATTGGTGTCCACCTCTGTGCATATGATCAATCCGACGTAAATGGATTTTTTTTCGTGCTTTTTGTCATATTTTGAAATTTTTGTTTTTTTTTTTTTTTTACGAATTGTCTTTTTTGAAAAAAAAAAAAAGAGTTTGGAAAAAAGATATTTCCTGAAACTGTTATTTTTATTGATGAGGATATTTAAAACTAATAAAATTATGGGTTGGGCAAAAATAGGAAGGTACATAATCTAGGCCTAATTGCAATCATCCCCAATTAAGCCCCAGACCTAATTTTCAATTACACTCTAGGGCCTATAGTAACAGGTCATCAAAAGTATTTTAACCATTGCAGATTCAATTTTAATTTAAAGAATAAATGTACAATTGTTTTCATAATAGAGTCGGCATCAACACACGAGTAGGGGGAGTATTATGGGTATTAATATAAATAGATTAGTTCTACATTTCTCTATAAATTTGGTATCAATATAAATTATTTTATTGTATCTGAGCAAAAATTTTGGGATCAAATCTTGCAGAAATTAAGTAATTCTGCCCATTTAAATTATGCACATCTTGGCCTTCAAAGTCCTCCTCGTGATGGAGGTGACATTTGGCTAATCAAACTCATATATATTAATTTCATACTTTTCTATACAAGTTCGAACTTATAGGACCCGTTTGGCTAAGCTTATGTTGAACCTCTTATAAGCTCTAACATCTTATAAATTATTTCAAGAGCTTATAAGATATAATTTTTAAGTGGCTTATAAGATGTTAAAGTGTTTCGCTAAGAAAACCCACAAGTTCTTAGGTAATTTGAAAAAAAAATATTTTTATAATTTTAATATTAATAAAAAATAATTATATGTTATATTTTGTGTTGAAGTGAGGGTAGTGGGGCAGGTTGTGTGGGGTGGGGGCGGGTGGGATGGGGTAGGGTGTGTGGAAGGGGGTAGAGTGTGGGTAGAGTGGTAGGGGGTGGTGGGTGTGGGGATGAGTAAAATTAATATAAAAATAAGGAAAAATAAATTTTTTTAATCCACTTAGTTTCACCTATTTTTTTTTTATCGGTAAATGTTAGTTGTTAGTGGTTAGAAGTTAGTTCGCCAAGTCTCCTTACAAATCCAAATTCTCCAAGTCTTCTTATATCTCCCACTCCAATTCGTTCCCGAAGGGAATCGAACCCAGGTCTCCCACTTAAGTGAGGAGCCCGGTGGCCAACTTAGTTTCACCTATTACACCTTTCATCCTTTTGATTTTTTGATTCGTGTCTTCTAACATTTATTTTTCGACAATTTCGTCCTCTGACCTGCTACACCAGGTCACTATCCGGTCATATTTGATATGGCACAATATTTATTTTTTAATTGTTAAAAATATCCATGTGTCAAGAATTTTATGGGGACGGCTGCTAATGTGGTATTCTTTTAAAAAAAATTAAATTAAAAAATCCTTATAAAACCTTAAAAAGTTCATAAAACTCAGTAGATCATAAAATTAAAAAAAAAAAACTCTTGTCATATATATATATATATATATATATATATATATATGAAGGTGTGCGTGGGTACTTTTGACAGAATATTGTCAAAAATGTTGACACATTTAAAGAACAACACAGACACATTGAGTAGAAAACAAACAATAAACTCAAAAATCTATGTCAATAGACTATGCTAGGTTGTGTCTCTCTCATACTTCAATTTATGTCTCGTAATATTTAGTAAAATGAGTAATATTATTCAACTGGTGTGTATTGTGCAATTGGTTTTCGAGTAAAACCATTTAGTGAAATGAGTAATACTGTTCAATAAAATGAGTAATGCCATTAAAAAAAAAAATACATAGTGTGATATATAAAATTTGTATCTCTTTATTGGGCCGAATTCTCCACATAGACACTTGAGTGTAAAAGCTGGGTTAAGCTATCACGAACTGATCTCCTTCCACGAAGATAACCTGCAAAAACACATTTGAGGGTTCTCCGGCATAGACATTCCGACGCTCAAGTCAGAAACCAAGAGAAACCCAAAAATGTATCAAGCGAGGTGGGTAATTCGTAAGTATCAGAATCAGTTATCTCAATTTACGTTTGAGGTGTATATATATATATATATATATAGACCTGTGAAATATAAGACTTGCAGCAGTTTTATCCATCATATGGTCACGTTCTGAACATGATCAATCGTGTATCCTCATTCTTGTGAAAAATCGTTACCCGCTTCCTACTTTGTAGGCGGGTTCTAGAAGATTCCCCTTTCTTTGGGCATAATTCTCTGTTAATCGGTTAGAATATTCCTTATAATATTTGCCCATTCCTTATTTAAGCCTATCTCCGCAATAAAGGGTAACTGGGCCTAAAGCCCAATCCTTGTTCCAGTTTATTCTCTAATCAAGGGAATCTGGGCCCAAGGCCCAATCCTCGCTCCAGACTGTGTCACTAATCAAGTGGGCTGGATTTCAGTTTAACGGGTTTGTCACAAAATGTCGCATCAATAGTTCAAATAGTCTATATAAGAATTTGCATAAATGATCTACCTTACAATCGTCAAGACCAATCAATTGTAATTTATCATTTAATCGTAGATTTTAATTATATATTTTCTTGTTAGATAGTTAGAGCCGGCAATTTATGTCCAACTTAATGGGCCCGCCCGGCCCGCCCGTATAATTACATAGGCTGGGCTAATTATAAGCCCGAAAAAATCGGGCCATTTTGGTCCGACCCATTTGACCCGACGGGCTTTATGGGCCTGGCCCGCCGGGCCGTGGGCCGGCCCTTTGGCTCGTGATTTTTCATTATTATTATTATTATTATTTTCATATTTCAGAGTATAAACAAATCAGTGTTAGTGTATGAAATCAACATTAAGTTAGTGACTAATAGCTATAATTTATATGAGAATGTATTGCTTGGTTAATATGGAAGACGTGAAATGCGATCATATTTCGTGGCGAATAGATTGTGAGAGAAAATTATGAAAGATCTTTATTCATCTAAATTTTTAAATATTGTTAGTGGCATTTGATAGCTAATATATATATTCTGTATACACTGGATTATGACCTCACAAATATCTCTTACTTGAACCACTTTAGTTTTAATAAAATTTCCAACTTTTTGATCAAAATTTTTATAAATTTATAATATTTTCAAATTATGAAAGTGAACCCTATCACATCAACATTCAATTGAGTCATTGATACTTCTATTTGATATTATGAGCTTATGAATTATGATAGTTTATGTATTATATCATTTTTTAATATAAATAATTTTCCAACAAAACGTATATGAATTTTTTTTTCGTGCTTTTTGTATATTTTGAAAATTTTGTTTTTTTTTATTGAACTTGATGGTGGGGTTTGTTAGATCAGAAGAAGTTTTGATGAGTTAAAAGTAGATAGATTAGAGTCAACTCATGTAAAGTAAGATGACCAGCTGATTATATAGAACAACTGATGTAAAGAATTCTAGTACTAGGCTGACCAGACTAGGTAGAGCTAGAATAGTCAGCTGAGGTCAAGAAAGAGAAGGCCATCTGAAGTCGAGCTTGAGATAGTCATCTGTTGGAGACAATAATGAAGAGCTCAAGACGAGGTTGAGACCAGCTGAGTAGAATAAGAAATGTGAGTCTTCACCAAGTCAGCTGCAGACGACTAGACCAAGATCAGCTAAAGTCAAGACAGTTTTCAAGAATAAGTTTGTTGAACGGTTTTTAGTTTGTTACAACAAACTAACCGTTTCTCAGGCTTATAAATAAGTTTAAGCACAGTTCTAAACACAATTAATCAACTCACTCATTCATAATACTCACGAAATCTTTCAAGAGCACTCAAAAGTTTTCAAAATAATATTCAAAAGTTCTAAGTGTTTGTAGAACACTTATTTGTATATCTTCGACACTTCTGCACTGTAATCTTCAAGTTTCCAGAAAGATAGGCAAATTGAAGATAGGATTGAAGAAGAGAATTTTCATATCTTTGTATTTGTAACTTTGTAAGTAAGAAAGGTAGTAAGTAGTCGAGACCCTACTTCAAGTTGAAGAAGGAGAGTGGATGTAGGATCTGTTTGATCCGAACCCTATAATTCCTGGTGCTCTTTACTTCTTATTTTACTTATCTTGTTATTCATCAAACATTCAAAACAAATTCAATTTCAAATTCATATTCAGGTTACTTTTTGATCCTTTAAAGATTGAGTTAAAACTTGTTTCCGCTGCTTAACTTTGATACTTTGAATAGGTAATCTGTTCTTAAAAAAGGATTTGAAAATCTATTCAACCCCCCTCCTCTAGATTTTCACTAGAAGGTGATTTAAGCTCTTTGATATTCACTCAATCTATGGGCCGACAGGGTTATTTGTGAATTATTTTTTTCAACACCCCCCCCCAAGGTACTAGCTAGGCCTAATTGCAATTCCAGGCCAATTGAGCCCCAAGCTGGCCCTAGTTTTCATTAATCCACCTCAGAAAAGTATTTTAACCATTGCAAATTCAATTTTAATTTAAAGAATATATGTACAATTGTTTTCATAATAGAGTTGGCACCAGCACACGAGTGAGAGAAATATTAGGGTATTAATATAAATAGATTAATTCTACATCTCTTTATAAATTTGGTCTTTTAGATGAGATGTAATTGTTTTATTGTATCAGAGCAAAAATTGTGGGATCAAATCTCAAGGAAAATAATTCCGTCCATTTAAATTATATACATGTAGGGCCTTCAAAGTATTCCTCATGATGGAGTTGACGTTTGACAAATAAAACCCGTTTGGCTAAATAATAAAACTCATATAATTTAATTTCACACTTTTCTACAATTTCGAAATTCTAGGAACTGTTTTCTAAGTTTATGTTGAGCATCTTATAAACTCTAACATCTTATAAATTGTTTAAAGAGCTTATAGATGTAATTTTTAAGTGGATTAAAAGATGTTAAAGTGTTTGGCTAAGAAAATCCATAAAGTCTTAGAGAATTTGAAAAAAAATATTTTTTTAATATTAATATAAAATAATTATATGTTATATTTTGTGTTGAGGTGATAGAGGGTGGTGGGGTAGGTTGTGTGGGATGGGGACGTGTGGGATGGGGTAGGGTGTGTGGAGGGGGGTGGTAGAGGGTGGGTAGAGTGGAGGGGTGGTGGGTTTGGGGATGAGGAAAATTAATATAAAAATAAGGGAAAATGGTTTTCTTTGTCCCGTAAGTTTTACCTATTACGCTTTCGTCCTTTTAAGTTTTTTATTCGCGTCTTTTAATTTTTATTTTTCGATAATTTCGACATCTGACCTGCTACAACAGGTCACTATCACGTCATATCTGATGTGGCATAATATTTATTTTTTTAATTGTTAAATACCTATGTGGCACAAATTTTGTGGGGACTGCTGTTAATGTGGCTTGTATTTTTCAAAAAAAAAATTAATTCAAAAATTCATATAAAACCTTAAATTCATAAAACTCATTTGAATGTAGAGAAAATTACAAATAGGTTCAAAAAAAATTCAAAATATATAGAATATAAAATTTAAAAAATGTAGAATATATATATATATATATATATATTGATACGACATTTTGTGGCATAACCCACTTCACACGAGTCCATCCCATTTGATTAATGGGCGTAGGACAAATTGATTATTGGGCCCTCGGCCCAAGTTCCCTTGATTAGGGATAATCCAGAAGAGAGGTGGGCCCCACGGCCCAAATCCATTTAATTACGGACTTACCTGGAGCGATTAACCCACGAATATGGATAATATTGAGTGGGCTTGAGCCCACTTAGAATGAATGACCGAAATGAGAGGATGACCCACTTCGGCCCACCTCTTTATGAAGATATCCTTTTACTTGGTCAAACAAGGAAAATCCTAACCGAATGAGATAATTATGCCTCAAGAAAGGGAGAAAATCTCCCTCAGGCACCGGAGGTGGGTAACTGCTTTCCACAAGAAACAAAAAATATGTTCTCCCACGATGAGAACATGGCTGGAACATGGAGAAAACTGACGTACATGGTATATAAATTGTCATCTATATATTATCATTCAACAAGGAAGAAGAGGTAACTGATTCAGACACTTACGAATTACCCACTTCACTGAATATTCTTGGGTTTTCTTGGTTTCTGACTTGAGCATCGGAGTGCCTACGCCGGAGAACCCTCCGGCATATTTTTGCAGGTTGTTTACATGGACGGAGGCCAGCTTATCACAACTTAATCGGGCTTTCACATGTAAGGATCTAGGTGGGGAATTCGGTTCAATACGAAGGTACATTTTTTACGTATCATCTGGCGCCGTTTGTGGGAAAAGAGAGTTAAGGCGTGAGTTTTACTTTCTTTTCACCGATTGAAAGAACCATGGGAGGTGATCAAACACCTATGCCACCCATTACTTTGGTTCCTGGCCGAGGAAGGTCTGCATCCCCGGCCCCTATCCCTAGAGAGACTGTTATGGCTCCAGGGACGTCATCCCCTGTACCCGGCAGAAGAGCAGCAACCCCTGCGGCTCCAATGGGAAGAGGGGGAGAGACGACTCATCATCATGTCGGATCCTCGGTCCCGGCTTAAGCAAGGATGGCTGGCGCATCACCATCCGTTGGCAGGACTTCTGATGGAATGCCATCAAATGAAGGAGGGGGGATACCTACACCGGTCCAACCGGCAGGTTCACCCCATGTCACACCAGTACCAAACGCAATTATTGCGCTGACTCGAGAGCAACTTGATGAGATAGTTGCTAGAGCTGTGGAGAGAGCTATGGCCGGGGTCAACACGACCCCACCTACGAGGTTGGGAGGAGAAAGAGCTTGTACAACCCGTGTACAATCTCAGCTAGGAGGGAGCAGATATGAAGAGCAACAATGTTAGATCAGAAGAAGTTTTGATGAGTTAAAAGTGATCAGACTAGAGTCAACTCACACAAAGTAAGATGACCAACTAATTGCGTAGGACAGCTGAAGCAGAGTTCTTGCACTAGGTTGACCAGACTAGGAAAAGCTAGAAAAGTTAGCTAAGGTTGAAGAAGCAAAGGTCATCTGAAGACGAGCTAAAGATGGTCATCTATAGGAGACAACAATAAAGAGCTCAGATAAGGTCAAGACAAGCTGAGTAGAATAAGAAAGACAAGTCTTCACCAAGTCAGCTGCAGACGACTAGGACCAAGATCAACTGAAGTAGAGGCAGTTTTCAAGATTAAGTTTGTTAAGCGATTTTTTAGTTTGTTACAACAAACTAACCATTTCTCAGGCTTATAAATATGTTTAGGCACATTTTCAAAAACAACTTTCAGCACTCTCATTCACATTATTCACAAACTCTCCAAAATTACACACAAAGATTTTCAAAGAAATATTCATAAGTTCAAAGTTTTTGTAGAACACTTGTTTGTGTATCTTCAACACCAACTGCACTGTATTCTAAGAAATTCTAGGTAGATAGGAAGGTTGAAGATAGGATTGAAGATAGAGATCTTCAAAAGTTATATTTGTAAGTTTGTAAGTAAGAAAGATAGCAAGTAGTCGAGGCCCTTCTTCAAGTTGAAGAATGAGAGTGGATGTAGGATCAGTTTGATCCGAACCACTATAAGTCTTGTTGTTCCTTACTGCTTTACTTTACATATCTTGTTCTCAATCAACTTTCAAACAAGCTCAATTTCAGATTCTTAGTCAGATTGCTTTTGATCCATAAAGATTGAGTTAAAATTTATTTTCCGCTATGTGAACTTTGACACTTTGAATTGATAATCTTATCTTTGAAAAAGGATTAGAAAATCTATTCAACCCCCCCCCCCTTCTAGATTTTCACTAGAAGGTTGTCTAAGTTCCTCATTAATTCACTCAATCCGTGGGATCAACAAGTGGTATCAAAGCAGTATTAAGCTGTTTCTGATATTTGTGGTCTTGAAAAGTTTCTGAAATTGTTTCTTGTTCATCTTCTTTATCTTCGATCCACTAATCTTGCTAACAAGTTCTTGTTGAGTTCTTTGATTTACTATGTCGTCTGTTAAGAGCAAGAAATCGGGAGTCTACCTGAGTTCTCTATTGAGGAATACGATTATTGGAAGTTCAGGATGGAAAACCATCTGAAGGCAATCCATGATCGGATGGAAGAAGTCCTTGAAGAAGGTCCAATAAAATTTTATCATGGAGGAACTAGTGATGGAACTGGAGCTGCGGAGACGAGAGTTAGGCAAGAAAAGAAAAGTGCTGAGCTGACTAATGATGAGAGAAAGATCCATAATCTAGACCAAGTGGATAGGACAGAGATTATTGAGACAATAAGCAAAGATTGGATTGAGAAAGTGAAAAGATACAAAACAACGAAGGAAATGTGGGAAACACTTGCTAATGTATGCGACGGATCAAATAAAGTAAAAGAGAATAAGCTTTAGTCAGTGTTACATGCATTTGACACATTCAAGATGAAAAGTAAATGAAACGGTTGACCAGCTAGATGTCAGATTGACAAATCTTCTCAATAAAGCTGCAGATTTGGGAAAGAATTATTCAGAAAAGGAAATCAATAACAAGATACTCAGATCTTTGAGTAAAAGATGGAGAGAAAAGGTCAATATCCTTAAAGCAACTCAGAATTTATCCTCAATCTCACATCATACCTTATTTTCTCATCTTAAAGCCTTAGAATATGATATTCAGATTGAAGATGAGGAAGATGAGATGGAGTCAAGCACCTCATCTAAGACTGTTGCTTTTGTCAACAAAGAAGACAAGACTACAGCCGAATCTATAGGAGCTGACTTATCCTTGAAGGAACAGATGACTTTGTTAACAAAAAGGTATGATCGATTAAGAATGAAATATAAGCGTAACAAGCTGAGATTTGCAGAGAAGGACAGATCCAGATCCAGATCAAAGAGGAAAGATGATGAATCAACAGATGATGACAAAAGAAAGAATCAGACAAGAAGATATAAATCTCTTGCAAGAAAGAATCCTATCAGTCCAAAATTAGACCGGGGAGATACTTGTTACACCTGTAACAAGCCAGGACACTTCAGCTATGACTGTCCCCAGCTGACTCCCAAAGAAAGAGAGGAGAAAAGAAAGAAGAGAGATAGGCGTTTTGCAGATCAGAGAGCTCTTCTTGCTGAGGAGAAAGAGTCAAAGAAATCATCATCATCATCTTCATCTGATTTTGGATCAGACGATGAAGTTTATTTAGTGGCCAAAGAGGTAGATTATTATTCCACATTTGATAATGATTCTTATAAATCTGTCTCAGACAATGACCAAACTGTTATCGAAGGACCTTTGAAAGATCTGAACATGTCTCTAAGTGCTTATAAACAGTTAGAGACTGAAAATTTAACTTTGAAAGATCAGATACAAACTCTAGTTAAAGGGAAACAGGTTGTGAACTACTCGGAGTCTGAGGAAACATTGAAGGGGGGATGTTTACTCCAGGCTGAGGCTAGTACATCAGCTAGTCTGTCTGAAAGGCTAGAAAATGAATTAAAATCTTTGAAAGATAATTTGAAAAGGTTTGTACTGAAAATGAGTCATTTAAAAAAGTCAATGAGAAGCTTGTCTTCAAATTGAGCCGGCTTAATAACTCACAATCAGTTATAGATCACATCTTTAGTACTTCTCAAAAATTCCATAATAAAACAGGACTTGGTTATGATAGAAATAATAAATCAGAAAGTCAAAAACCAAGGAAATTTGTGAAGGCTGCTGAAACATCAAAAGAAGTTAAAATTGACGAGTCACAAACTATGTTGCCCAAGTCATATTTTTACGTGGCCTAGTGACTCAGGAAACAATAGCATGACTCGCCCGAGTCACTTTCATCTTACTCGAGTCACCAAGGAACAGAAGGTGAGTGACTCGGGCAAACTCCTATGACTCGCCCGAGTCACTTATGCTGAGTGGGCCATATTGTGCGCGATTTTCAGCTCATTTGACACAAATTGAGCACTCTTGAGGGACCTAATGACAAATTAAAGTTACTCACTTACTACCCACTATATATACACTTCAATATCAGTATTAGAGAGAAATCCCACACACTTAAAACTTTTCCTTAGGTATTTTCAGCACATCTTTACACACAGTAACAGATAGTAGTAGGTATTCTTACTTTTCTTTCAATTTCTTGCAAAGTAGAAGATAGTTTACATACAATCAAGTGTAATACACATTTACAAGGTGACTTCCATCCTTATTTCATATATCTATTGGTTTATTTCTTTCTAATCATGTTTTTCCCTATTTTGATGTTGATGGGTTTATTGCATTTAACTATGATTAGCTAAATCCTCTTTTGCTTGGGTGTATTGACCCTTAGATAAGTTGATTTTGGTGATTTTATGATTGAGTGTTCATTTGTTGAGTGGATTAATTATCTTTATGATGCTTTGCATGATTTAATTGCTTGGGTGAGCTTTGATCTTGTGTTTATTGGTTTAATCTTCTCAAGGATACTTGGTTTATTGAATTGATGCATAGGTGTTAGGTTTGCTTTTGTAATTGAAGTAAATATTTGGTTAACTCAAGGATACTTGGTTAATTAACTAGAACCTCATTAGGGCACATTGATTACTTGTTGTATTGCTTGTAATTAGTGAGGGAGTGAGAGTGTCGTCTCTTACACTCCTACGTGATTAATTGATCATTTAGAACCTAGGCTTACCATGTACGGTTTTAATTGAATATTTGTTGGTTAGCCCTATTATCTCTCTTGAATGAACACTCTATTGTTTTTTATCCGAAATTGACAAGTCTTTGGTGATTTACACCCGAGCACTACTCTCTCCCACTTGGTATTTCGTTGTTAATTACTTTGTTTAATTTCTTGTTGAATTTGAGAAGTTTAATTGATGATTAATATTGCAAACTTGACCAGCCTCTATAATTCTAGAAAACGTACAATTTCATGGCTTCATTTCACCTCTAGTCCTTTTGGTTCGATAAACTTGGTCGTAATTTCTATCCACTAGAACTACACTATGATCATAAAGCTAGGTCGAAAGAGAAGCCATCTAGTAAGTACTCCCTACTCATTCCTCTCTTCTTTGAAGCAAGAGGAATGGTTTATGAGCAAGCATCTTTATTCCTAAAAAGCGGTCAAATATAAGTTATCGACATATTTTCTCAAATGTTGTCTGACCTGTAACTAATGTTGATGCCAAATAGAAACCCAAAATATAATAGCTGCTGATGTGTACTTAAGTGGGGATAAAAGAATCACGTCAATGTGTAAAATAAAAATAGATTGATTTGCATAAATTCAATTATTTATATATACTATTCTTTGTTGATTTCTCAAGCATTAAGGTATTCTCTAGAATTTGTGTCCTTCACCTTTACCCTGTTTGTATATGCTACAAGAACTGAATGAATGAATGCATCTGCAGTGAATTTCTATTGTCTTATTTGAATCTGTTTTTCACAGTTTCTTATGAATGATGAGGTTCTCTCGTGTTAAAGCTTCTTGAATGTCGTCGTTGGATTCATATGTATCTGATTATTAATTGGTATATATTATTGGGTGGTGAATAATACACCCCCAAATTTTAGTATGACATTTGCTAATCTAGATGTTGTAGAAAAATTATATGCCACAAGTAAACCAATTATGTTTTATGCACTTGTGTGCAACTGTGGTTTTTATATGACAAAAACAAGGTGAGTAATTAATTCCCGATGTACTTGAAAATTTTCCTTATGTTAGGTGTGTATGAAAGTTGACTTGACTAGATAAAAATTAGTCGTTATCCGTAAAATGAATTGCATACAGTTTATATTTTTGATAGTTATGTACTTATGTGAGACCAACCATGCCTTTATCTATGTGGCTTTTGTTAATGCGATATTTATGGTAGTTATGTTTTGGGCCTGAGGTCTTTGCTTGTTCAATGAAATCTCGTTAGTGAAGAGACGAAGTTTAGGAGTTAGTCTCTTGGAGTAATTAATATTTTAAATATGAATTACCCAACCGCAAAGCGAAGCAAATCAAATGATATTAAAAATACAAACTTTTCTATAAAACAGTCCATCTATTACAATTTAGATTATTTGAAATTAAAACATAAACGTACAATTTTATTTTTTATACTAAAAATAGCAAAAAAAAAAAAAACAACTATATTCCCTCGAACTAACCTTTACAACGTCTCTTATTTACAGCTCATGCACTTAATTCTCCACTATAATTAAATCCCTCCCACTCAATTACTCACTCTAATATAGTAGAAAAAACTTACCCTTCACTTTACACCTTTTAATAATACTCCCCCCGTCCCACAAATATAGACCTAATTTCTATTTTCATTTGTCCCATAAATATAGACCTGTTACTATATTTAATGTATCATTATCTTTCATTTACATGTTTACCCATATTTAATACATCTTGTTTTTTTTTTTTCCAAAATCAATATTTAGGTACTTACATAAGGGTAAAATAGGAAAATCAAACAAAAAATTTAATGTATTAACCATAATAACTTCCATTCTTAATATGTGTGAAAATAGCTATAGGACCTATCTTTCTAGGATGAAGGGAGTATTAAACAATACTTTTGTTCAAACTCATACCATTTGACTTTGATCAATCTAAATCGTAATAAACAGAGTATAACATATCAATAATTAGATTGTGAACTAGATGTCACACTTTATGTTTTATTCTCTCATACAATCATGTGTAAGAATACACATAAACTATTATTCTTGACACAAAACACAAAAAACCAAAAACCATGAAAGGGAAACGTCTCCGACAGACTACAAGACACCTAGATACAACATATTCTAGGATTCCAACACCAGTCTTGAAAAGAAAGTACGTACGTATATATTTATTTGAAGTGCTTAAACATCAATTGGATCGATGAACAAAGCAATGATATGTGGCTTAAGAACCTTTTCAGGCTTAGTGAATCCATCTTGGTTGTTCTTGTAAGAAACATCGACTATGCGATTAAAATTTAGGAGTCGAATAAAAACGTCCCTCGAATAGGAAGATGGTCTTAGGCCCTCCTCAGTAGTATCTTTCCAAGCATTTGTGGCTAATTCATTGAACTTGTTGATTGCCTCTTCTTTTGTCACCCCTTTTTCCTTCATGTAACACTCTATTCCAGTAGCAACCTGACCCCTCTCTTTCTCAACCTAAAATATCAACAACACACAAAGTTATGTGGAAAGTTTCAGCTGAAAATGTTTTAGTCTTTCAATTTTATATATATTCCTGTTAGGAAAAATATTGTAATATAAATTTTGATGGGGTAAATTGCACTTTTGGTCAAAGAGAATGGGTGGAAGGTTCGTTTTTTGATATTTTTGGTTCCAAGAGAATGATAAATTGCAGTTTAGGTCACAAGGGAATGAGATAAAATTGCAGTTTTGGTCCTGAATATTAACGAATGAGACCAAATTTGTAAAAAATGACTACTTTCACAAATAGGTACCAAAAGTGTCTTGCACCCATTCTCTTGGGACCAAAACTATAAGTTACCCAATTTTGACGAGGCAATCAATTATTTAAAAAGAAAGTTGATCCCCCATTTTTTTATTATTCTTGATTTAGCTTAGAGAGAAGCACACTCCTAAGCCTCAAGCTCTCACCACTGTGCCAACCCATGGGGTTGATAATAAATGTGGTGATATTATGGTGTAATCCTTGGAAATGGGGATTTCTAGGGGATCAGTTGTGTGAGAAGTTTCTAAATTGTACTTAATTTCACTAGATAAAGGAAAGATGGTGGAGAGAGGAGGGTACTTGAGAGTGAAAGTTAAATTGGAGAAGATAGTTTTTTTAACTGGGAATTTGATGTGTGTTAGGGAAACTAATATAAATAGATTAATTAATTCCAAAACAAACCAATAATCCCGGGTAAATTACATTTTGGTCCCAAGAGAATGAGTGGTCTGAAAAATGGTCTTTTTTTTTACACTTTTGGTCCTGTAGTTTTTTTCGACATTTTAGTCCCTAGAAATTGCAGTTTTGGTCCCAAGAGAATGATAAATTGCAATTTTGATCTTAAGAGAATGAGATAAAATTATAGTTTTGGTCCTAAAAAAAATGTTCGGGACTATTTTTGCAAAAATGGATAAAAAAAAGAACGTGAGATTAACATTGTCGTTAGAAAATTCTCAAACTACAATTTCCCCGATAATCCCTATGCTTATTGTACCTCGAAACTAGCGACATCACCAACGAGTCGATTTATGATCATTGTTGCTACAACCATTTTCGGTCTTGTGCTTAGCCATTCGAAATCTTCCTTTGTTGTGGATTCCATCCCTATCAACAAGGCCAGAGTGAGATATCCACTAGCGCTGCTGGTTAGACCATTGTTTAGGTATTCCTCAAATGGTGGCATGTATCCTTCTATGAACCACTTGGCCTCCACATAATAGCTAAGCGCCAATTCCTTGAGCTATAAATACAACCAATAATCTAATTTAAGAAATTTGGTGAAAAGACACAAGTAAATGAAGGAAAAATATTTTTTTTAGGGTCGTAACTATAAGGGGTGAAAATATAAGACAGTAAGTTTTCAGGTTGACAAGTAGAGGCCAATAACTTTTTTTGAGCCCGTAAAAAATATTTTTTCAAATTTAGACCCGTAACTTTTTTCCCGCACATTTAGTCCTGATGTTTAAAAATGGCCTATTTTCCAATAAGCTAGTAAAAATATAGTTATTGATTTCTATTTGTCAATCTGAAAACTTATAAGGGCATACTCCCTCCCATTCAAAATAAATGTCGTTTTCACATTTGATTTTATTTGCAAATTAGATGGTGTTTCGCACTTTTCAATGCAAATTAATTGCATTTCTTCCAAATTTACCCCTAAAGTCATTAAAATAATTAGATAAATGTGTTCTTTTATGAGATGGTCAAATATTTATTAAGAGTAAAATAAGAAATTAATTATTTTTTTAATATGTGTGCATTCAACAAAAATAACATATATTTTGAATAGGAGGGAGTAAAAAATATTATTCCCGGTAAAAGAGCATTAAAGGGTTATAAGGTATATACTGCTTTTATTGCATAGCATGTTTGATACGATTTTCCATCCATAGCTAATTCTTCGTTAAATTGCTTGTAGAGTTTCAATAGTGCTTTATAGAATGCTTTGATGTATTCGGGGAGTCCATCGATTTCTTTAATATCCCACCTAATTGAGTAAGCAAGAAAAGAATCAGTTAAAATAGTAAAATTAATACTCCCTCTGTCCCACATCAGTTTTCACACTTTCCTTTTTGGTTTGTTCCACATTAGTTTTCACATTCCCAAAAAGGAAACCCCTCCTTAAACTCCACCCTCACAATATTCATATATTTACACAATATGTCATTACTTTGTACATTCAATCCAACTACTTCCCTTACTTTAATAATAATTTTACAAAATTACTCTTTAATACTCCATTCATTACATTTTTTCTTAAAATGTGTGCCCAAATTAGTATGAAAACTAATCTAGGACAGAGGGAGTATTAAATTAAAATCTGCACCTTCGAATTATTGCTAATTAAATGCATAGTCAAGCTTGATCAACTTTACACGAAAGAGTGACCCTCAAATTACAATATATCCTCAAAAAGGTCCTTATGCTTTATTTTTCAAGGTTATATTTTTCATTTTAAGCCTGTTATTCTTTCATTTGGTCTTTAAAATGATATTAGAGCCTAGAGTTTCTTCTTCCACTGCCAAAATTAAGAAAATAGAAGAAAACAAATTTAAATGAAATATCTAAAAAATATTTAGTGTGTAGTATTTTAATTTTTGTGCATGTTTTATTATATTTGACCAAATGATGAGTTTAAAGATTTTATTAAAGAAAACGGCTCCAGAGGTGGACAAAATGGAGGTACAAAACAGAAAAAACTCACTATATATTGTTATTTTGTCTCATAATTTTACCTCTGAATGGCCTGGGTAAGAACCTCTAGTTCTTCAACTGTGCCATAAGAATCATACGTGTCATCGAACATACTTAAAAAAATAATGGTTTTAGCAAGCATAATACGTGCAAGAGAGTATTGCGGCTCATAGTACACTGCCACGGCCCAGAAGTAACTCTCCACCATTCTATCTCTTGCATATGGAAGTTTTGAGATCACGTCCAATTCTTTCCACCACCTACAATTCTTGAAATCATTAATTAATTGTAAATAGTGGTACAGGCTGAATTCAAAATCACATATATGACTTGAAAGGATTCCGCCTCATTTAAAAGTCCGAACTTGTAGAGAGGTTGAGAATCAATCCATTTATATCATCACCCTAATACTCCCCCTTACTCGTGGGCTGGTGTCAACTCCATCATGGGGAGGACTGAGGAGGCCCAACGAGTGTAATTGCGCGGGCTAATGTTAACTCCATCATGGGGAGGCCCAACAAGTAATTAATTTAAATGGGTGGAGCTGCTTTCAGCAGGATTTGAACCTAGGGTTTTGCTCTGATACCATGAAAGGATTCCACCTCATCTAAAAGACGTCCTAACTTGTAGAGAGGTTGAGAATCAATCCATTTATATCATTACCCTAATATGACTCATATAAACAAATTTCTAGTTTGTATAATTACCTCACATTTCATAGTGGTAAAAAAAAGTGGTAAGAAGTGAATTAAATGGTGATACAAGCTTAAAAATGATGGTAGGGCTGAATTAAATAGTGGTACGAGCTTATTTACATCGCCCAATAGTTAAAGGGTATAATTGGGAAAAAATATTTCTTTGTACTAAAGAATAATGAATTATAAATACCTTAACAAAAAAAAAAAAAATTTTTACGTAGGGGTGGTTAAAAAATGGGGGTTTCCACTATAATATTATCACAAACTCTTATGTTAAATTTGTTTAGCGTATGAAACTGATACCATTACATTTATTCAGTAGTTACCATAATATTAATTTAGTGATACTATTGCAGTTGCAAACTAATATTACATAGTAAAATGTTATGATACTAGTTTATAAAAGTATTGGTATTACTGGATGCAATGACATCAGTTTCATACGGTGAACAAGTTTTACAGGAGAATGACTCATTTACCTTGAGACCTCGCGGAGCTCCTCTTTGTGCAGTATTTGCAAGAGATTAAAGTCCAATTTGGCAAACCTAAGAAGGGTTTCGTTTTTGTGTTGTTCCTCTTCATAGATGGAGATGAAATGACGTGCTTCAACTCTCGGAACGCCTAAATGCACACTTTGAATGAGGGCATGTTCCACTTGTTTCCTAAGGGGTGACCCGAGGTTTGCTACAATGGCTTTCAGATTGGCTTTAGCAAAATCAAGGGCATCGTCGAGTAGGGTTTCTCCGTGTATTCTCAAATATGATGCTTCATACAAGCTCAACAAACCCTTTGCATCACTCTTTAAGCTTTCTTGGAATTTTCCATTCCCATCGGTCCATTTACAAAATATGTCTGCTTGAGAGAATATATAGTAAAAAAAAAAAAAAAAAAACGTAATAACTAGAAACGTGTTTATTTGAGGAATATATAATTGCTATATCGTAAATATAAATTCCTATGCGTTTGAAATAGATTTTAAATATGAAGTTTCGTTGGAAAAAAAGATCATATGGCTGCAAATATTTTGTTCCTCCCTCCCCCCCCCCCCCCTTTTGGCTATTTTTTTTAAACAAATTTTATGAAATAATAAGAAAGTTTGGACGGAAAAGACTCTCAGGGCAAATAGTGTAAACATTTATATATATTTCCCATTTAATATAAAGGCACTTAAATATCTGAATTATACTAACCTATAGGGAAATATATTTTTTAAGGACAGTAATTTAGGGAATGGCAAATTGAGGAACACAATATTTTGTGCTGACAAATTAAGGACATAACTTTAAAAAGTGGTGAATTTAGGCAAAATCAGCATGCATCAACCCAAATTTAGTTGGCAAAATTTAATTGGCCTAAATTTGGCAAATTTGGTCTAAATTCAGCTGAATTGGCCAAATTTTGGTCCGACTTGTTGTTAATTTGCGACTTTTAAAAGTTGCAGTTCTTAAATTGTCAATTCAAAAAGTTACGGTCCTCATTTTACCAGTTCAAAAAGTTACGGTCCTCTTTTTGCCACAAGTTACACTCCTTAAATTTTTTACCCCTCCCCTATAAAACATAGTTTGATTGGACCCCATAAATTCATTGGTCATATAATATAAATATATGAGACCCGTCTCATATATGACACCTCTCGCATACAAGTTTTTGTTTTTAATATTGTAATATATAAACGAAGATTCATACTCATAGAACAAAGAGAGTACGTACCACAAGAAATAGGGTAACCATGTTGCCTGAACAATCGAAAATGAAGAGCAACAGTGTACAAATCATAGGCTTCATCCTTATAATCTGTATTGAGATTGAAAAAGTGTTGTAACTTCTCTTCAATCTCGTTTCCAAAATGATACGAAATGCCTAATCGCTCGACTGTGTCAATCAGGTTGATGGTGTCCACCATTTTGCATCCTGGGGCTGTTAGCATACTCCTCACTTCATTTTTCAACACTTCAATTTCCTTGGAATATGTTTCCTTGACCTATAAATGCACCAAATTAATATTCCCTCCTATTCAAAATATATGTCATTTTAGATGAATGCACACATATTAAGAAAATTTTTGGTTTCTTATTATGCATTTAATAAATGTTTGTCTGTTTTATAAAAAAAAAAAAAAAAACACATTTAACTACACATTTTAATGATTTTAGGGGTAAAAATGGAAAAATGCAATTAATTTACATTTAAAAGTGCAAAATGTCATATAATTTGTAAAGAAAATGAAAGGTCAAACTTATTTTGAATAGGAGGGAGTAATAAACAACAAATGGCTCTTTTGATCATTAATGAAGTAACTTATCTTGACAAAACAATATTTTGCCTATTAGGGTTTACACATCCACTGACACCATGTTATATGAGTGTTAAATCAGCAGGTCATAAATTTATTTGCAAATTACTTTAAAAGTTTTGTCTGTCAGGTTAGCAGTAAATTATTGATAAATAAGCACATAATTTTGTTAAACATATTCACAACTTGAGTTTAAGACCAAATCCGTCCCATAACTCACCAAATGGTCAGTTTTTCGTCCTGTTTTCGTCGGGAAAAAAAAATGATAATGTACACTGTCATACTTTTTGCACGTGCCGACAAAATTTTGGGGAATCGAGCCACAATGCGGAGTCAAAATATATGTGGTATAATTTTTTTTAAAGGCCTAAAAAAATTTCCACCTCGTAAAAGGAAAACACATCTCAGAATCCAAATACTAATTTATGTTCTCTCCTCAATTACAGTTCTCTCTCATCAAAAGAAAAACACATCTCAGAAGAACCCTAAATTGTGATCAAGTGAGAAGAGGAAGACAGTAGAAAAGAATGATTTTCTTCTGAAGGAAGGGTTTCGATTGACTGAATTAGGATTAATTGGCCGATTTTGGACTGAATTAGGATTAATTGGCCCGATTTGGGTTGATTCAGACAGATTTAGGCTAAATTCATGACTTTTAAAATTTATTGTATTTAAATTGTCCGCTGGAGAGCTAAGGTCCTAATTTTGCCAGCCCGAAGAATTATATATGGTCCTCATTTTGCCACTCCCCCTAAGTTACAATTTTAAAAAAAAATTATTCCCAAACATGATGTATCAAGTAGGAGAAAAAATCATAAACGGTCCTGTATCTTTACTTGAATCCAACTTCAGTCCTTTTTCTTTTTAATTTATCAATTTTGATCCTTTTGGTCTCAATTTTGGTCCTTTTCACCGGAAATTTTCAATTTTGCCGGAAAATTGCCCTAATTTTGTATTATTGTCACCCGACGGAGGTGTCAAGTCTTGTTTGATTTTTCACTCATCCAGGAAGCAAAGCCCTCAATTAATTTTAAATTTCGATTGTAAATTGCAATTTTAAAATCGTAAATTTTGTAAATTTTCATCACTAATTTGAGTGTTTTACGATGTAGGGGGTCGAGGCCTATATGTTTCTTTTTCTCTTTACAGTCATTTTTAAAAAAATTTCCGGCCATTTTCCGGTCAAAAATTGAATTATCTAAAAGGTATTTTGATATCAAAAAGGACCACAATTGATAAAATGCTCGAGCAAAGTTACAGGACTATTTATGAAATTATCTCTATCAAGTAGTTACAAAAAAAGACAGTGCATATGTTAATAAAATTGTTAAAATTTTTCAAATGCTACAATTACATGAATGGCATAAAGTAAGGTGAAAAATGAACCTGAGGATGAGAAATGTGATTGATGAAACGATGACCCCACAAACTGGGGCTGGGAGAATAATTGGCAGGGCGATTACTTCCGTTTACAGTGATTAGTGCAGCCATGTTTGTGTAGTTGATTTATTAGCTAGAAGGAGTTGATGTGATAATAGAAGGCCAGAGGCTGTATTTATAGTGGAGAGATGAGAGATGAGTAAGAACTTTCACATTTGGTTTTCTTATTTACTTGTCAAATCTATATTTTCTAATATTAGTTTGTACATGTATTTCATTCTACATCATACTATAAAAGGGAAAATAGTAGTTTTGGTCCCGTGAGAATTTTCCAACGACAATGTTAATCCCACGTTCTTTTTTTATCCTTTTTTTTTTTTTTTTTTGCAAAAATAGTCCCGACCATTATTTTTAAGGACCAAAACTACAATTTTAACTGCAATTTATCATTCTATAGGGACCAAAACTGCAGTGATTTTGGGACTATAAACCTCAACCAATTATACTAAATATTAATTTAAATAAGTTAATATATATAAATATTATTGTAGTTTTTGAAGACCAGCGATGAAAGTTTGGTCGCAATATTCTCAGATATTAAATTAAATATAAATGATTTGTGATGAAAATAATCGTTGTAATTTACGACAACATTTTTACCCGATTCGTTGTGGGGTCATGGCGACTTTACGACGAAAATTACCGTCATAATTCAATCGTCGTTGACTGCAACATTTCGTAAATAATTCATTGGTATTAGGGTATTGATATAGATGAATTAATTCTCAACCTCTCTAAAAGTTCGGACTTTTAGATGAAGCAAAATTCTTTAATTAAAAACCTTGCGAACCCTCATTTTTACCACCTCTGATGTCAGCGATTTTTACGTTGCAAAAACCGTGGAAAAACAACATGGTTTTTGTACATAGTGTCAATTGTGTTAGGAAAATTAATATAAATGGATTAATTCTCAACCTCTCTAAAAGTTCAGACTTAATTTTAGATGAGACAAAATTATTTCATGGTATTAGAGCCAAAGTCTCACGATCATACGTCCTTAGTTTGTTTCTTGCTGAGAGCAACTCCACCCATATTAAATTATCCACTCTATGGGTATCCTCCTCAGAGAATAGAGGTTATGAATTCGACTCACGAGTGAGAGGAAGTGGTAGAAGAACTAATAAAAATGAATTAATTTCCTATGCTGGCCAACGTTTTCTATGCTAGTGGCAACTCTAATGTCCCATTCACGTGCTTATTTTGGCTGACTAATGTTCATCGTACTTCTTTGTGTTTAACGACGTATGTAACGACGTAAGCAATATTGTAAAATAAGTATACAAGTAAAAAACGTGAGAAGAAAGAAAAGAAACTTTTTTTATATACAAGTTGATAAAATATGGAGACACGCGTTTTTAAAATTCTTTTATTAATATAAAATTCAATATATTATTTAACCCTCCCTTAGTCCCATTTTTTCTTGAGTATCACTTGTGAACCGGGTGCATACGATGAACTATATTTTTATTATTACTGTCATGCACATTTACTATCACTGTCATGAACATTTACTATTATAAGTAAATGTCGCAATGTACATCACAATGATAGTGAATGTGCATGACAGTGATAGTAAAAATAGAGTTCAGCGTGACCGGTTCACACAAGTTTTGCCTTTTTTATTGCTCAAAATCCAAAATAGGCATCTTATTTTTATTTTCTTATACCTAAAATAGAAAAAAAAATATACCCTCTCAAACTAACCCTTACAATCATCCCTTATTTACACCATCATGTCGCTTAATTAACTATTTCAATAAAGTTGATAATAAAACAATTCATTTCAATAAAGTTGAAAGTAGTCATTTAACCTTCACTTTATATCTTTTAATACTAAAAAACAACTCTTTTATTAATATTTGCGTCATTTTCCTTTGCACAATTAAAATTGTGACAAAAGGGGTAATATTTTAATAAATTATATAATCTTTTTAAAAATGTAGTATTAATTTAGTAGTTTATATATGTATTTTTTTAAATATCAGTAATGTAATTATTATATAAAAATTAAGATTATGATGAATTAAAAATATCAAGATGAAATATGTTCAAGTCTAGATAATATCGATACTATCATATGTTATTAGTTAGAAAATCAAAGATTAATTATATTAAAGCATATTAAAAGTCAAATTTGGACAATTAATTTTTGTTTACAAATTACAATCGTCCCTTTCTAAAAAAATTATTTTCACTTTCCATTTTTGTATATCCAAAAAATTTATTCTCATTTTATTTTCACTAATAAATTTATCTCACACTACTTTATTATCACTATCTAAACAACATATATCTACTATATATTTTTACTTTATAAATAAACTACTAATATTCATTAAAATTCGTGAAAAAAAAAAGGAATAAATTTAGAATGAATTTATAGCTCCTCAACTTTATATTGACTTGTCGAAGGAAATTTTTAGAACTTCTTGGAATTTTGTTTTGGTCTTTGTTTTTCTTTCTGTTTAGGGGTTTTTTTTTTTTTTTCTCTTTATTGGAGGTTTTATCTCTAAAAAGAATTTTCCTTGGGAATGTTTTAATGAGTCTCCGACCTTGTACTGACATCTGGTATTATGATTAATTTTTTTTTTTTATATTATACCTTATTTAATGAGGAATTTAAACTAGAGGAAGAGGATGTTATGTGACCCTTCCATTGCCTATAGAAAGGAACTGAAAATTGCAAATCGTGTCAATAAAAATCCTGCCAAAAAAAAAAAAAATCAAAATCTCTAATAAAAATTAAATACTCCACAAAATATGCGGGTCGGATCTCCTGGATAGCTAAACTAACATTGTGAGCTGGGCTACAATACGGCAGCGTTTTATGGCAAAAGAAATTGTTTTACATTTTGCTGCTTATTAAAAAATGTTAAAAAATGTTGGGGCTAAGAAACTAACACACGGATTGAATGGAATTATTTTACTTCTTAATATAATATTTAGAAAAAAAAAAAAAAGAAAAAAGAAGAAGAAGAGGTATCCACGTACATTGAACATTCCTTTTCCGCCATCATATAATTGCTTTCTTTCCTTTTCAAAAAAAAAAAAAAAACAAATATATATTTGCTTTCTTCCCTTTTTTTTTTTTATCGCAAAGAAAATTTATATCATAAAAGTTAAAGTAAAAAGGATACTCCAATTCTTATAATAATATCTAATTCAGAATAGATTTATCCCACACATATGGGTTCAACTCCCAATCTGAAAAAGAAACAGATTTTAAAAATTTCTCCTTAACTACTATCCACGATTATATTTTAGTTTTGATGGTTGAAAAATACTTGTCGACTCTAAATTCTTTACCATTGAAAGCCTGTTCATTCTTCCCATTCTTTCATCGGGTCCTTGATTAGCTTTATTCTAATTTTATATGTTCAAAATGTTATTGTTTTGAGGAGCTTAAAATAATTTCAACTCTTTTAATTTTTTATGTTTATTTAATGTTAATTTTCTCTTTAGAAAAATCAACAGTTTAAATTTCTTATACAACTTAATATTTTTTATCTTCCATTATAAACAAATTAAGTAAAAGAAATTAAAAAATAATAAACAAATAAAAATTTGAGTTTTACCAACTGAGGGCTTGAAAGTTAGTAAACTATCAATTTAGGAATTAAAACATTTTTACTATCGACTTGAAAAATTATAAACTATTCACATTTTAAAATCATGTTTACCATTTTATAATTCCTAATTATCTAAAAATATTTTTAAATCTCAATTCCAAAAAAGTAAAAAGAAATATAATCTCATGCGAACGGAAAAAATTAAATAAAAGTTGAATGAAATAATATATATATATATATACACACACACACATATATATATATATATATATATAATAAATAAGAATATAAATTATATGATGTCAATCAAGTTCTTATATTTTTGAATCCTAAATTGATATATTCTATTATTCACGTCCCAGATTAATATTTTCTTATTTATGAATCAAGATAAAAATTCTTTTACATGGTAGTTTTATTAACTTTAATTTGGGGTCTTTTTTTTTTTTTTTTTTTGACAGGTAACTTTTGGGGTCTTTTTCTTTTTTTTTTTTTTTTTGACAGGTAACTTTTGGGGTCTTTTTCTTTTTTTTTTGACAGGTAACTTTTGGGGTCTTAAATGATATTATTCCATAAAAATTCATCGAAGTAGCAAATAAAAGAACTAAAACTAATGGGAAAAAAATCATTAAAAAACAAAACTTTTGATTCCTTGTTCAATGTGTATAAAACTCCTTTTTTTTTTTTTTTTTTTTTTTTTTTTTTTTTAATTTCTTCAAGAGGCACTCTTGTGTGAGACCATCTCATGTATGAGACGGAAATAAGACGGAGTCACTTTTTAATAAATTGTTATCACTTTTCCAGAAATTGTTATCACTTTCTCATAAATTGTTGTCACTTTTCAATTTGTTATCACTTTTATACTAATTTTTATCACTTTTTTAAAAAGTGATAACAATTTATTAAAAAGTGACTCGGTGTCATGCATGAGACCGTCTCATACGAGTTTTTGTCTTTCTTCAATAGTAAAATGCTTTCCGTTGAGTACGTGCATGTGTATCCCAACATTTTTATATTATTTAATATAAGCAACAAAATGAAGTACCTTTTGTCATAAAACGCCACCGTATTGTAGCCCAGCACAGAGCACACACTGCTATTTTTTGCCCTAACCCGCAACTCTCTTAGTCAATCAAAATTGTACTCACTTTTTTATTTGTTTGCTCTCTAAAATTATGCTTATTCCTTTTATGAAAACAACACTATTAGACAACACAAGCTACTTAATTAATTAAATCCATATAACCTAATCCTGAGCAAATTAACCCCACCCAAAACTAAACTAAGGGGCCGCTTGGTTGGGGGTATTAGAATTAGGTAATGAGAATGACTAGTGATTCATTCCCATTGATGAATTTTGGAAAGAAAGTTAAGCACGAAAAAATTTGAGCGAGAAAAAAATTGAGCGGCTGAAAAATGAATAATTGTTAAATGATTGATTATAAGAGAGAGATTATGTAATCAAAATAAATTAGTGATTATTTTATTTTTAAATCAATTCAAAATTGTAAATATTACCAAGCATCATCAATAGGAATTATTAATGATTCATTCCCATTACCTACTTCTAATACCCCCAACCAAGTGGACCCTAAATAATATGGTCAAACCCAAACCATTTAAACCCCCTTTTATGTGGGTAAAGATTAGTATAATTAAATAAACATTACAAAATATATTTTTTTCATAATAATTTAGATTTACATAATCTAAAAAAGATTGTAAATATGTCTCTCGAATCTGATGGAAAACCGTGCAAGTATACTACAATTATTGTCAAAGAAATTTTTCAACATTTATAATTGCAATTGTAAATCTTTTGTTTGAACCAATAATTAAATGGTGAATTCATTTGTGTTCTAAACATTTATCAATTAATCAAAATTAAAATTTTATTTTGTGCATATTAATTTTTATTTTAATTTAAATTTTTTGTGTAATGTAAATATATAAAAATAAAAAATAAAATATTTTAAATATGATTTTGTTTCAAACCCTTTGCTGGCCATATACTGTATATATATTTTTACATAATTAAATCACTTAAGGATATAACATCAATCCCTTCTTCATATGACATATTAGAAATATAAATCAGTTTGGACTTTTCCAGTCGTGCATGGCGCATGTGCTATTCTGTTTACTTATCAACTCCACCTTTTAAGCCTCAAAATTCCAACTTTTTCTGGTAGTGAGAAAACATGTGCCAGTATACTACAATCACTGTCAAGACCTTTTGTTTGAATAATTAAATGTTAAATTCATCTTTGTTCTATCAATTAATCAAAATTACATTTTTATTTTTGTGCATATTTAATTTTTATTTTTATTTAAATTTATCGTGTAATATACATATATTATAAATAAAAAATAAAATTTTTATATATGATTTTATTTCAAACTCCCAAAATTCGCGTGCCATATATATATATATATATATATATATATATATATATATATATATTTACATACTTAAATCACTTAAAGATATAACATCAATCCCTTCTTCATATTAAATTTGACATATTAGAAATATAAATCACTTTGGACTATGGCGCATGTGCTATTTTGTTTACTTATCAACTCCGTTTTTCAGCCTCAAAATCCCAAACTTAGTAGTGAGAAATATGGGTGTGTTTAACAGGGACATAATTTTTAAAAAGATATGCAGACTTCGGTGCATTCAATATATTAATAATATGGCAAAAACTTGTATGAGATCGTCTCATGCATGAGAGCGAATTACTTTTTAATTAATTGTTATCACTTTTTTAAAAAGTGATACAAATTATTATAAAAGTGATAACAAATTGAAAAGTGATAACAATTTATGAAAAAGTGATAACAATTTATTAAAAAATGACTCCGTCTTATGATGGTCTCATGCATAGACGGTCTCACACAAGAGTGTCACTAATAATATAGTCCAATTTAATTTGTTCACCTAATTAATATTTTTCGTATACTTGTTTGTGTTAGTCCAACTTTAAAGTTACGTACCTTACATGTATACAAGTTGCTCGAATAATAACCACAGATTGGAGCAGATTAGCCGGCAGGGACCGAGACTGGCTTTTTAATTCTTTGGGAAAATATTATTTAAACATGTTTCTATCCTAAAATTTATTTTGAAAGTATTAGTTGTTTTGCTAAAAAGTATTACTTGTTTTATTTTATGAGATTAGTTTAAATGGTATTAGTGTTTTATTAAGGGCTCGTTTGGTTTCCTTTATTGGATAATACCTGAACTATAATGTCTATATTTGTAATACTAGTTTATTTATCAATATTTTGTTTGGTTTAAAAAACTTGAGTTAAATAATTAGTGATTAGCTATCAATATTATGTTTGGTAGCAAGTATTATAACTAGTATTAATTTATGTTAGACTAATTTGTCCTTATAAATAGAAATAATAATAAACACATCTTGATGAAAGTGAAGGGTGTTTTTGGTATTTTAAAATTTAATAGATGTTGGAGAAATACAAGTATTACAAATACCATATGAAACTTGGAATCTATAATACCATGTATTAGGTATTATTTGAACGGGCCTATTCTTAATAACGGGCTGGAAGTATAATGAGTACAACAAACCAAACAAGTGATAAAGTTGTATTAGGGCTCAATACACCCCTAATAAAGGAAACCAAACGAGGGGGTATTAACTGTTTCACTAAAAAGTATTAATTATTTTACTAAAAGGTATTAGTTGTAAACTACTTACAAAACTTACTTATACAATACCAATTTTAATTCTTCTATTAATATAAAATACAATATACTTCATCCGTCCCTCTTTAAGTTTTACATTTAAGTTTTACATTTGAGGAATGAGACGGGTTTCAATTAATATAATATTTTATTGTAAAATTGTTCGTGGAAGTGTAAAAAATGTAAAAAGGTAGAAAGAGAGGGGAATTTTTTCTTCAGGACCATAACTTAGGGGGTGGCAAAATAAGGACCGTATGTTTTCGGGCTGGCAATTTTAGGCCCGTAACTTTTAATTTTAGCACAATAAGGACAAAATAACCCGAATTACACTTAATCGGGCTGAAATTGAATACGTGGACGCCAACTAGACTCCAACTCATTAAGAAGTTGCCACGTCACATCCGGGGGTGGCAAAATAAGGACTGTATGTTTTCGGGCTGGCAATTTTAGGCCCGTAACTTTTAATTTTAGCAAAATAAGGACAAAACTAATAATATACAATGTCTGAAATAATACTACACTGTAACCAAACTAATACTATACAATACCTGAAATAATACTATACTGTAACCAAACTAATACTATATAGTACATGAAATAATACTACACTGTAACCAAACTTTGTGCACATAATTTTTATTGTGCACAATATGCACACAAATACTACTCTATATTTTAACATTTGTTAATAATCAGGGAACATTTGATCGATATGTAAGCTATTATTTGGTTTAATAAATTTTTAATATTAATTTGTTGGATAGGTAATCACTATCTAATTTTTTGAAAAGAAAATATTTCAATTCAAAATATAATACATTTAAAAAAATTATAACTAATATATTACATATTTGTTAAGGTATTATTTAGAATTTAAAATGTTTTTAATTTTCTTTTAATTTAAATTTTATAAGATAATTCAATTTTATATGAAAATTGGAATTTATTATTATACATTTATTTAAATAGTTGTTAATTTTTTAAAAATAAATATATATAATTTTTTAAATGACACATAAAAAATATGTTATACTGTTAGCAGACAGTGGAATTGATCCTCCGAATTAATTGGGCCATGTCGGAACCACTCCCCGCATTTATTTTGGTCCAGAGGATGGTGGACAGATGGGAGATGCTCACAGCGATGCCCTGGTCATCACCACTGATGTAGTAGGGTATACTGTAGCAAGGATATTTGTAGATATGGGAAGCTCGGCGGACATC
This sequence comes from Paraleonurus japonicus, assembly GCA_030762865.1. NCBI lineage: Eukaryota > Viridiplantae > Streptophyta > Magnoliopsida > Lamiales > Lamiaceae > Paraleonurus > Paraleonurus japonicus. The sequence continues at coordinate 34,500,120 of CM061059.1, read as the reverse complement.
ATATTCCTTGATTGTATCAGGAAGATGAACCAGAATGTACAGTTGCAGCTGGTGGACACAACTTTATATGGATTTTCTGGGAGAGCTATTCACCCCCGGGACAAGTAACCCTCCAGGTAGGGCTTGGCGAAGCTCCAGCGAGGAGGGTAATGATGGCTAATTTCCTAGTTGTAGCTAGATATACCTTCATCATACAATATGATTTTTGGCAGACCTATGCTAAACCTATTTCAGGTAGTTATCTCTACCTTTCACATGAAATTGAAGTTCCCAGTACATGATGATGTGGGGAGATGGTGGGAGACCACCTTCCATCGAGGAAGTTCTATGTTGAAGCAGTTAAGATAGCTGATAAGGAGCTCCATCATAACCTAGATAGAGCTAAGGAGGGAGACCCTGAAGCCAAGAGGTGTAAGGTGGCGGCTGATCGTCGTATTTTAGTGATAAGAAATTTACGACCAAAGTTATCGAACCCTAAGGACTAGGAATGAAGTGAAGCCATGAAATTGCACGTTTTCTAGAATTATAGCGGCTAGTCATGATTGCAAAATTGAAGCAACTAAATAAAAAACACAAATCCAACAAGAAATTAAACGAAGCAATCAACAAAGGAATAACAAGGATGAGATAGAAGTGCTCGGGTGCAAATCACCAAAGACTCGTCAAATTCGGATCATCAACAATCAAGTGTTCATTCAGAGAGGGATCATAGGGATAACCAACAAATAATTCAAATAAAACCGTACTGGATAAGCCTAGGTTCTAATGATCGATTAAGCACGTAGGAATGTAAGAGACGGCACTCTCACCCCCTCACTAATTACAAGCAACAACAAGTAATCAATGTGCCTTAATGAGGTTCTAATTAATCAACCAAGTATCCTTGTGTTAACCAAATATCCACTTCAATCACTTAAGCAAACCTAACACCTATGCATCAATTCAATCAACCAAGTATCCTTGCATTAATTAAATCAATAGACACAAGATCAAAGCTCACCTTAGCAATTAAATCATACAAAGCATCATTAAGACAATTAATCACCTCAACAAATGAACACCCAATCATAAAATCACCAAAATCAACTCATCTAAGGATCATTACACCCAAGCACATATGAAATTTAGCCAATCATGATCAAAATAACAAAACCCATAGCAATAAAGAAAGAAATAATAAAACCCATGAAACTCAAGAAAAAAGAAGGAGAATAAAGCATGAGAATAAAGGAATAAACCATTAGAATAAAGAGATTAAGGATGGGTATCACCTTAAATGTGTTGATACACTTGATTGAATTAAATTCTATGACTAATTTGCAAGAAATTAAAAAGAAATTGAAGAACACCTACAACTATGTGAAACTATGTGTGTTTAATCCTATCTAATTCCCTATCTAATTGTGTGTTGTGTATCCCCCTTTAATCAGCTGAAATGGGAAGTATATATAGTGAGGGCAAAGTTACAAACTCCAATTTGCAAAGAAGGGCCTCGAAAATGATGATATTTCACACAAAATCGCGCAGCAGGTGTTCCCACTCGGCCACTGGGAGTTCCACTCGGCCGAGTGACCTTGGTTTGGCTTGGCCGAGTGGTTTCTTCTGGCATAATTTGACTCTGGCAAAATTACCTCACTCGGCCGAGTGAGCTTGGTTTGGCCGAGTGGGTATCTTTCTGGGATGATACGACTCGGGCAGCTGCAAACTCCACTCGGCCGAGTCACATGTGCTATGGCCGAGTGACTTCTCTTCTGCAGCAACCTCCGCTTCGATCGCTCATATCTTCTGCATACGAACTCCGATTTGCCCGATTCTTGTTGCTACACGACCCTCTTTCAACCCTCTTTCTAATGGTATAATTCTTCACTTAATCCAATAATATAAGAAGGTCTGAAATTTCTCCATAAGTTGATGATTCCTACACATATTAACCAAAACAATACCACACTCTCTATCAAATGCAATTAGTCAAATATGAGTGAAATAAACATGATATTTATATCAAAATGAGAAGATTAAACATTCAATAATCATGCAATTTTCACACTAATCAGCGGCAGAAGCTGATACCACTAAGATCGAGGCAGACGGGTAACTGATGATGGTGGAGCTGTTTCCTGAGAAAACAGGTTTTACCACCAGGATTGGAGCTCAACTGAAACCCCAGCTGGAGGAATAGTTGATAGCAGCCTTAAGAAGAAATGCAGACATATTTGCTTTTTCTTCTAATGATATGACATGTATCCCACCTAAAGTGGCGATGCACCACCTCAACATAAATCCAAAGGCCAAACCTGTTAAGCAGAAGCTCCACGTGTTTGGACCTGAAAAAGATGCAATCACCAAGGCAGAAGTACAGAAGCTGTAGGAAGCCGGACACGTTAAGAGGATACAATTTCCTCTCTGGATGTCCAATGCAGTCCTTGTAGCTAAACCTGGAGGGAAGTGACGGATGTGTATAGATTTCCGAGACTTGAATAAGGCTTGTCCAAAGGACCACTACCCTCTTACGCGGATTGATCAGATGGTGGATTCTACCTCGGGTTTTGAATTGCTAAGCATGATGGATGCCTACCAAGGGTACAATCAAATACAACTCTTTCCTGATGATATCCCGAAGGTTAGTTTTATCATTTCTTGTGGCACATTCTGTTATATTAGAATGTCATTTGGACTAAAGAATGCAGGAGCTACTTATCAACGCATGATTGATAAGATGTTCAAAAACCAGCTGGGAAGAAACATGGAAGTTTATGTAGATGATATGCTTGTTAAAAGCATAAAAGCTGCCGAGCACATAGCTGACCTAGAAGAAGCCTTCATGGTGATAAGACAGAATGAAATGAAGCTCAATCCGGCCAAATGCTCGTTCGGAGTTCGAGCTGGGAAGTTTTTGGGGTACATGGTGACCCAGCGAGGCAACGAGGCGAACCCCGCTAAGGTGAAGGCAATGTTGGACATGCAACCTCCCACCAACATTAAAGAGTTGCAGAGATTAAATGGGAAGATTGTTGCATTGAGCCGATCCATTGCAAGATCTACAGAGAAGATACACCCTTTCTTCAAGATACTGAGGAAAGGGACGGAGCTCAGATGGGATGATCGATGCCAGCAAGCTTTTGAAGCAATCAAACAACAACTTGCTCAATTACCCACGTTAATTGACCAAGTCAGTACCTGGGGAAACTCTTTACTTGTACCTCTCTGTAGGTAGGGTTTCACTCAGCTCGGTACTAGTGAGGGAGGAGGGTATCACCCAGAAACCGATTTATTATGTAAGCAAGCTCATCCAAGGAGCCGAGGAGAGAAACTCCGAGATTGAAAAAGTGGCTCTAACTATCATGGTCACAACCAGGAGGTTACGACCCTATTTCCTTTCACATAGGGTTATAGTTCGAACTAATTATCTTTTGAAACAGGTAATTGGTAGAGCTGATCTTTCAGGTAGGATGGTCAAGTGGGCCATCGAGCTGGGAGAGTATGATGTGGAATTCGAACCTAGGAAGTCTATCTAGGCTCAAGCCTTGTCAGATTTCATCCAAGAAGGAACTCGAGCTATACAAGAAGGAGAGGAATGGAAGATCTTTATAGATGGGTCTGTGACCATACAAGGATGTGGAGATGGGATCGTGATAATAGACCCAACAGGATAGGAGATTCGGTTCGCTGTGAGGTTTGAATTTCTTACCTCAAACAATGGAGCGAAATATGAAGCCCTGATCAGGGGGGCAGAGATGGCAGCAGAGTTGGGGGCGCAAAGAGTAATCATACACTTAGATTTCCAGCTCATTGTGCAGCAAATCAAGGGAGAATACGAGGCAAAAGATGAGAGAATGATTGCCTACTTGCAGCAGGTAGCCGGATTACGAGATAAATTCGACTCCTTTGAAGTGATACAAATACCCTGGGAGGAGAATGGTAAGGCAAATAGCCTTTCCAAATTGGCCAGTTCCACCTCACTAGAGGGAGGTGGGAAAGTTACCATCGTAACTGCAGAAAGGGAGTTGATAGCCCCCTTAGTTGGAGTCATGGGAGCAGCTGACAACTGGAGGACTGCCATTTTTAATGCATTGCAGGATTCCAGCTCGTGTCCAAATAGGAGAAAGATGCTGAGATGGAGATCCCAGTTCGTGATGATCGGGGATCAGATGTATAAGAGGGCTTTTACTCAACCATACTTGAGATGTTTATCCCCTGCTGAAGGGAGGTACGTAATCAAAGATATTCATGAAGGATGTTGTACTGACCATGCAGGTTTTAAGGCAGTCATCCGAAAGGCTTTAAGGGCAGGATACTTCTGGCCTACCATGAGCAGAGATGCCAAGGAGTTTATCAAACGATGTGAGAAGTGCCAAAATCATGGACCCCTAATCTACCTGCAGAGGAGATGGAGGCGATGTATTCCCCTTGCCCTTTTGCCAAGTGAAAGTTCCTTCTGGTGGCTGTGGACTATTTCAACAAGTGGGTAGAGGCAGTACCCCTAGCTCAGATTGATGAAATTAACATAATCAAATTTTTGTGGAAAAATATTTGTTGCAGGTTTGGCATCCCCAGAATACTAGTGTCTGATAATGGAACCCAGTTCACTGGAGCTTTAGTCAAACCTTGGTGTGACAATCTGAAAATTGTCCAGAGATTTGCATCTGTAGCCCATCCTCAAGCGAATGGGCAGGTGGAGGTAACAAACAAGACCATTGTTAATGGTATCCGTGCTAGACTTGATCGAGCTGGGGGAGGATGGGTTGATTCCTGGAGTTGTTTGTATGCTCTTGTTTGTCATTTGTTGAAATAGGAATGCAAACGCACCGTATTACCCACTTCCAGGAAGGGAGGAATGAGGAACTGCTCAGAGAAAATCTTGACATGCTGGAAGAGGAACGTGACACTTGAAAGCAATCAAGTACAAAGGGAGGATCAAAGCAGTTTATGACAAGAAAGTGGTAGGCAAGAAATTCGAAGAGGGGGACCTTGTGCTCCGTCAAGCTGATACATTCAAAAACTTATGGAGAAGGTTATGCTCTGTTTTTCGCTGAAATAGATTAAAAAGGGGATTTTTCACAAATCGACACCCTCGAATCGAGCTTGAGGCCCTCGAGTTGAGCTTCCATAAATCGTGCCCACACTTTTCTTAAAAAGCAGCTGCCTCGACTCAAGCTCCTAGCCCTCGAGTCGAGCTTGCCGGCGAACCTTCACCCTCGGCTCGAGCTTCAGCCCCTCGAGTCGAGGCTCTTCTTTTTTTGGCAATATCATCGGAAAGGCGGCACCCTTGGGTCGAGGCTCCTGGACCTCGACCAAAGGTCGAGTCCAGTGAATTTTCTCGACCCGTCTTCCACCTCCGACCCCTGTTTTCACCCGTCTTGTTCGTCTCTTTGCCGTATAAATGCCGGTACTCTTGGTTTGGTCAAATTCCACTGATTTACCTGAAAACGAGATGAAAAACATCAAAAAGCCATCAATTCTATACAAATGATACTTTTCATGCAAAACAGTGATACTTTACACCTTTAAGCTAAAAAACTAACACTTTCCATCACTTTTTGCATAAAAATACCACATCAAATCATGCATCAATTCACTCTCATCAATGAGGCCGTAGCCCACACGAGCACAAAAAGTCTCCCGACGCGGCCTTTTCCCGCGGTGAGCATAAAAGTCTAAAAGGGATTGCACCCACAGTAGCATAAAGACTTGCGCGAGAAGAATGGTCTCGCCCGCGAGCACCAAAGTCTCACGCTGAGGTCAAAGCCCACACGAGCAAAGTCTTACGGTCGCACGGAAATGTCCGATTTGACACATAAAGACTCGCGCAAGAAGAATATTCTCGCCCGCGATAACCAAAGTCTCACGCTGAGGTCAAAGCCCATGCGAGCAAAGTCTCACGATCGCACGAAAATGTCCCGTTTGACACAAAAATGACTCTCGGCGAGCTCAAAGCTCCCGACGAGCAATTTCTTATTTCAATGCATTTAACATTTATCTTTGGATTGTTGTTTTGCAGGATATAGGATAATGTCGGGGATATAACAATTGAAGAGATAATGGATCTCATGATATCTCACACCTCTCCGGACGAGTCCATCTCTCCGGATAAGCCTCATCGTTTCAGCTCGAGTTCACATCTCCGGACGAGCCTCATCGCTTCAGCTCGAGCCTCTCCTCTCCGGACGAGCCTCATCGCTTTAACTCGAGTTCACCTCTCCGGATGAGCCTCATCACTTCAGCTCGAGCCTCTCCTCTCCGGACGAGCCTCATCATTTCAGCTCAAGTTCACCTCTCTGGATGAGTCCGTCTCTCCGGATGAGCCTCATCGCTTCAGCTCGAGTTCACCTTTCCATACAAGTCTGCCTCTCTGGACGAGCCTCATCGCTTCAGCTCGAGTTTATCTCTCCGGACAAGTCTATCTCTCCGGGCGAGCCTCATCGCTTCAGCTCGAGTTCACCTCTAAGGATGAGTCCGTCTCTCCAGATGAGCCTTATCGATTCAGCTCGATTTCACCTCTCTGGACGAGTCCGTCTCTCTGGACGAGTCTCATTGCTTCAGCTCGATTTCACCTCTCCGGACGAGTCCGCCTCTTCGGACAAGCCTCATCGCTTTAGCTTGATTTTACCTCTCCGGACGAGCCTCATCGCTTCAGCTCGAGTCCGCTCTCTCTGGACGAGCTCTTCTCAATAGATTTGTTCACCTCTCTGGACGAGTTCATCTCTTTGGACGAGCCTCATCGCTTCAGTTCGAGCTAACCTCTCCGGACGAGCCTCATCGAATCAGCTCGAGTTCACCTCTCCGGATGAGTCCGTCTCTCCGGAGGAGCCTCATCGCTATAGCTCGAGTTCACCTCTTCGAACGAGCTCATCGCATCAGATGATTTCACCTCTCTAGACGAGTCCACCTCTTCGGATGAGCCTCATCGCTTTAGCATGAATTCATCTTTTCGGACGAGTCTGCCTCTCTGATTAGGGTGAATTTGTATAGACTTTTTAGTGCATGATTGCATTGATTTGATTGTATTTTGCTTTCTAATGTGCTCTCAAATTGGCTATGTGTGAAGAAGTTCATTTATGCAGGAAATAGTCAACTTTGAGAAGAAATTCAGGTAATCAAATCAATTACTATGAAGAGGTGCCTTAGACCATTGGGTAGAGAGCTGGAAGAGGGTCGCGTAGCAACAAGAATCGGGGAAATCGGAGTTCGCACGAAGAAGATATGAACAAACGAAGCAGAGGTGGCATATGAGCAAAGTGACTCGGGCAGAACCAAAGTGACTCACCCGAGTCACCAATTACAGTGCCCGAGTCATGATGTTTACGTAGCCAAGCGACTCGGCTAAGCCACATCCGACTTGGAAGATTCACGTGGCTAGGTGACTCGGGCAAAGCAAAGTGACTCGCCCGAGTCACATCCCAGAGCAGCCCGAGTCAGTTATTTTACGGAGAGAAGTGACTTGGGCAACCAAAAGTGACTCGCCCGAGTCACTGCCCGAGTCACTACAGTAGTGTGACATTTTATGCGCGTTTTGCGATTTTGTGGACGAAAATTAGGCTTTCTTAAGGGGGTATTTAGCAAAGTAAGATATCTCATTTGTTACCCACTATGTATACACTCTCTTATCAGCATTAGAAGGCATTCCACACCCTTAGAACATTTGATTAGGTTAGTTTCAGCAACCCTCTGCACACACAAACACACAGTGTTAGGTGTTCTTCATATTTTTGTAGATTTTCATTTTCCAAGAGCAATAGCAGCTAGAATTGAATCAAACAAGTTGTATTAAACTCCATCAAGGTGACTTCTACCATTTATATCAAGTTTTGTTTATTAATTCTAGCTTATTCATGTTCTCTATTTACTTATTGCTTATGAGTTTCTTTCAATTAGCCATGATTGGCTAAATTTCATATGTGCTTGGGTCTAATGATCCCTTGATGAGTTGATTTTGGTGAATTGATGATTGGGTGTTCATTTGTTGAGGTGATTAATTGTCTTAATGATGCTTTGTATGATTTAATTGCTAAGGTGAGCTTTGATCATGTGTTTATTGATTTAATTAATGCAAGGATACTTGGTTGATTGAATTGATGCATAGGTATTAGGTTTACTTAAGTGATTGAAGTGGATATTTGGTTAACAAAAGGATACTTGGTTGATTAATTAGAACCACATTAAGGCACATTGATTACTTGTTGTTGCTTGTAATTAGTGAGGGGGTGAGAGTGCCGTCTCTTACATTCCTACGTGTTAAATCGATCAATTAGAACCTAGGCTTATCAAGTACGGTTTTATTTGAATTATTTGTTGGTTATCCCTATGATCCCTCTTGAATGAACACTTGATTGTTGATGATCCGAAATTGACGAGTCGTTGGTGATTTGCACCCGAGCACTACTATCTTATCCTTGGTGCTTGTTGCTTTGTGTTTTGTTTAATTTCTTGTTGGAATTGTGTTGTTATTTTGTTGCTTTACTTTTGCAATCTTGACTAGCTGCTATAATCCTTGAAAACGTGCAATTTCATGGCTTCATTTCATTCCTAGTCCCTTGGGTTCGATATATTTGGTCGCAAAATTCTTATCACTAAAAATACGACGATCAAAATGGCGCCGTTGCCGGGGACTAGTTGAGTGTGTCTAGGTGAAACTTGAGATTTCGTTGGATAGCTTTACTAGTGGCATTTTTAATTACTTGTTTTGTTTTTTGTTGTTTTTGTTTGAGAATTTGATACTTGGTTTCTCTTGGTAGGTGCATTGTTGAACTTTGAAAATTGATAACGAAGCACGACCAAGGAGAAGAAATCGAAGAAGGAACCAAAGGGTTATCGTTAGAGAAATGGAAGGGGATCCACCTCCTCCAAGGGATGTTCATGAAGGGGAGGTAAATATCCAAGGGATACACGTTGAGTTGAGAGGGGTCCAACCTCAACAGGGGGAAGATTTGATCCCTCAAAACCAACCTAATGCTCAAAACCCCTACCCTTACCCTTATCCAAACCCTTATCCATATCCATATCCTCCACCTCCTCAAGGACAAAACCCCTATCCTTATCACCCTCCGTATCCACCATATCCTCCTCCATATCAAGATCAAAATCATGTTGCTCCTTACAATCCTCCACTACCAAATCATCCACCACTCCAAGACCCTCAAAATCCCCCACCTCAAAGGGAAGGTAGACCCATTCGTGCTTATTTTGAGCCTCAATTACGAGAGTACTATGACGGAATTGCAAGACCGAACATCCAAGCTAATAATTTTGAGATAGCACAAGCTATGATCAAGCTTCTCATGGAGAATCAATTTGAGGGGAGAGATGGGATAGATGATCCGCACAAGCATTTGGATCGGTTTTTGGAGTTGGTGGATACTATGAAGTTTAATGGAGTCACCGAAGATGCTAAGAAGTTGAGGATGTTTGCATTTACTCTCACGGGAAAGACCAAGCAATGGCTTAGCAAGACTTTACCACCGGGGAGTGTACGCACTTGGGACGAGATAAGTCAAAAATTTTTGCTTAAATTCTATCCTCATTCTCGAACCGTCCAAGCAAGGAATGAGATTGCCGATTTCAAGCAAAAGCCAAAGGAGAGTATAAAGGATGCATGGGAACGTTTCAACAACTTATTGATATCGTGTCCCCAACACGGCTTCCCGGAGGAGCAAACCATATGCTTCTTTTATTGTGGAGTGGATGAAGCATCTCAACTACATTTGAATGCATGTGCTAAAGGGGACTTCTTATTCTTGACCTCACAAGAAGCCTTTGAGATTTTAGATGGTGTAGCCAACAATGTTTCCCAATGGAACACCAATCAAGGCCCCAATCAAAGAGTAGTCAATGTGGAACAAGGAGACTTAATGAAGTCTATAATGATGACACTTATTGATAAGGTGAGCTCACAAACCCCAACCAACAAAGAGATGTCACTTCTCCTCAAATGATGCAAGATGGGCAAGCTCTTAATCAAGTTGGGCCATGCGAAGATGTAAATTATATGGGAAGACAACCTCAAGGAGGATATCAACAAGGCTACCAAGGAGGGAAGCAATTCAATCAAGGGCAATTCCGACCCCCTTATCAACAAGGAGGTCAATCTTCTTTTCAACAAGGAGGCCAATTTTCTCAAGGTAACAACTCCCACAACTCTAATGTCCGTAAGAATGAAAACTTTTCATATGCAAATCCTAAGGCCGCTGTACAATTCCCATCCGGATTTGATCCGGGAGCTAAACCGCCTAATGGAGAAGGGAAGCCTTCAACGGATGAGTTGTTAGCCTTGTTGATCAAGAAGATGGAAGAGAAAGATGCTAAGCTAGAAGCAAGGCTAGATAAGATGGAAAGCTTGTTTGGGAGCCAAATTGCCCAACATGGAAACCAACTTAAGACTCTTGAATTCCAAATGGGTCAATTAGCCACCACTTTGGGGAATTTGCAAAATAAAGGGAAGTTTCCTTCAAATACCGAGGTAAACCCACGAGAGCATTGCAATGCTATTCGATTGAGGAGTGGTACCGAGTATGATGGACCTTCTATGCCAAAAGATGATGAGCATGAGAGTGGTGATTCTAATGAAAAAGAAGAGGTTGGTGAAGACGAGACAATGGAGGAAGAAGTGGAGGATGAGTTCGAGAGAATGAATGAAGATGAAGAGGAAAAAGGAATGATGAAGGATTTGGAAAATAAAAAAAGAGAGATGGAAGAAGCAATGTCAAGGAAGCAAGGAAAGGTGCGTGAAAGAGGTGAAGGGTCAACCCGAGTTCCTAAGTGGAAGATAGCCAAGGAATTGAGGGAGAAAGAAGATCATATACCTTGTGACCGTTGGGGAGTGCCCAAGACACCTATCCCACCTCCCTTCCCAAAGAGATTCATGAAGCAAAAACTTGAGGAAAAATTTTCTAAATTCCTTGAAGTCTTCAACAAACTTCAAATCAACATTCCATTATTGGATGCTCTTGAGCAAATGCCACATTACTTGAAGTTCTTGAAGGAGCTCATGTCGAAAAAGAGGAAGTTCATTGACAATGGGACGGTTAACTTGACCGAGGAGTGCAATGCTATTCTCAAACGGAATCTTCCCAAGAAGCTCAAGGATCCCAGAAGCTTTACTATTCCTTGTGAAATTGGAGGAAGTGCAAAGATGAAAGCCCTTTGTGATTTGGGGGCGAGCATAAACTTGATGCCACTCTCCATATTCAATCGTTTGGGGCTGGGAGAGGTGAAGCCCACATCCATCAACCTTCAATTGGCGGATAGATCGGTCACTTATCCTAAGGGGATCATTGAAGATATGCTAGTGAAGGTTGATAAATTCATCTTCCCGGTTGATTTCGTCGTCTTAGATATTAAAGAAGATGAGGATGTGCCACTAATCCTTGGAAGGCTGTTTCTTGCAACCGGGAAAGCCATGATAAACTTGGAGAGTGGAGAGCTTAAGTTGAGCTTCAATGGTGAAGAGATCATATTTTCGATCTATGATTCTTTGAATGATGATTCAAGCAAAAAGGAATGTCACTCGATCCAAATATCCACTCCTTTGAGAAAAGAAGATAAGGGAGAACGTAAAGAGAAGTCTCAAAAATTGCCTTTGAAAGATCCCGGAGATGGAAAGAAGAAGAAGAAGAAAAAATTGAAGCAAACTACCAAAATTTGGAAAATTGCAAGTTTGGGGGAGCTGGATAGGAGAAAGTCTTCCAGTGAGGAAAATAAAGAAAAATGCTTTGCTATAGGAGATACAGTCACGTGGTGTGAGTCTAAGTGGGGTGGATTGCTTTGTGGGGAGAAGTTAAAGAATCGAGAAGTGTTGATCGTAAGAGACGTGCAAGTTGGAGAAAAACTTGAACTTGAAGATAAATGGGGTGGTCGTCTCTATACCAAAGAGTCATTTGTGAAGCATGTGAACCCTCCTATCTCGAAGGAGGTGCCAAATATCGAAGCAAAAAGTGAAGTTTGAACTCAATGGAGTTTCGTCCGGCATAGGACGTTAAAACTAGCGCTAAATGGGAGGCAACCCATCCTTTTTCTTGTCTTCTTTGTTTTGTGCTCGTTTTTGCTTTCAATAAGTGTGTTTGTGTTTTCTTGTTAGGAGGTCGAGGTTGTGCATTTGAGGCTTGGTGAGGCTCGCAAGCTTGAAGAAGAGAGGGTACTTGAAGACCTTTAGGTACAACACTTTCTCTAGACTTAGACTTGTCTAAGTTTGGGGGAGGTGTGCCTCTTTTCATGATTTTCCATTTGCACCGGCGCACTTCGTTGTTGAGCTTATTTGGTATCTATACTTGTAAATGATTTTGGATGTTGAGCTTTCATTTCTTAGTAGGTAGTTGTGTGCAACTCAATTAGCTAACTACTTTACCAAACTTTTAATTGCTTGACAATGAAAAAGTTTGGGGGGATGTGTTAGTTTAGCCATTTTCGTTGCACCAACTTGCCTCTCATTTTGATATGAGAAATTGTGTGATTTTTTTTGTAAAGTTGAGCTTATTTGTGGATTGCATGCCTATCTTTGAGTGCATTTTTGGTGGAAATATGAGAAGGGAGATGTGTTGGAAATATGTACATGGCATGTATGCTTTGATTGATGGATATATGGGCTTTGAGATGTGATATGAGTTGATGTGTTGCTCAATACTAGCATGAAAATGGGTTTGTGAAGATGAGTGTGATGGATGATGCTTAATCTTTTTGCTAATTGTTAAACCCGTGAGCTTTTGAGCCTATTTGAATCGTGCACGTTAAACGGTTTGATTCCTTGTTGAGTACATCATTTGTGACTTTGCATGCTAGAACTTGCCTCTAGACTAGTTTAAGTTGAATTTTGTGTTGATCTATGAAGATGATTAGAGGCCTTGTTTGGTTTAAAAAGCTACTTAGCCAAATTCTACCCCACCATTGACATTAATTTCCCTAGTAAGCCAATTTGAGCCTTAATTCTTTATTCTTTGGCAAGATTGTGAAATTAAAGCCATTTTGCCTATCTTTATGAGCTTTTTGTCCATATGATTAGTAGAGCATGATTGTTGGCAATTGAATGGTGAAGTTAAAAGAAAAAAGTGTGGTGGTATGATTTGATAAGTTTGTTGTGAGAAAGAAGAAAGAAAAGAAAGAAGGTTGAGAGAAAAAAAAATTGAATGGTAAAAAAATGAAAGAAAAATGAGAAAGAGAAATTCAATTTTGAGCATGAATAAAAAAGAAAGACTCATAGGAGTGTGGTGGTGAATTACATTTGAAAAGAATGAAAAAGAAAAGAAAGAGTATGATTGTTGAGACTTGAGATGAAGTGTATTGAATTGTTTAATCAACTCTCATTTGCTCTACTAGTTGTGAGTCACTTCTTCCTAAATTCACCCACCTAATCCAAAGAGCTTACACTACAACCTTGGAAAAAGACCTCTTTGATTCATAGTTGACATACAAAATTGATGATTGAGATTGAGTCTATTGGCAAGCATATGGTGTGTATTGTTGTGAATTGATGATTGAGTGCTTACATTTCCCATATACATTTGAGAGTGAGTGAAACACTCCTTGAGAGGAGCATAGAGTGAGCATTTGAATTTGCATTTGTCAAAACATGAAACCTTTGATTGTTAGTGGAGAGTAGCATTGAATGCTTGTGATCATTGATGAGTCTATTATCATATTTTCATCTTCGTGCCGTGTGACATAATTGCAAAAAATTCACCCTTATGCTTTAGTGTTTCGTTGCTCGGGGACGAGCAACACCTTAAGTTTGGGGAAATTTGATTAGGGTGAATTTGTATAGACTTTTTAGTGCATGATTGCATTGATTTGATTGTATTTTGCTTTCTAATGTGCTCTCAAATTGGCTATGTGTGACGAAGTTCATTTATGTAGGAAACAATCAACTTTGAGAATAAATTCAGGTAATCAAATCAATTACTATGAAGAGTTGCCTTAGACCATTGGGTAGAGAGCTGGAAGAGGGTCGCGTAGCAACAAGAATCGGGGAAATCGGAGTTCGCACGAAGAAGATATGAACAAACGAAGCAGAGGTGGCATATGAGCAAAGTGACTCGGGCAGAAACAAAGTGACTCGCCCGAGTCACCAATTACAGTGCCCGAGTCATGATGTTTACGTAGCCAAGCGACTCGGCCAAGCCACCCTGACTCGGCCTAGTCACCAATTACGATGCCCGAGTTGGAAGATTCACGTGGCTAGGTGACTCGGGCAAAGCAAAGTGACTCGCCCGAGTCACGTCCGACTCGCCCGAGTCACATCCCAGAGTAGCCCGATTCAGTTATTTTACGGAGAGAAGTGACTCGGGCAACCAAAACTGACTCGCCCGAGTCACTGCCCGAGTCACTACAGTAGTGTGACGTTTTATGCGCGTTTTGCGATTTTGTGGACGAAAATTAGGCTTTCTTAAGGGGGTATTTAGCAAAGTAAGATATCCCATTTGTTACCCACTATATATACTCTCTCTTATCAACATTAGAAAGCATTCCACACCCTTAGAACATTTGATTAGGTTAGTTTCAGCAATCCTCTGCACACACAAACACACAGTGTTAGGTGTTCTTCATATTTTTGTAGATTTTCATTTTCCAAGAGCAATAGCAGCTAGAATTGAATCAAACAAGTTGTATTAAACTCCATCAAGGTGACTTCTACCATTTATATCAAGTTTTATTTATTAATTCCAGCTTATTCATGTTCTCTATTTACTTATTGCTTATGGGTTTCTTTCAATTAGCCATGATTGGTTAAATTTCATATGTGCTTGAATGTAATGATCCCTTGATGAGTTGATTTTGGTGAATTGATGATTGGGTGTTCATTTGTTGAGGTGATTAATTGTCTTAATGATGCTTTGTATGATTTAATTGCTAAGGTGAGCTTTGATCTTGTTTTTATTGATTTAATTAATGCAAGGATACTTGGTTGATTGAATTGATGCATAGGTGTTAGGTTTACTTAAGTGATTGAAATGGATATTTGGTTAACACAAGGATACTTGGTTGATTAATTAGAACCTCATTAAGGCACATTGATTACTTGTTGTTGCTTGTAATTAGTGAGGGGGTGAGAGTGTCGTCTCTTACATTCCTACGTGTTAAATCGATCAATTAGAACCTAGGCTTATCAAGTACGTTTTATTTGAATTATTTGTTGGTTATCCCTATGATCCCTCTTGAATGAACACTTGATTGTTGATGATCCGAAATTGACGAGTCGTTGGTGATTTGCACCCGAGCACTACTATCTCATCCTTGGTGCTTGTTGCTTTGTGTTTTGTTTAATTTCTTGTTGGAATTGTGTTGTTATTTTGTTGCTTTACTTTTGCAATCTTGATTAGCTGCTATAATCCTTGAAAACGTGCATTTTCATGGCTTCATTTCATTCCTAGTCCCTTGGGTTCGATATATTTGGTCGCAAAATTCTTATCACTAAAAATTCTTCGGATGAGCCTCATCGCTTTAGCATGAATTCATCTTTTCGGATGAGTCTGCCTCTCCAGACGAGCCTCATCGCTTCAGCTCGATTTCACCTCTCCGGACGAGTCCGCCTCTCCGGATGAGCTCATAGTATCAGACAATTTCATCTCTCTGGATGAGTTCGGCTCTCCTGACGAGCTCTTCATCTCAAAACAATTCCATCTCTCTGGACGACCTCACCAGGAGCTAACAGACTTGATACTCTATACTCAATGTAAGAAAGTCCATTATTTGCGCATCCAAAAAACTATTCACTAGTCTACCAGCTCGACTCCCAAAAGATATTTGATAGCCGAACTGGGGGGTAAATGTTGTGACACAAATAATCTTAAAAGTACCCCACCTCGGCATACGTGCCGCGGTCCCTTAGGGGTCCCCCGATATCGCCATAAGTCCGACGAGCAGGCGAGCAGACAATGAGACTCACGTTGCCCCACCTTAGCTCGACGAAGACCCGATCTCAGTAGGCGAGCAGATGATGAAGTCCGCATGGTGTAAAGTATTTAGTATGGTATTAGATCACTGGATGTAAATGAAACCCTAATACAAAGTGTGTAGATCATTTTTTAGCCTTTAAGTTTGGGCCTCTATAAATAGAAGCCCCTACCCATTGTAAATAGGACCTTTTGCTTCCTCACAAAAAAGCTCATATATTCAATACTCAAGGCAAGGGAATCCCAAGAGGATTCCGAAAGCCATCTTCAACGGAAGAACTCATTGATTCTTCCCCCATCGCTCGTGTTTATCGTTTTATATTAATTATCGATAAAATCAGTAACAATAAAGGTAAGACAATTACCATCACCCGGCTCGAGCGGGATATGCAAAGAACTAAATTTGAAATGAGACAAGAGTCGAGGATTGGAGCAGATATCAGGAAGATAGAAATAATCATGGGCATGAACGTGGGAATTTAGAGATCTTATCACGCGACGGTTTGTGATAGAGTGAATCTTGGAGTCAGGAGCGGACGGACGAGGATTCTGGTAAACCCATTCTTGGCAAGAAAATGGCCAAGGGTGGGGAGGAGTTACCAGGAAGTACTGATCACCCCAATCCTTGTTGATATTGGGGGCACGGCCAAGAAAGGAACATTTGCTCTTTATTCGAGCACAAATATAAAAGAAGGGCCCTGTGGCCTTACAAATAAACTGAGAAAAGAAGAGTTCGACGGAGGGTTTACCCCCATTTCCTTTTAACAGAACATAAAACGAAATCATCATGCGGAGAGTATTTGCTACGAATTGATTCAGCGGAACTTGGTAAAGATCGGAGAGACGACACAAAAACTTAGGTGGAGGAAATCGCAGTCCAGCTTCAATCTGGGCATGCCAAAAAGTCAAGGTAGGGTTGGTGGTCAGGTTGGGCGTATCACTCCTATTGGGAATGAAAATTTGATACGAGTCGGGGATAAACCCTCTCTCGCGAAAATCTACAAGCTTTTTCTTGTCAATATAAATAGATTAATTCTACATCTCTTTATAAATTTGGTCTTTTAGATGAGATATAATTATTTTATTGTATCAGAGCAAAAATTGTGGGATCAAATCTCGAGGAAAGTAATTCCGCCCATTTAAATTATATACATGTTGGGCCTTCAAAGTATTCCTCAAGATGGAGTTGACCTTTGGCTAATAAAACCCGTTTGGCTAAATAATAAAACTCATATAATTTAATTCCACACTTCTCTACAATTTCGAAATTCTAGGACTCATTTTCAAAGTTTATGTTGAACATCTTATAAATTGTTTAAAGAGCTTATAAGATATAATTTTTAAGTGGATTAAAAGATGTTAAAGTGTTTGGCTAAGAAAACCCATAAAGTCTTAGATAATTTGAAAAAAAAATATTTTTATAATTTTAATATTAATATAAAATAAATATATGTTATATTTTATGTTGAGGTGATAGAGGGTGGTGGGGTAGGTTGTGTGGGATGGGGACGTGTGGGATGGGGTAGGGTGTGTGGAAGGGGGTGGTAGAGGGTGGGTAGAGTGGAGGGGTGGTGGGTTTGGGGATGAGGAAAATTAATATAAAAATAAGGGAAATGGTTTTCTTTGTCCCGTAAGTTTTACCTGTTACGCTTTCGTTCTTTTAAGTTTTTTATTCGCATCTTTTAATTTTTATTTTTCGATAATTTCGACATCTGACCTGCTACAACAGGTCACTATCCCGTCATATTTGATGTGGCATAATATTTATTTTTTTAATTATTAAATACCCATGTGGCACAAATTTTGTGGGGATTGTTGTTAATGTGACATTTTTTTTTAAAAAAAAATTAATTCAAAAATTCATAAAAAACCTTAAAAAATTCATAAAACTCATTTGAATGTAGAGAAAATTACAAATAGGTTCAAAATTTTTTTAAAATATATAGAATATAAAATTTTTTAAAAAAATCTCCGTTCACATACATATATATATATTGATACGACATTTTGTGGCATAACCCACTTCACACGAGTCCAGCCCATTTGATTAATGGGCATAGGACAAATTGATTGTTGGGCCCTCGGGCCAAGTTCCCTTGATTAGGGATAATCCAGAAGAGAGGTGGGGCCCACGGCCCAAATCCTTTTAATTACGGACTAACCTGAAGCGAGGGTTGGGCCTCCGACCCAACCCCGAGATTAACCCACAAATATGGATAATATTGAGTGGGCTTGAGCCCACTTAGAATGAATGACCGAAATGAGAGGATGACCCACTTCGGCCCACCTCTTTATGAAGATATCCTTTTATTTGATCAAACAAGGAAAATCCTAATCGAATGAGATAATTATGCCTCAAGAAAGAGAGAGATTCCAGAATCTCCCTCAGGCACCGGAGGTGGGTAACTGCTTTCCACAAGAAACAGAAAACATGTTCTCCCACGATAAGAATATGGTTGGAACATGGAGAAAACTGACATACATGGTATGTAAATAATCATCTATATATTATCATTCAACACGGAAGAAGAGATAACTGATTCTGATACTTACGAATTACCCACCTCACTGAATATTCTTGGGTTTTCTTGGTTTCTAACTTGAGCGTCGGAGTGCCTACGCCGGAGAACCCTCCGGCGTGTTTTCGCAGGTTGTTTACGTGGACGGAGGCCAACTTATCACAACTTAATCGGGCTTTCACACGTAAGGTTCCAGGTGGTGAATTCGGCCTAATACGAAGGTACATTTTTTACGTATCAATATATATATATATATATATATACTAGCACAAAACCCGCGTATACGCGGGATTGAAGAGAATTTTAATGTTTTAAAAATAATGTAATTATATAATTATTTAATTTGATTTAGTTTTATATGATCAACATAAATTATCTTTAAATGGAAAATAACATGCATCTATCATCATTAAAATGTAAAATTTTAAATAAATTTAATATATAATATATATTTATGTCATTACAATTTATATTGATCAAAATTAAAAAATTGAGGTTATAATTTTATATTTCTATACCTAACCCATCAAAAAGAACAATTTTGTCCTCTTAAATTAAACTCTTATAAAAAAATTTTATTTTTAAAAAAATTAATTTAAAATTTTTTAAAAATTCAAAATTAAATATATGTTTGCTTTCTACATACATTTTATATAATTTTTATATATCATCAAATAAATTAAATATACACTTTCAAAATATTTGAATACAAATTGAACAACTTAATTTAAAATTTTAAAATTTCAAACGTAGATTTGTATGTTCACTTAATGAATTTGTATATCTGTATATGATGGATCCAAATTTTTTGACGAATCTTAATTGATTTTAATCAAATATCTCTTTTGTTAATTAAATTTTTATTTTTGTTAATTTATAGTAAATCAAATTAATTAGTAATTATACTAAATTTAATTTAGTATAAAAATTAGATATGGTATTCAGTGTTAATTAAAAATTATATTATTTATTTATGATGGTTGACTCAATGCTCAAATACATATATATGACATATCCTATAAATTATAATTAATATATGAATATTTACATATATCCTATACATTAGAATTAAATAATATGATGTAAATATATAAAATTAGTTTTAATTTAATATACTAAATAAAATTAATATCTTAATAACTGAAATAGATTGTGTGGTTGGTGGAAATAAGTTTGATAATGAAAAAAAATCATATTTAATAGATATACAAAAAAACAAAATGAAATAGATTAAAAATAGTAATTATAGTAAATCTAATTTAGTATGGAAAATTAGATCTGTGATATTTTTTTGTGTTTTTTTTTTTCAAAAGGGAATATTTCTTTGTGTATTTGATTACAAATTCAAATTTAGGATGATTTAAAATTTCAAATTTCAAATTTAGATTTCGTATAATGAGCTAAATTAATAAATATATCAAAAAAATTCAAAGATTTTGAACGAAATATTCCATAATGTTGAATTATATTGCCAAAATTGTAAATACCCTAATTGTTAGCTTATAAATTTTTTTAAAAAAAAATTGTTATCTTATAAATTAAAACTAATTATTGAATTGAATATCTTGAATATTTGAACATAAATTTTAAAATGATTTAAAATTTCAAACGTAGATATGAATAAATAAATCAAAATTTTTCGATACTTGTATGAAATTTTGAATGAAATACAATATAAAATTTATAAATTTACAATCAATGAAAAAAATACAATCAATACATTAATTCCTAAAATAAAACTAATAAAATATATTAATTCTTTTAACAAATTGAAACAACTTCTAAATCGGATAAAAATAAACAAATTTGATGGCCTTGAAGGAGATGTTGATCTCTATTAACAGCATAATCTGCAAATAAATGAAAAATCATTCTGTAATCTGCAATTAAAAAAAATAAAATTACACGAAAAAAGAGATTAGAGTTTATAATGATACAAAAAAATTGTAATATGTAGATAAATAATATTTATTATAATCATAAAAAATTCAAAATTAACTAATATGTGAACAAATACCTGTTGAAGTAATAATATAATTTATATAAGTACGCCAATCCACATAGTCATTTTATAATGATACAAAAATAGATCTACCAAATTCAACAGAGACACATAATCTAAGTAATACATGAAAGACTCACGAAAAGACTCACATATGAAAGAGATAATACATGGAAAAAAATAGAAAGACTCATAAAAAGGGAAATGGAGGAGGGATCTAATATAATTAGGGTTTGCAATGAAAAACATATAAGAAAATGTGAATTTATAGAAAATTTGGGGTGAGATGAATGGTTGAGATTGAAGTTATAAAATAAATGAGATGAAAGAGATTTTGAAATAGAAGAATGTGGCTTTGCCATATAAACTTTTAAAGGTTTAGCTTTATAAGGTAATATATATATATATATATATATATATATAATAAATTCACAAATAATTTTTTTATATTTTGTGCAATTCTAAAATATAAATCATTTCAGAATAATATTAATTTAACTAAAACCATTTTGAAATTATTTAACTAAACATTCTGAAATAATATTTTGGAAAACATTCGCCTCCTCCTTAAATAAAGAAACCTGCAAAACACACCGGAGGGTTCTCCGGCGTAGGCACTCCGACGCTCAAGTCAGATACCGAGAAAACCCAAGAAAATTGTATTATAATTAATACTTAAGTTTTAGTGCATAGAGATTGTGTACCTTGTATTGGATAAGATATACAATTTATATGCATACTTACGAGTATTTTCCTTTTACTGCAAGTCATCACGTTCTCCACATCCTACTTTCTCTCACCGGCGCCTATCTCCTTTTCCTTCGTGAGAGTGGATGCATGGGGAAGAGGTCAATGACTTCTCCCTCAATTTTCTCTATTTCGGTTAATCCTCCAGGAACAAAGAATATTCCCTGATCATTTAGCAAATGGGCCTTATCTTCGCAGGCCCATCATTCGTTTGGGATGTCATTTCCTGGGCCTGCCCTTATGAGGCCCACGTAAACATATTTTCAAATCCGCACAGGCTGTCCCTTAACATGAGTTTGGGCCCAACTCTACTGGAAGCCCAGCGAGGTGATTTAATCCATACAGCTTATGGCCTAGGAAGGGAGGTTGGGCCTATCCTTAGACTGCCCCTTTCTTGGGCCTGCTTCTTCGAGCCACCTTCTTATTGGACCTTGCTATAAAATATTGTATTAACCACTCCCCCTACTCTAGCGGGTCATATCCCGACTGGCTAGAGTAGAGAGAAAGAGAGTACCTGCCTGTCTCTAGGTGGGCCGGGGCAAGTTTTTCCTCTCAGGCTAGCATTCATTCTCCTTTCGGCTTCCTTTTTGAATTCTCGAAAAAAATCTTAGTGACGCCTCGTTTCTTGTTCCTATCAAATCACCAATTCTAAAACCCATTTCTTTATTCCATTAACTTCCCTTGGACGCATATTTTCTCCCTCATTTCGTCTTCCCTCAATCTTTCTCTGAGGAAATCCTTAGAATTCTCCCCATGGCATCTTCCTCCTCGTAACAGTCCCCAAAATTTCTGCTCTGCACACTCGATCTCCTTCACAATCCCAGGTAAATACCATCTCTTCCCTCGCTTTCTCTCTCTTTCCATTTAATTAGGGTATCATGTCGTCTACTATTCTTTCAAGAACCCCCTCTGATGCACCGAACTCACCTCAAATCTCTTATCACTCTATTACCGATCACTCTTCCACTCCTTCCGTTCTTTCCCAGGAAAAAATCCTTCACTGGGACACCTTTTATGGTCCTACCAAACTCCTTCAAGAAAACTTGAAGGTTTATTACGAAGAAAGGCTAATCCCTCTATCCTACCAGATTTCACTCCCCAAAACTATTGACCGTCCTACCCTGACTCCTCGTTCTCACCTCACATTTTGGCATGCACAATTTGAGGCAGGTCTCAGGTTACCCATCCATAAATTCCTCTATCAGATCTCCAATCTTTATAAAGTCCCTCTCAACCAGTTCATATTGAATGCCATACGCATGATGATTTCTTTTTATGCTTTAATCAAGGGGAATGGGGGGAAACCCACTGCTGACTTATTTTCTCTCAGTTTTCTTGCAAGTCTTCTGGTCCTTTTTTCTATGAATGTAGTCGTGTTAAGTGTAAATGCACATTTCTTGGCAGTATTGGTAATATCAACAAAGATTGGCTCAATTACTACTATTTCTTTGTTTCCTCGTCTCATCCATGGCCTTTCGATAATTGTAAATGGGTTTACAAGAATCCATTACCACCTGCCCCTTCACCGAATATTCGCTCCTCGATGAATCAACAAATAGTCCAAAAACTAAATTCTCATGTTAAGGCCTTCGGGTACTTCAATCTCCCTGACCTTTGCTCCAACCCTCGCTTGTTGTCACTTTTCAAATTCAGCCCCAAGAAAATCCCTTTGGAACCTGGCGATGGTAACTATCTCTCTTTCCTCCTATATTGTCTTAACTTTGTTAGCTTCATTATTTGACTTCTTGTATGCTATGATTCTAGGTGCAGAAATGTCTTGGTTGTTGAAGGTGGTAGCGAATCCTACTTAATCCACCAACTCCGTCCCTCCACCTCCCGTCGTCAAACCTTCGGAAGTGGTCCCCGTATCCTCCACCTCCCCTGATGATGTTGAAAAAGAGACTGCCCCACCTCCACTGAAGAGGACCCGGGCTAGAAAAGGCAAAGGACAAGTCAGCCAGGATTCCGTGCCTCTTGAAGAGACCACCCGCCGTAAATACTCGACTCGCCGTAGTCAGGGTGTTTCTTCTCAGCCTATTGACGTGGATTCTCATCCCTCTAGGCCTTCTACCTCCCGAATCTTCAACGAGTTTATTACCTCTCAAGAATATGATCAACTGTTGCAGCTATCCCCAGATCAACAAAAACACCAGGCAGCTACTCACTTTGCTCAGGTATTGTCAGCACTCACTATTCACCTTTAGAGAACTTGCCTCTTATTTTAAGGGAATTAGCTAATCCCCTCTCTCTCCTTTTCTTCTTTTTTTTTTTAGTTGGGCGTGCTCCTCTATGGTTTGTGGAATTCTTCCTACCTGCTCCCCTCCCCTGAAGTTCAAGAGCTCGAGGATTCTCTGGCCTCAAAGAAGAAAAAACATGCTTTAGCTTGGTCTCGCATCAAGAGGCTAGAAGGTGAGGCCGATCTATTCAGAAAAGAGCTCCTCCAGGAGAAATCAGCCCGGATCTTGGCGGAGAAAGAGACGAGTGACCTATCGGTGCACTACTCTCTTCAAGAGAAAAAGGTCCATCAGGAGGCTCTTCTGGAAGGAGCCATGCTGTGTTTGAGTAATCTTTTTGTGTCAGAGATAGGACAAACTTTCTTACACTCCCTTCGCCTTTCCTTGCAGGAAACATACTTACAACATTCCAGCTTCTTAGGTGATATGGGTCCCCATATTCGTCATTTCTACGAATATGGTTTTGATGCTGCAGTGAAGAAACATTCTGACTCCTCTTTTACCGGGACATACGATAAGGAGGGCCCCCTTTCCACTCTCCCAGCTCCTCCTGCCTTTCGTGGTGATCCAACGGGGCCAATAGAGGAAGCATGGTGGCTTCCTGTTTTCAGTCACACCATCTCCGCCTTGACGAAGTCAAATTTAACTCTTACCACTCTAGACCCTATGGAAGAGCCACTTTATCCAGCGATTATTGATCAACCCATCTCCTGGGAAGAAGCTTGTATCACCCAGGCCCTCAAGGGTGATGCTACAGAGAATGATGTGGAAGAACCTCCCAGTTCCTCACCTGCTTAGTCCCTTTACTTTTCTGAATAATTTCAATTTTACGTAAGAACAATTTCTCTCTTTTTTCGTACTTTGTGTGGATGCTGTGCACAAAACTTTTCTCCCAGTTCTGATGGGGAGCTTTTGATGGTGATTTTCCCATTTTGCTGCTCATATCTCCTGCTTGCATATTCCTGCCTTAATACTTTTCAGTTTTCTACTTCCCTTGGCGGGAATTTGTACAATGCATGTTCTATGCTTTTCATGCTTTCTTGTTTTGCAAGGTTTTCTATAATTCAGTAAACAAGATTCATCCTTAGTCTATTATGACTTCTCTTTGAGTGAATTTAGGAATTTGATTTTGTTCTCTATTGGAGAAACCCCTCCCCTCTGGATGTCTAGTTTGGCTTGCCTCATTTAATGGGTTTTTCTGCTAGAGCACCATCTAGGAGTAGACTAGCTGAGCCATTGTGAAATTCCTTCATTTTATCTTGAACTTTCTCGGGGTATTTAAACTGATTAAGTTCACCTTAGCCTATTTTCTAAAGTTATTTCTTAACTTTGTTTCTTGAAAACCCTATGTGGGCAGCCAGTTAAGCCAATCAAGCCTAACTCAACAAATTCTCAGGGTTATTTCTTACCTCCCTTTCTCGAAAAAATTCTTTCTAGGTGCTTAATTAAACGCTAATCATGTTTAAATGGAGCATTTTTAGAAGTTATCTCTCAACTTCATTTTCTTTATCTCAGACCCTTTCTGGGTAATCAGTCAAACTAGTTAAGTTTAACTTAGCATATGTTAGAAGTTACTTCATTTCTCAAAAACACTCTCTGGGTAGTCAGTTAAACTAATCAAGTTTGACTTGGCAAATGTTTGAAGTTATTTCTTAACTTTGTTTCTCAGAAACCCTTTCTGGGTAGTCAGTTAAACTAATCGAGTTTAACTTGGCAAATGTTTGAAGTTATTTCTTAACTTCATTTCTAATCATTAAACTAATTGAGTTTAACTTAGCAAATGTTTGAAGTTATGTTTTAGTAAGTTAAACTTCGAGTTTTTTGACAAAAAACCCTCTCTGGGTAGTCGAGTTTAACTAATCGAGTTTAAACAAATGTTTGAAGTTATTTCTTAAGTTTGAAAACTTGGCAAATGTTTGAAGTTATTTCTTAACTTTGTTTTTCTCGGTTAAACTAATCGAGTTTAACTTGGCAAATGTTTGAAGTTATTTCTTAACACGAGTTTAACTTGGCAAATGTTTGAAGTTATTTCTTAACTTCATTTCTCAGAAACCCTCTCTGGGTAGTCAGTTAAACTAATTGAGTTTAACTTGGCAAATGTTTGAAGTTATTTCTTAACTTTGTTTCTCAGAAACCCTCTCTGGGTAGTCAGTTAAACTAATCGAGTTTAACTTGGCAAATGTTTGAAGTTATTTCTTAACGTAAACCCTCTTCTCAGTTTAACTAATCGAGTTTCTTGGCAAATGTTTGAAGTTATTTCTTAAACTCGAAAATCGAGTTTAAACTAATTGAGCTTGGCAAATGTTTGAAGTTATTTCTTAACTTTGTTTCTCAGAAACCCTCTCTAGGTAGTCAGTTAAACTAATCAAGTTTAACTTGGCAAATGTTTGAAGTTATTTCTTAATTTTGTTTCCCAGAAACCCTCTCTGGGTAGTCAGTTAAACTAATCGAGTTTAACTAGGCAAATGTTTGAAGTTATTTCTTAACTTCGTTTCTTCTCGACAATCCTTTCCAAGTGTTTAGTTCAACTTGCTCAGATTTAACTTAGTTAATAAGAAGTTATCTCTTAACCTCATTATCATTTTTCAAATTGAATTCAATCAATTTATCATAAGATACTTGCATTTTGAGAGTTAGGGTGATTTTCTGAAAAACCTTCTAATCATGTATTCAATATACTTGTAACTAGCAGAAAATTCCTCATAAAATAATGAAAAAACTCCTTTCATTAAATGATAAATAGCGGGGTGTCCTATTGACCATAATCAATCAACGTAAGTCACAAATAACTTACACCAACCTCTTTAAAAAACCTTCCTACGGTAAAACCCAGTGGGAAACCCGTAGGCAGGGAAAAAAGAGCACCTGTAGGACCAAATTACATCATAGTACTGAAATCAAAAGATCAAAAGTAAAAACGAAGGAGAAACCCGCCTACTTGTAGAGAGGTGGAGTATTCCCTCAAACGTAGAATTTCTTTAGGCGGCACACATTCCATGGCCAGCTGATTTCCTTCCATATCCTGAAGCTCATA
Source organism: Paraleonurus japonicus (assembly GCA_030762865.1). Lineage (NCBI taxonomy): Eukaryota > Viridiplantae > Streptophyta > Magnoliopsida > Lamiales > Lamiaceae > Paraleonurus > Paraleonurus japonicus. The sequence goes on along the minus strand of CM061059.1, from coordinate 34,473,709 downwards.
TGCTCCTCCTCCCAGAACTCTAACTATCTTGTAAGGTCCTTCCCATTTCGGATCCAGTTTTCTGACATTCTTCAAAGCACTCGCTTGGCGAAGCACTAAATCTCCCGGCTCAAACCTTTTGCTAATCACCCTCTTATCATAGGCTGCCTTTATCCTGCTCTTGTATTTCTCCGCTTTCAGATGTGCAATTTTCCGCTCCTCTTCCAGCATGTCTAAGTTCTCTCGCATCAATTCCTCATTCCGATCCTCCTGGAAGTGAGCCAGTCGATGGGTCTCCATCCCTATCTCGGCTAGGATAACGGCTGCCGCCCTGTATACCAGATAAATGGAGACTCCTCCGTAGCCTCCCTAGGTGTTGTCCGGTAGGCCCATAAGACGGACTCCAGCTCCTCCACCCACCTTCCTCCGGCCCGGTCCAGCCGGGTGCATATTCCATTCACAATTGTTCTATTTGTCACTTCCACTGGCCGTTCGCCTGGGGATGGGCTACCGAAGTAAAATCTTTGGATAATCTTCATATTGTTGCACCAGACATAAATCGATGCTCCCATGAATTGAGTCCCATTATCTGATACCAAAATCCGAGGTATCCCAAACCTGTAACTGATCGTTTGTAATTTCTAGTGATAAGAATTTTCTACCAAGTTTATCGAACCCACGAGACTAGGAGGATAATGAAGCCATGAGATTAAACGTTGTCATAGTATTATAGAAGCGATCACGGATATGCAAATATTAAATGACACTAAAGCAATTAATTAATAAAACCAAGCAAGCAAGTACCCAAGCAAAGAAATATCAAATAAAAGAAGAGTGTTCGGGTGCAAATCACCAAAGACTCGTCAACTATGGCAACATACAATCGGGAAATCAATTACAAGGGGTGACGATAGGGGATATCTAGCAAAAATTCACACACAACCGTACTTGGTAAGCCTAAACTATATATGATCAATTAAGCACATAAGATTGTTAGAGACAACACTCTAACGCCCCTCACTAATTACAAGCAATTAAATCAAGCAATTAATGTACTCAAATGCGGGTTCTAATGAAATTAACCAAATATCCTTGCGTTAATCTAATATTGACATCAATCACACAGTTAAAATCTAACACCCTAGCCAATAATTCAATTACCCAAATATTTTTGTGATAATTAATTCATCAAACAAGGGTTCAAGACATAATCAAGCAATTAATTCATTCAAAGCACAAAAGAGTAATCAATCAACCCCAAAATTGAAACACCCAATCATATTAACACCATAATCAACTCATCTAAGGGTCACACCCAAACACTACAAGATTTAGCAAAACATGAAATTAAGCAACAAACTCATGAAAATTAAAATTAGGGAAAATATGATTAAAAGGAAATTAACCAATAGATAAATGAAATAAGGATAGAAGTCACCTTGTAAATGTGAAATACACTTGATTGTATAAAATTTATTTTCTACTTTGCAAGAAATTAAATTAACTATGAAGAACACCTAAACTATGTGTGTAATGTGTGAGGGAAGAAAAGGGGAAGAAAAGCCCTAAAATCTAACACTAATCTCCTGCCTTGTTACTGTTCATCCTACTGCTATGTCGCTGCTCTTTCTACTGCTACTGTCTACTTCTACTGTGTCTCCCCTCATTCACGCCAATATGCCCTCCTTAATTTCCCAAAAAAGCGTGCTTCTTTCTCCCAAATTTAAGAGACGTGTTCCTCTTTCTTTTTTTTCTTTGTTTTCTGCCCTCCTTTTAAAGTTGCTGCCCTTTTTTATTTTTACATCAATCTTCCAGCAGAAACGCTCAATTTGAAAAGTGTTTTATGCATTAATCGGCTGAAATGAGTATATGTGGGCCCTCCAATTTGACAGTAGCTTTTTTCTTCAAGTCGGCGAATGATTGTTAAGCTTTAAAGATCAATTAGGCTTTCCTCATTACTCAAAATTTGGGCCGTGAGATAAGCTAATTTGTGGGCCTCAATTTTTTTTTCTCTTTTTTCTATTCCTTTCTCAAGCCCAATTATTTCTTCTCGTATTTTTTTTTTCTCGACTCTTGTATTCTTCATTAATTGACCTCACAAAATAATAGGCACGTGTTTTGCTTTCAATAATGCTCAATTTTCCTACAAAAATAGCAAAACAATACCCTTCTCATCTCAAGTGCAATTAGTCAATTTAGTGTAAATAATGCAAGAAATCCTATTAAATTAAGCAAATAAATCACATGAATTTCTAGCAATTTTCACACTAATCAAATTCCTCCAAACTTAAGATGTTGCTCGTCCTCGAGTAACGAAACAAATAAGCACATTAGGGTGAAATTGATTGCAATTATGTCTCATGGCACAATATATGAAAATAGGACAATCAAACCTCATCAATGAACACAAGTATTCAATGTCACTCTTCCACTAGCACTTAAACATGTCATGTCTTGACAAATGCAATTTCAAATACTCACTCAATGCTCCTTACACGGAGTGTTTCACTCAACTCTCAAGTGTATAAGGGAAATGTAAGCACTCAATCATCAATTCACAACAATACACACCATATTCTTGCCAATAGACTAAATCTCAATCATCAATTTTGTGTGTCAGCTATGAATCAAAGAGGGCTTTTCCAAAGGTTGTAATGTAGGCTCTTTGGACTAGGTGGGTGAATTTAGGAAGAAGTGACTCACAATTAGTAGAGCAAATGTAAATTGATTAGGCAATTCAATACACTTCATCTCAAGTCTCAACAATCATCACTCTTTCTTTTCTTTCTCATTCTTTTCACATGTAATTCACCCCCACACTCCTATGAGTCTTTCTTTTTCATTCAAGCTCAAAATTGAATTTCACTTTCTCATTTTTCTTTCATTTTTTCACCATTCAATTTTTTCTTCTTTTCAACTGATTAGGGTGAATTTGTATAGACTTTTTAGTGCATGATTGCATTGATTTGATTGTATTTTGCTTTCAAATGTGCTCTCAAATTGGCTAAGTGTGACAAAGTTCATTTATGCAGGAAACAGTCAACTTTGAGAAGAAATTCAGGTGATCAAATCAATTACTATGAAGAGCTGCCTTGGACCATTGGGTAGAGAGCTGAAAGAGGGTCGCATAACAACAAGAATCGGACAAATCAGAGTTCGTACGAAGAATATATGAACAAACGAAGCAGAGGTGGCATATGAGCAAAGTGACTCGGGCAGAACCAAAGTGACTCGCCCGAGTCACCCATTCTGTAGCCCGAGTCAATGACTTTACGTAGCCAAGCGACTCGGCCAAGCCACACTGACTCGACCGAGTCACACTTCACTGCCCGAGTTGGAAGATTTACGTAGCAAGGTGACTCAGGCAAACCAAAGTGACTCGCCCGAGTCACTGCCCGAGTCACTACAGCTGAGTTGACGTTTTATGCGCGTTTTGCGATTTTGTGGGCGAAATTTAGGCTTTCTTAAGGGATTATTTAGCAAATTAAGATATCCCACTTATTACCCACTATATATACTCTCTCTTATCAGCATTAGAAGGCATTCCACACCCTTAGAACATTTGATTAGGTTAGTTTCAACAATCCTCTGCACACATTTACACATAGTGATAGGTGTTCTTAGCATTTGGAAAGATTTTCATTACCCAAGAGTTATAGCTAGTAGCATTGAGTATACAAGTTGTATTAAACTCCATCAAGGTGACTTCTACCATTTATATCAAGTTTTGTTTATTAATTTCAGATTGTTCATGTTTCCAAATTACTTAATGTTTATGGGTTTCTTCCAATTAGCCATGATTGGCTAAAATTCTTATGTGTTTGGGTGTAATGACCCTTAAATGAGTTGATTTTGGTGAATTTATGATTGGGTGTTCATTTGTTGAGGTGATTACTTGTCTTAATGATGCTTTGTATGATTTAATTGCTTAAGTTAGCCTTGATCTTGTGTTTATTGGTTTAATTTTCTCAAGGATACTTAGTTTATTGAATTGATGAATATGTGTTAGGTTTACTTTTGTGATTGAAGTGAATATTTGGTTAACTCAAGGATACTTGGTTAATTAATTAGAACCTCATTAAGGCACATTGATTACTTGTTGATTTGCTTGTAATCAGTGAGGGGGTGAGAGTGTTGTCTCTCACATTCCTACATGCTTACTTGATCGTTTAGAACCTAGGCTTATCCAGCATGGTTTTATTTGAATTATTTGTTGGTTATCCCTATGATCCCTCTTAGAATGAGCACTTGATTATTTATGATCCTAAATTGACGAGTCTTCGGTGATTTGCACCCGAGCACTACTCTCTCATCCTTGGTATTCCTTGTTTATTGTTTGTTTAATTTCTTGTTGAATTTGTGTTGTTATTTTGTTGCTTTAATTTTGCGATCTTGACTAGCTTCTATAATCCTTGAAAACGTGCAATTTCATGGCTTCATTACACTCCTAGTCCTTTGGGTTCGATAATTTGGTCGTAATTTCTATCCACTAAATGTACATACGATCATCAACCCCCCCCCCCCTTTTTTTTTCACAACAAACTTATCAAATCATACCACCACACTTTTCTCTTTTAACTTCACCATTCAATTGCCAACAATCATGCTCTACTAATCATATGGACAAAAAAGATCATAAAGATAGACAAAATGGCTTTAATCTCACAAGCTTGCCAAAGATTAAGGATTTAAAGCTCAAAATGGCTCAGTAGGAAAATTAATGATATTGGTGGGGTAAAATTTTGCTAAGTAGCTTTTCAAACCAAACAAGGCTTCTAATCATCTTCATAGACCAACACAAAACTCAACTTCAACTAGTCTAGAGACAAGTTCTAGCATGCAAAGTCACAAATGATGCACTCAACAAGGA